>VWZY01003475.1:212019-223044 GCA_013399075.1 Chloroceryle aenea
CCCCCCCAAAAGTAATTCTGACAAACGCAATTGTTCTGTCACTCGTCCGGGAAACTCCATCCACTGGAAGAGCACAGAGAAAAGATGGTAAAGTTATTGAAAGCGAATCCAACTTCATGGAAAACTTCAAGCCTGCGCCTAATCCTGAGTGTGTAACAAAATGAACAGTGACAGGGATTTCGTTAACTCAGGAAAGTTAGAGATTCCTCAGCTCTTTCTGAAGTTGGGGTTAAGATAGGGTGACTATTAAGACATGTAATTTATTTATGCTTTGCAAAAAAAAAATAAAATATCCAGGCATTAAAAAAGTGTATCAGAGCTAGGTTAGATTCCCTGGTGGCAATTCTCTCTCTTGAATAACTCTGTACATGTGCACTAATCCCTCCTCTTCTAATGAGAAAAATCTCAAAGCCTCTACTGTGAAGAGGTATAAAATAGAGGGTTGTATAAATAGTTCTTGTTGTCAACCAGGGAAGCCATTTCTAAGAAAAAAACCAAAAGTGTTTAACAAAATTTCCCTTGTGAAAAGTTGTAATATTCCAAATCCCCCCCGAGTTGAACAAGGCAGTACAAAAGAGTACACCACCATTTAAAATCTCAGATGGCTTTTTTAAGGACTGTTTAAGAAGGTAACAGCAGGTTTCTTTTTTTCTTAAGAGCTATGTGTAACTGCACAAGCCTGAAGTAGGTTTAAACCTCTCTACAGCACGATGCTTTCATACTAAATCCTCCAAAATCTAGCACCCATGGGACGTGGGCAGAAGTTGCTCTTGTGATATGAATACTTTACCTAAAAATAGCAGCAGTTATTTGTGGCAATGCATAATAATGGAAACCTATTTTTAGACTGCAAAATGTTGAATAATCCATCTATCACTTGCCTGAAACAAAGTCCCTTACTAAGTACTACCCCGAGATGATGTTTATCATCCCATTCTCCACTGCACAAGTTGTTGTGAAACTCAGATTACCGTTAAATTTACCAATGCCATGAAGATCTGCCACGTGAAACTGCGAAGGCACGTGGCAAACTCCCCCGAACAAGCCTCAGAAATGTTACCTTCTGTTCAATAAACTATTCCAAATTAAACCTCTAATCCCAAGTATCTTGCAATAACTGCTGCCATTTCAGATTAAAAAAATAAATTAAAAAAATCAGAGTTCTACGCCTAATCTATAAAGTCCTCTTAATCTTATATTGGCCACAGATGATCAGTACTGAAACTGGGCACTAAAGAATTAATTCCCAATATAATTGAACTTGTTTAAGAGAGAAAGACACGTGTATTAGCTAAAAGAAAAAGTAAGAGAGCTTCCTCAGCTACTACAGCACTAAAAGCTCCAGTTGAGTACCAAAGTGCCAGCTGAAGCAGAGGCTCTTTCCCAGGCCACGCACTAGTCCACCTCTGCTGAGCCAGGAGCGATGCTGGACCTACTTGAGATACCATATTCGACCCCGAGCAGGCATCAAACACAGCCTCAGCTGCCACAGAAGTGAGGCAGATTGTCTGGAGAGCCAGAGAAAGCTCACACAGAGAAAGAGCCTGCGTCTCTCCACGTACCAGCACAAGGCAGAGGTCTGCCAAGCACCCGAGCTGGCCCACAAACCCTGGGAGATCCTCAGCCTGGCAGGCTGCTCAGGACCCGCAGCGAGGACATGTGCTTGCTGACAAGGCTTCCACAGGGGAGCCTGCAAAATCCTCATGGAACACCTAAGGGAGTACAGGAAATGCTCCAAACTCCTCAGAGGAGCACAGCCCAACTGAATTTTCCCACTTTGAGAGAGGTTTGTTATCTAAACCATCCGGGGCGAGAATAGTGGCTCACTGTTAGTTTAACAGGGAGTCACAGTTAGGAGAGGACCAGCATCTCCTTGGAGACACTCCTCGATTTGCATTCCAAAGCTGTTAAAGACACACTGTTTGCTTTGGGATGGGTGCTTTGTTTTAAATATATTATTGAGAGTATGGTTGATAACTAGACCTTTACTCATGCTTAGCTGAAAATTCATGTGGCAGTTCATAGGGCAGTTTAGTTGTTTGGTTAGAATTTTGTTCAGCTGCACTGCAGGGAAAAGTTCAGAGAGATGAAATTTTCAGATGAAAGCAGACATGCATCCTAACCTCAGAAAAACATGCCTGACTCAGAGTAGTCTCCATGCCCTTTTCTCTCCACACATACTTGGAGCTTTAAGAGCAGAGAGTCTTTCACCATTTGAGCGTGCTGCTGCCCCAAGACTCACTCCAAGCTGCCCTTCAACACCAGGTGCCAGCCCTGCCCTTTCTTTTACCTGTGGTGTAGGGTTCTTCAGCCTGTGGAGTCAGTAGACACATTTATCAGACAGGTTTCTGCTGGGGCTTTGCTCCCTGAGCTGCTTCAGGGATGGCAAAAAGGACTTATCAGGAGCACGTCAGCGGGAGCAGGGACGCAGTAAGGAAGGGTCTATTCTTTTTGCAGCTAGCTGGATGTCTGATAAGCTCTCCTGCTGCATGAAGCCTCACCCTCACTGACCAATTCTTCCAATGAAACCACCTATGAAGCAAACAAAAGTCCTTACAAGACCTTGTCCTATCACTATGTGTTACATATATGCACTCTGTGCACCCCGCCCCTAATTGTTCACGTGAAGAGTTGCCGGGGTCATGAGAACAAAACATACAACAAATTGTAAGGGAAATTTTCATACAACCTAAGTCAAAGTGAACTGTCAGATTTTTTATCCTAAAAAAAAATAGTATCAAGAGGTTCCATTATCTGTGTTTCTACTGGCACTGCTACTGCGAGCAGAAAGGCACTTTTATTTAGCAAGTGAAGATGGGCACATGCTGACAGCAGCTCAACATTTTTCCCATTAAAATATATAAAAATATATAAAACTTATTGTGGAATTGAATCCACAACAAACAGTGCAATTAAACCTTTCAAAATGTGGAATAAAGAAAAAGCCTTTACTCTGAGGATGCAGAGCAGCAGCTAAAGGAACCTAGATGGAGCTGATGGCCATCAGAGCCCCTGGCACCACCAAGTAGTCCAGACTTTGACAACTCATTCACCTTCTGCAGCACCATCTGCCACAGGCTTCAGTCACTTTGCCAAATCTCTCTTCCCACTACACAAGCTTTCTGCTGCTAACGAGGAGGCATCTAGCAGAACAGGAACCCCAGTCCAACAGCATCCAAGTTACACTGAAAAACAAAAAAATCAAATCATAGATTTTGAGAGAGAAGCATGCAAGATGTTGACTGCAAATCTGCTTGGCCAGGAAGGAGAAGGAAGCTGTTCAGAGCTCTGAGAGGCAGCACAGTAACAGACCTCCAGGTGCACTTTAGACATTCGGGAGGAAGAGAATCAGTTTGAGTGACTTGCACCATTCTAGCTACTGGAGCAGATGACTGTGATGGTATTCTCCATAATTAATTGGATGAATTTTCACCACATTAACATACACTTTTCACTCAGCTGAAATCTGGGGATTTCAAACTGGAGTGAAAGGACCCATCTTTGAGCATGGCACTGCCTGCTGCAGTCGATGGCAGCCCTTTGCACACGCTCTCTGCCACCTGTGACTAACAGAAGGTGACATAATGCTGACACAAGTATTGAGGAACTGCTGGAGTGATAAAGTTGTTCAAGCTGTGTTTGCAAACCAGGTGCACAAATTCTGGTATGTGGAGTCATGCAGTACAGCTGCCATGTGACTCAGCAGCTCCAGGCAGCACTGGTCTGGGATACAAGACTTGCAAGGATGTTACTGGTTCCTGTGGAGGAAAAAAACAAAGTGACAGTTCATTCTGAAGATGGGTTAGGGTCTTTATTAGAGAGAGGAGAAAAGTGCTTCATGACTCCCAGATCCACAGCACGCTGGAGCTCTAATTGGTAGGAAGTCTACAGCAGTCTCTTCCCTCAAGATCTTCAAACAAAAAGCCATGGTTGGGAAATGCAGAAATCCATAGCAAGGAGCATCTTCTACGAACGATTCCACTTGAATTAATAGAGGAGCAGCAGCACAGGCATCCAGGAAGTTTAGAAGAAGAGAGCTGGCACCTGTTGTAGGAGACCAAAGAGATAGAAGAGAGAGGACCTTAACAGATGTCTGAAGAGTGATATACAACCGAAATCCAGAAGTATATCACAGCTGGAAACAGTTTTCTCTGCAAGAGAAATCAACATACGTATGGATCTTAGTTGCAAATGAAACCTTTTGCTTGACTAACTGCAAAAGAAAACAACTGCCACAGAAAGTTAGGCTAGGTAAACAAGTTCCTCCTACATCAAAAGCTCTTGACTCTTACAAAATAATTTAAAATAAGTAAGAAAAGTAAAACAAAAGACAGAAGAAACCTCCATGTACCACTGAACAGTAACTAGGAGCAGAAGAGCAGTGCTAATGTCAAAGAGATAGCACTTTAGCTCAGAATATTCCTCTGCAGAAAACTTTCAAAAGTCAAGGCAGTTATTTTTAAATCATCCAGAATTGCCTCGTTATCCTCTGACATCTGTACCCGAGATTGAGCTTTGGTGAGGATGGAATATTATTCCAGGAACAGCAACAGAGGTGACATATTCACAAAAATGTCCAGCTCCTAATTCCAAGAATGGACTTGAAATGTAACTATATGTACAGTAGTTAAATGTTCATTTAGATGTTAACTATATATACAGTAGACAAATGTTCATTTATTGTTACAGTGGCTGCCCCTCACGCATGGCCCACTCCCAAATGCCAAGGCACTGTGACAGAGTGGTGCTCAGGGCACATCACACCTCAGTTACATCCCCTTTCCAAGTGTGTTTTTAACTGCAGCAGTAGAGACAGCACTGGTGTCCACCAAAAGAGAAGATGCTTCTACCAAAGGAGGTACAAGTAATAAAACAAGCCTGAAAAGGAGACACTACATCACTGCAAGAGATCAGGATAGGCAGGGAAAGCTGACCAAAGGTGAGCATCTGACCATGGTATCTTAGGATCAAGGCCAGTGAAAAGCATCTGCAGACCTTCAAAAATATCAAGAGAGCCATAATAATAAAATAGTGTAATGGTAAAAACATCAAAAGTGGGAGTCCCTTGGATCAGTCACATAGTTTTGCAATTATATTAAGCCCCACCTTCCGCTGGGGATCCTGAGCATGCCACCACAGCTGACAGAACAGTAGCCCAACTGCACTGCCTGTTGTACAGGCTCAGCCAACCTCTGAAGTAATTCCACAGACCGTTTCTGTATTATACCAGTCGTTGCTTAGCAAATGTGTAACAGGAAACCCCAAAGCAACACACGCAACAACGGCTCTTTCATCATTTTCTCATCACTAGTCCTTGACCACCCGTATCAAATAATTAATACAGAAAACATATCCTACAACTCCAGTACAGTCTGAACACCTACAGAGGAACAAAACAAGAGCTGCCCCAGAGGAAAGTTGCTGGATTTGACTTGGAGGTGTAGAACAATCCAATAAAGTCCTTTTCATTGGACAATGTCAAGAACATTTGAAATGACACCGTCAGTTTCAGGATGGATAATAAATGATAACCCAGGTCTCAGTGCACCTGCCCATTTCCTTTTTGTCCAGACTCAAGATTTGATAGGAAGGAGCACAATCTGTCTGGTTGTGTTCCCCACCCCCAAGCAATACAGAGAGTGCCAGTTTCTGCCTGTCACTGGAGTCTCCAGATCATACAGTAAGGCCAACGCTGCATTTGTATGTTCGTGAAGCCATTCTGAAGGGCATTAACCCAGGCCCTGCCACTGCATTAGTGTCTACTTGAAAGCAGTGCCTGCAATCCTCTTTCCCAACTCACCCAGTGCTAGCGCAAGTTCAGCAAGCTGCTACTCCTCAGCTAACAACAGCTCCAGGCTTTGGAGATGTGCAAGATGAGGGAGGAAAACTATTGCATGGCGAGCAAGTACAGAAGCCAGCGAGTTTTCAGTATGGCACACGATGCTGCAACGAAGCAGAATTTACTCCATTAGTTAGGGAGGACATCATCTGAAGAGCCAGTGTCTGTGTGATGTATGTATATGTACCTATATGCTTGTGTGTGTTCCTAAGGGGTTGAAGTAGCCCGTTAATCACAAATTATCTCAGACTATTTGTATATAATAAGAGTTCTCATGTGATAAAACAGACCAGTAGTCTTTAGGCTGGAAAAGAGACTCTTCTGTAAACCAGTGAATAATGAGATCAACAGGCAGCAGCTGAGTGTAGACAAAAATTCATTCAAACCACAAATTAAAAAAAATAATCAAAGCAATTTTCTACAGAGCAAAATTAACTTGTGAAGCTCATTAGTACATGGCAATAACAAGGACAATGTTATATGAATCAAAAGGAAACAAAATCAGCCAGTGGAAAATAGGTCCAGCATAGCTACTAAGACAGAAACAACCTTTGTCTTGGCAAGCAACGGAACAGCAGAGTATCAGAACGAAGGACATCCACTGCTGAAGGATCACCTGTATGTCCATCCACTGCACCTGCTACTGCCCCATGCCTGGGCAATCTCAAGATGAGCATTACAAGAAATACGATGTTAGGCAAGTAAGGGAGTCTCAGGAAACCTTCTGTCACTTGGCTTTGTGTCTCTAAAGATGCAGAAATGATTTCTATGCAAGTTAACTCATTTAAGATTATTATACTGCCATTTTCTGAGCAAAATCCAACATTTTCACAGTATGAAACACAACAGCACATACAGGGTTAAAAAGTGAGGAACAATTACAAGTTAATCTATCCCAATTTACCTATCACTTACTGTTGTTAGTTATTTCTCTGTGCTCCATTCACAACGTCTTGTCAGGACGGAACGTTCAGCGTCCACCGATGAAGAACTGACTTCAAAAATCAGTCCAAGCTCACTCAACACAAGACCAGGCAAATAAAAATTCAGGGATGTTTCTGGTGCTGAGAGACAGTATTTTGTAGGAACAAGAGACATAGTGTCACACGTCAACAAGTTAAGTTCTTGTTATTAATCCATCACCTCCCATCGTTCTTACTTGGACTACTGTACCATACATACCTCTGCAAATATTGAGCTGGTACTGCCTCACCATTGTTCTTGTTGGGTTTAAGCAAAGAAAAAGTCACATTTATTTTGTAGTAGCAATAGTTTCTTTTTTATTTTTAATATACTTTAGGAAACAATATACAAAGCTGAGCTTTGCCACCATTTTCAAACGGTGGGTTGCTCCAATTACACAAATTCAGCGTTTTGTGATGGTTAAGAACAGCAGTCAGCACCAGACTTAAACAGTTAGCTACAACACAAACATCCTTCGAAATGAAATGTCGGAATATCAAGACAGGTAAACCAGGAGTTAACATATGACAACTGTTGGGGAGGTGTCTTAAATCATTCTTGTTGAATTTTATATTCATTAAATATTTTATACACATTTTCCTGTTTACAAGTTTTAAACAAAACCTCCCTTGAGGAATTATTTAAGTATAAAAATGTTCAACAAGAACAGTTCTAAAAGTCCCCAAACAGACCAAATTTAGTATGCATTGACCAAAGGAAATGAAAACCAGTGTTTCTTTGTTTTAACATGTTTATTACAACAGATACAATTCACATCTGACTAGCTTTTTTTTTTCTTTCCCCTCCCACAACCATGTTAACATGTTCATTGGGCTATTTTCCTTGTATTTGAGCAAGTAATGTACTTTCAGCACACATGCCCAGCAGTACTAGAAGTCCATTCTTACAGGGTGCAAATGGAAATACGTTTCAATAATTTATACAAACAAGTGGGTTATGCTCAATCACTGCAATTTTAAGCTACTGTACACAGGAATGAAAAGATTATAGAAAAAGTGCCATAGCAACAGTGCCTTAAGAAAAGAGAAAATTAGAAGCATTAAAAAAACTGATAAAATCAGATTTAGGATTTCACGGGGAAATGGAACACAGAAAATGAAAAACATTTCTCTGTAAAACAGAAATGGAGAAGCACTGCTCTTGATTCGGTGCAAGTGTGGAAACGGTCGTTTCATGATACTTTGTACATTACCCAAATTGTTGCAGCCGTAGACACAGATCGCCTGGCGCTTGCATTGGATTTTAGGAAATGCAAGGTTTCTGAATGATAAATTAACTAGAAAACAAAAAAAAAAAAGAGAGAAAAAAAAAAAAGAAAGCTAATTTTGCAGACAGGTTTACATGTAAAAGGCTAGGTATTTAGCCACCTCAGCATTGATTAGTTTTGGATGTCTAAGCTCTGATACACATGGCTTCCCATGGCTTCACTCTACAAAACATATTTACAACGTGAAGAATACATCTACAAGAAATCTACATTTCAAGGGTTTTACAAATCATCCTTGTATCTTTCCCCTGAATTTGACTCCCTCCTGTCCCCTTCCCCATGTCAACTTTTTTTTCTGCCCAGCTCAACGGTCCAAAGTCTACTCAAATGCAGCTCAAAAGTGTTAAGACTGGGCATCAGTTTAATAGTTCCTGTACTCAAAACCATGTGCAATTGTTTACAACTTTTCACACCATGAAGGAATTCTGATTCTTTAGCTTTTCAAGTTCTTTTATTTGTTGCCTCAAAAATAGTATCCTGCAAGAGAAAAGAAAGGAATTAGTATAAACATTTCCATTGCACAGAGATAATAAATATCTACAAAAGTACTTCTACCATTTCAGTGACAGACACCAAGAAGGCAAGTGGCATCCCAGCCTGCACCAGCAACAGTGTGGCCAGCAGGACCAGGGAAGCAATCATCCCCCTCTACTGGTGGGGGGATTCACCTCAGCACTGGTGAGGCCACACCTTGAATACTGTGTTCAGTTGCAGGCCCCTCACTACGAGGAGGACATTGAGGTGCTGCAGGGTGTCCAAATAGCAGCAATGAAGCTGGGTCTAGAGAACAAGTCTTATGAGGAGTGGCTGAGGGAACTGGGCTTGTTTAGCCTGGATAAAAAGACACTGAGGGGAGACCTTACCACTGTGGCTAACTACCCAAAGGGAGGCTGTAGTGAGGTGGAGGTTGGTCCATAACAAGTGATAAGAGGAAATGGCCTCAAGCTGTGCCAGAGGAGGTTTAGACTGGATACTAGGAAAAACTTCTTCACCAAAAAGGTTGTCAAGCATTGAACAGGCTGCCCAGACAAGTGGCAGTCACCCCCCCTGGAGGTATGTAAAAGGTATGTACATCTGGTACTTAGGGATGTGGTTTAATGGTCATGATAGTGTTAGGTGGATGGTTGGAACTGATGATCTTGGGAGGTCTTTTCCGACCTGGATGATTCTGTGGTAGACTTGACACTGCTGGGTTAATGGTTGGACTTCATGACCTTAAAGGTCTTTTCCAATTTAAGTGATTCTATGGTTCTGTAACTGACATAAATCATTCTTGTGATCAGTGAACACCCATTGTACATAACTGTTTCCCAGATTTTTAAATGGGTATTTTGAAACAACTTTTCAGGATGCTGAAGCGTAATGCAAACATGTGGCTGGATTAAAAAAGTATTCAGGGAAAGTCTGTTTCACATAAACATTCTGTGAAGTTCAAAGCAGTTTTAACTGATGCAGAAAAAAAACATCCACTTCAGCAGACTTTTACAGAATGCTTTTCAAATGTATGCCCAGTTTAGTAAAAACTGGCTACTGAAAAGTAGATGAAAACCAGTTAAGATATACACACTGAAAAAAATTAACTTTAAAGGGGGTGAGCATCTAGAATATACCAGCCAATGAAAAGTGCCTTTTCATGTGCTGTCAGGTATGGTTAAAGCAACACACTTGCTTTGCCTAAGAGATAAAAGTTCCCTCTAACAACAAATTTCAATAGTTCTCCTCTGTGCAGAAGTATAGAAATATTATCATCACTGGAAGGTATTGGCTTTGATAATCCCATCCTTTGCAAAAGCCTCCCCCCACCAACTTGTTACTTATGCCATGTATTCCACATCTTTGGGATTGCAGCAAAAATAAAAAATACATGTTATCATAGATTAAAAGTCATATTAATCATTATCCATAGATAGCTTAAGGATACACAGTGTACAAGAAGCAAGCTGCTACTTAGTGAGCTGAACATGAACATTTGACATGTTATTTCAGATCAACTGTGCATCCAGAGAGAAATGAAACCTGTAAGAAACCAAGCAGTTCATTAAATATGCCACAGAAATAATAATTTTATGTAATGAATTTATGAAATAAAATTTCAGAAGGAATGGATATTTTCAATTCTTTATTAGGAAAGATTTACAAATATATGATAGCCTACTTCTGACTACTGGCTTGGTTTACTAACTGCCAAAAAGCAGGAGCTCCTAGGATTGAGGCAGCTATTTAAACAGCATGAAATGCTAGTAAAGTGGTTTAAACTAGTCAGTCAGAGATCACTGTATTCAAGCAGCAGTGTGATTTAATAGAGGGGATAACATAATTCAAAATGGAAACTTAATACAAAAGTAGATTCAGTATCATGACTGAAGGTGAAAAGTTTCAGCGCGTATTGCAAGACTATTTTAGCAGTATGCTGAGCTAGGGAGAGAAAACTGTGTTTTCCTAATGCACGGATGTATCTGGAAAGATCCTTCCTTTCTGAATGAAAACACATAAAGAAGTGAACATTTTTGTTGGCAACATGGGCAGTGGGATCGAGTGCACCCTCAGCAAGTTTGCTGTCGACACCCAGCTGAGGGAAGGGATGCCATCCAAAGGGACCTGGACAGGCAAACGTCATGAAGTTCAACAAGGCCAAGGGCAAGGTCCTACATATAGAGGTCAGGGCAAAACCAAGCACAGGTACAGGCTGGGCAACACATGGATTGAGAGCAGCTCTGTGAAGAAGGACTTGGAGGGACTGGTTGATGAGAAGCTCAACATGACCCAGCAATGTAGCCTTGCAGCCAAGAAAGCCAACTGTACCCTGGGCTGCATCAAAAGAAGCGTGAACAGCAGGTTGAGGGAGGGGATTCTGCCCCTCTGCTCCACTCTCGTAATACCCTCCCTACCCAGAGCACAGAGTTCAGCTCTGCAGCCCCTAATGTAAGAAGGACAT
>VWZY01003476.1:21772-39806 GCA_013399075.1 Chloroceryle aenea
CCAAGCATCCCAATATGCTGTAGGAACAGCCAACACTCATCCCCCCATCCATCCCTCCCTCCCTACCCCAAGCACCAACAAGCGGAGGCTGCTCGTCAGCCACGGCTGGGGACAAACACTGGAACTNGCCCGTGGTGGTCATTCCCAGCGACCGGCACTTTTAGGCTCTATTCAGAACCCAGCGCTAGCAGCTGCCCGAGGCCTCCCGGTGTCAGGGAGCTACAATGATGTCTCCGAGGATCAGAGGAGCTCGATGAAGCCCTGGGCATTGTCTCTCCCTGGGAAGATCTCTGGAGAACAGCAGTACCAGGGACACAGCTGAGCTCCGGGCAGCTCAAGGCTTAACTCCCTGATCTCCATAACAATGGAGGCTCATTCAGGCGTTTCAGAAGGTCCCTAACGCTCCGTTTTGTTGGGACTGGGGACTCGGGGGGTGCTCAGCCCCGCACTGAACAAAGCTGCACTTGACCCGGACTCTACCAGCAGAGCCGGGCGGATTGCGTCCCGCGTTGAACTGGGTTTGTAACTCTTTGCTCCTTTTCAAACTCTCACCTCGGAAAAGAATGTTACTAAACTCGTGTGAAGGATTGAAGACCAGGTGTTCGGCCATTGTGTCACCCTCAGATGTCACAAAGAGACAAGAGGAACAGGAGAGCTTTACACCGCTGCGGGAAAAATAAAGGGGGGGAGGGAGAAGTGAGCTTCGTTTTAGTGGGAGATAGGAAAACAGGCACATCCCCTCATTAGCAGTTGGAACAACTGTCACCCTCCGGTACATACAGGCAGTGTCCCCACCCCGACCCAGCAACGGGAGGCTCAACACGTTGCCCCTTAATTAAACCTATTTTCCACATTCAAAATAAAGAGAGCTTCTTCAGCAGCAGATCGTGCAAGACCAGAAGTGGAAGATCAGAAAGCAGAGGCCCATTCAATTCCCAGAGGATTAAAAACACCCAAGATGACAAGCTTTCCATTACCAGGCAGTATAGTTTTTAAACAAAGCCAAGTATTTTGGACTCTTCCGAGGAACGTGGTTGCTGCAAGACAAAAGAGTTCATTCAATGTTAGAATGATTCCAGGTACTTCAAGAGCTGTAATATGCAAAATACGGCACATTTACAAAGACCCAATTCTGGCTTTAATCATTTTCTTTTTCCTGCCAGTTTTGTATTCGAGGAAATGAAAACTGCACCTAAATAACAACCTCGTCCAACACCGTTTAAAACAGCCCGGATTCTGGATTAACTCCAGAGCCCTGCTGTGGACTGGGCATCCCCAATACCCCTTTCTCCCGGGGGCTGCTGCCCGCCTCGGAGCATGGCACGTACTTGATCATGTGGTTGGCGTAAGCTCTGGAGCAGCAGGTGCTGTAGCGACACAGCGAGCAGTGCACGTAGGTGGGGAAGTGGTTTGGGAAGTCGGGGATTTCGAAGCTGCACTCCAGACAAGTCTGTCTCCCCAGGACGCTCCTGAAGGGAAGAGGAATAATTCTGTTAGCGCCCCGGACGGGTGTCGCTGGAGGTGTAACAAACATCGGGACACAGAGGGATTTGGAGCAGTGGGATGCTTCAGAAGGCTGCAAACGGGTCTCATCCTACACCCTGGTTCCCACAAAAACTAACGACTGAAGACGTGGGAGCAGGACACGGGGCGGGCAGAGCCCTTCCACTGCTGGAATTGCCTTCGCTGCTCTAAAGCACCTTTCCCAGTTTCACCTTATGGCTTTTACAACTTAATCTGGGTTTTGTGGGAAACTGGATTCTCCCAGCATAAAGTTTCCTCGGCAACTGGTCAAACGGAGCTGCCCAGTGCCGGGGGCCGTGACGCCCATCACCGCGGCGCTGAGCGGCCGACCACGTTTCCTTTCAAAAATAGCTCTGGAAATTCAGCAAAATGTTCTGACATTTTTTTGACCGCTCTCTTCTGGACGTTCCTCTGGACAGGTGGGTACAGGAAGATGGGCTGGGGGTCGGAAGAAGATGAGAGCGGAGCGGTCTCCTGCCCGGCGCCCTGCGGCATGTCGTTTGAAGATATTGGCACTGTCCGTGGCTGTCCTCTGGATGCCCTGATTGTGACCTGCAGAAAACAGAAACACCCACCACCTAAACACACGGGCAGAAGAGATCTGCCCAAACTCAGGCTCTGCTGTTTGGAACAGTGCTGAAGACTGGGCAGAGAATGAACAGCACGTGACTTGTCCCACCCAGGGCTGCAGCAGGCAAAAGAGGACACAAGACTGGGCCCCTCACTCCCAGCAGGAGCTGGAGGGGCTGGAGCGTGGACAGAGAAGGGAATGGAGCTGGGGAAGGGGCTGGAGCAGGAGCCTGGGGAGGAGCGGCTGAGGGAGCTGGGCTGGTCCAGCCTGGAGAGGAGGGGGCTCAGGGGAGCCCTTCTGGCTCTGCCAGCTCCTGGCAGGAGGGGGGAGCCAGGGGGGGTCGGGCTCTGCTCCCAAGGGACAAGAGGAACCGGCCTCCAGCTGCCCCAGGGCAGGCTCAGCTTGGACAAGAGGAACAATTTCTCCCAGCCCTCTGTCCAGGGCTGTCCCAGGCTGCCCAGGGCAGGGGGGGAGTCCCCGGGACCCCTGGAGAGGTTTCCAAGCCCCCCGTGGAGCTGTGGTGCTGAGGACCAGGGGTCAGGGGTGCCCTGGCAGCACTGGGGGAACACTGGGACCCCAGGAGCTACAAGGTCTCTCCCAGTTGTATGATTCTAAGACTTGAGCCCCAGAAGTGCCTGTTTCTCCCCAATGACTACAGAGGGCACCCAGACACCGAGCTCAGATTCCAGTCAGCAGATTTTAACCTCTGAGGTGCAACTTTCACCTCCTGGCTCTCACTGAGTGTTTCTGAGGTATCTGATTAACCACACGCACACCGCGCACAGAACATGTGTTTTTCTGTCCCAGGCAGTGGGGTTTTGGTGACACAGAAGCAGCAAACGTCACTTTTTCTGCACTCAGTAAATACAGACCTTGGTCCCGAGGGAGCAGAGGACAGGACCCTGCTGTTAACTTGGGTTTCTTACCTTGGTTCCAGGTTTCAATCCTTCCAGTTGTTTGGGCTTCCGGAAAGTTTTGTGGTGCTGCAGCTTGTGTTCAATTTTATCCTTGGCAAATAGGAACTGGAGTCTGCACTTGTTGCAATGGTAAACACTCTTCTTCTAAAGCAAGTGCAGATGAAGTAAGGTTTCATTTGAGAGAAAGAGAAGTCACAATGCAGCAATCACTGAACAGAATCAGTTCTGTTTTCACCCAAACCAGGACATGCTTAAAAAAAAGGAAAACAAACAACAAAAACCCAACCCAAACCCCAAAACCTCCCACTTTTCCCCCTCTTTGAAACCAAAGGCAGCCTCACTTTTCTTCAGCACCTGAAAGTCACTCCCCACAAAAACCAAACCACCCAAGATCTGGGGCTTAAATGTGGTTTGGTTTTGTTTTAAGTTAAACCCATCAGGCTCTGCAGAGCCCCCAGACTGGCAGCGCCCCAGACCAAGCCTCAACCGGCTTGTTTAAGCCCAAAGGAAGGCACAGGAGCAGAGCAGCACGTGGGGCAAGGTTCCTTCAGACGCTGCTTTGTCTCTGCCCCTGCCAGGAGGCAGTGAAGGACTCGGGGCAAATCCGACCAGGCAGAAGTGCCACGGTTCTGTATTCCCCACTCAGGCCAGCAGCAGGTGGTTTTCTGTGGCCAGGTAACACCAGTGTGTGCTACTGCCCAAGGGGCAGCACCTCTTCTCCTCGGCACAACTGCTACGAAAGGCCCGGAGTGACAGCGGGGTCGGCATCTCCTGACCCCCCTCTTTCAGCCAAGGTTGCTTCCTTCCCGCTCATATCCCACGCGCATCCCCGATCCGCTGCGCGCTCGCTGTCCGTGGAGAGGTTCAGCCTCCAAGGGGCAGAGGCGACCGCCCTGGCACGGTTACCTGGTGCCTCATGAAGTGCTGCTGGAAAGCGTTGCCGTTCTTGAAGACCTTGAGGCAGTAGGGGCAGAGCAGGTGCCGCGTGTCCTCGTGGATCATTCGGAAGTGACTGTCCACTTCGGAGTAGAGCGAGGAGCGGTACTGACAGACCTACGGACACAGGGGACGGTGAACAGCACAGCAACCCCTCCTCTCCCATCCACAACACGGAGGTCTCAACGGATCCCCCAAAGATACCCATCAGTGGAGTTCAGGAACCAGGTTCTGAAGAACCTGCTGGTCTATTCCAAGATACTGCAGAGCACCTTGGAGAAGGGATTTGAAGGACTTGTACAGACAGAGAGTAGCAACAACTGCATACAGAGAAAGTAGCCATAATTCAAGCTCTAAATCCAAGAAAAAGGAAGGAGAAAAAAAAAGGGAGAAACAAGTCGATGAGAAGCAGCTGGAATGTATTAAAGAGCAGTTTCTTCAGGATCTATGTGAAAATGCAGGATCTGGAAAAGAATCTGTTTGAACAGAACATGTTTTAGAAGTTTCTTCTGTTTTTCCTTTTTGGAGGGCAGTGTTTGGAGCTCTGGGCAGAGATGACAGGGCCAGAACGGATGCAAGCACAAATCTCATGGTAACAAGAGTATCCCACTAACAACATAATCTCATCTGCTCCACAGTGACAACTTCTCTTTATGGCACAGCAATTTGCCCGCAGGCCCTGGGAGGAATAAGAAAATTGGGCTCTGGATGCCACCAGGACTAAGCAAATGTCCAATAAAGCTGCTCCAGCTCCAGCGCGCTGGGAACCAGTGGCAAACTGGTGCTGCCTTAATGGCCACTGGACTTGCCCAAGTCCACACCTAGAAAAAAACCACAGTGGGCTCCAGGGCACTGCTCATGCCCCAGGTCTGCTCTGGGTCACCACAAGCCCCACGCTTTGCTGCAAAGGGCCAGGTCTGCTCTTATTTTCTCGTACACGTTTACAGAGTTGAGCCTCTGCACCACTTTTAGTACCTGACAAACGTAGGGCATCTCCCCGGGCTTGTGAGTGTCCTTCATGTGCTGGAGGAACATGGGCTCGCTCTCGAACGCCCACTCGCAGATCTTGCACTTTGCTGCAAGAGAAAGGAAAGCTGGTAACAGCTGGGGGGGCAAAAAAACCCCATTTTACAAGTTTCTTTGGTAATAACTGTCCCTTAGAACAATCCAAACCAAACCACACCCCTCAACAACCCCTATCTTGGAACTGGGTAGAGAGTGAAAATATATTCTGAGGCGTTTCCAAAGTTCTCTTAAATACAAGGGTGAGGACAAAACGTCCCGAAGAGGAAACTCCGAGTGGTTTCAAACCAGATTTCCACCTGCTGATAAAAACTCAACTCTGTCCCAACATCATTATTAGGAAATCCAACCTTTAAATTATTCTTGGTGGTAAGTTTGCAGAAATGTAACTTGGATGGGACTTTCCTGGTGGCCTACGAACCCAGCGCCGCGAGGAGCAGGCAGGACAAGCCCTGGGGTTAATACCAGCCAGAAACCGTCCGAAACCCGAGCGGACGGCAGAAATCGACCTACTTGTTGACTCGTAGGGACTGTGGACGTTCTCCAGGTGACACTGTAGCTGGAAGGGGGTGGAGAACTGCCTGTAGCAATGCTGACAGATGGTGTGGACATCCACCTCTCCGTTCTGCTGATCCAGTTCAACGTGGTGCTTCATGTGGTTCATAAACCTTAAGAGGGGCAAAGAGAAAGCGTGTGAGTGGAAATCCAAACGTTTTTGCGCCGGCAACCCCACGGGCATCACAAAAGCTACACCCCAAGGCTTCTTAACAGCGTGGAGATGTTTCCTCCTTGCTCTGCCCACCAAAAGCAAGCAAAGTCTCCTTCCATCCAGCAGCCTCCCTGGCTCTAGGGGAGGCGAGAGAACGGGCTGTGTAGTACAGAGGCTGCAGCACTTGCCTCGGAGCACTCCTGACCCCGCCGCGGCGTGCAACGGACACCGGCAAAACACCGCGACTGAACCGGGTCCTGGCTCTCACTTTATCACAAGAGGTCACCACGGCTCGCAAGGATACGCTATTGCATGGAAATCTTTCTCCCTCTGTTGAAAAGCCTTGAACAGAGATGAGAAGTTCTCCAAGAAGAACGATTTCCTGTCACCTAGCAAGACTAGCGAGGCGCAAACGAGACTTCTCTGCTGGGGACTAGGAATGCAATCTTCTAACCACACACCCTCCAGACCACCCGTGTGTGGACGGAACTGTGCGACCAGGGGCAAACCTTCCCCTTTGTGCTTCGCTTCTGGCTCCACCAAGGGAAAGCTGCAGGGCCAAGAGACTGATGCCTACAGCTCATTTCTACTCCTGCATCCATCAGACTATCAGCACCCCGGCGATGGCTTGCGCGGCGCGTTCGGCCCCTTACCGGATG
This sequence comes from Chloroceryle aenea, assembly GCA_013399075.1. Classification (NCBI taxonomy): domain Eukaryota; kingdom Metazoa; phylum Chordata; class Aves; order Coraciiformes; family Cerylidae; genus Chloroceryle; species Chloroceryle aenea. Next base: position 28,112 of record VWZY01003476.1, read on the forward strand.
TTGTTCTTTAGCCTCTTGGTGCAGTGCGGACACCTGAAGGACGTCGGAACCTTGGGGAAGTTCAGCAGCTGGCTCGCTTTGCCACCGTCTCTGCCGTAGTAGAAATCATCTACTAACATGATGAGCTTACTTTGGGTTGAGTCAACTACGTTTTCGCTTGGCTCTGGAGCTTTAGCAGGCGGGGACAGTGCGGGGATAGGAGTAGACGAGGGTGGTGAAGCAACAGCTGTACTTTTCTCTGGAGATGGAGGTTTTGCAGATTGAATATTTGGTTCAGATTCTGGAGATTTTCTTTTCCTGAGGAATTTGACCATTTCAGGGCAGCAGTACTAAAAGAGATAAAAAAAAAACCACACAAAAATCCCCACACATTAAACTCAGTCTAGGAAGAACAATTAGACAAAGACTAAGCAGTACTAAGGAAAGACAGAGGAGCTCTCTCAGGAAGATGCTCTGTCAGAGGAACTCCTCAGGAAGCTCTCGAGGAAGAGCAGTGCAGAGTCAGGGTCTGATTTTCTCTCTCAATTGTTTAAGGATACACAAGGTTAGAAAATAAACCACATCTCCTGGCACCAGTGGGATGCAAACCTGAGGCCCTGCCTCCTTCCAGCAAGGGAGGCTGGGGAAGGTCTTCCAAAGGCCTCTCCCTCTCTCTTAATCTTATTGTTCCCTCTTCACACAAGTCCCTGATCTAGGGGGGGAAACTCTCCTTCGCACGCCACAATCAGAAGGAGTCATCCTTGGACCAGATACTTACACACATATGTCCTCTTAAAGCTTCAGTGACTCGAAACTGAGCATCACATCTTGGGCAGACCTTCCTACCACCATCTTGCAAATCGAACGTGGGAATAGGAGAGGAACTGACTGTAAGGGGAAAAGCACAAAGAAAAAACCCCGAGAGAAACAGAATCCTTAGACTCCACCTGAAATCCAGGCAATCTTCTCAGCATACTGAAATATTCTGGTTTCAAGAGTTGTACTCTTCACAGAATTACTGAGGCTGGAATAGACCTCCAAGATCATCAAGTCCAGCCCATGACCCAACAGTAATTAGTAGATTTAGCTGCTGATTGGGCTGGAAGAGGAGTGAAAAAGGCAAAAGCAGACAAAGCTCGTGACAAGCTGAATGACAAACTACAGTAGCCCAGTATCCTGTGGGTGTACCTACACCTGGAGTCCACTTCAGGGGCTAGAATAAGGAGTGTCTCAAAACGAGACTAATAAATGACATTAAGAGGAAAAAAGACCAGCTCCACTCATCTCCCTTTTCCTTTCATCATTTGTTTGGTTTAACTGCCTGCTTGCTTTAGTCTCCATCAGACTACAACACCCCATCTTCACCCCAGCTGCAGGCAGGGCGAAGAACCCAGAACTCGGCTGCCACAAGGTGTCCCTTAAATCACCTTTTGGCTTCCCGGACACCTTCGAAAGGCGGCTTTTTGGAAGAAGAGAAGCAAAGATTTTATCCTTTGGCCCCCTCGTGTCGGGTGTTTCGAGGTGTGAATATTCTGAAGGTGGCAGCACGCACGCCGAGCGCTGCGAACGCGAAGCACCGCGTGCCAGCCGACCTCCACTAAGGAAACGGAGCCGCCGGATAAACGGATACGCGGAAGCGGCTGCCGTGGCCCATACCTTTCAGCGACGACGACGACGACGACGACTCCGAAACGCTCGACCTCTGGGACCCGTGCACAGGGCTGCTGTTGGAAACCACCAGCGGGCCAGGGCTCTGTCCTAACGAAGGAATGGTGTTCAGAGTATTCACTAGCTTAGCAACCTCATTGCCAGGGCTCTGTCCTAACGAAGGAATGGTGTTCAGAGTATTCACTAGCTTAGCAACCTCATTGCTGTTCTCCCCAGTCACTCCAGGCCTCTTTACAGTCACAAAGCTCGCAATACTCACTGCCAAGGAAGGGATAATACAAGAACACTAATAAGGAACCAGTTAAGAGCTGATCCACGGTGCGAACCCCACCCCCACCTAGCACATCTTGGCTCTCGCTCTTCTACCTCGAGTCTTCACCTGAGGTGACTCAGCATCAACTATCCCGTCCAGTAGGGCGACGGTTGGCGAGACTGGGAAAGCCAATCTGCCTAACCTTCCAGATCACGCTCCAAGATACGAGCCAAGTCCCACGATGAACTAAACAGGATACTGATGGTGACACAAATGATCTGTCTTTCTTTTCTAAAGGCAGCTGTGTGCAACGATGGCCCCTTACAGCTAAAAGTAACCCGACTACTTGATGCACGAAGTATTTTTTTCCCCCTTATTTAAATTCCTTTTTAACTCGTCCCTGTTCTTGAGCAATCATTTCACTCGTGAATTCAGCCAACGTTCAGAACAGACAAAGCACCACGGTTAGTTTCTGCTTGTGCTCACCACCTTGCAGAGACGCGAACCATCGCCAAATCGTACTCTGCATTTTGGGGGATTTCTAATCGATGGTCTCAGAACATTCTACAACCCAAAACGTAACCTGTTCTCAAACCAAACTGGATATGGTGGGGGGATTATCCTCATTTTCCAGGTTGGTGAGAGATGGGACGTGAGTCAGCGAGAAGAGGCAAAAATAGAGCCCAGGAGTTGACTCAACTTCTGTCTTTTAGCTGCACACCGTACGTGGGAAGATCAGGTTATAGAGAGCGCCAGACACTCGAGTGCCCTCGTCGTTCCATGGCAAGTCTTACCTAATTTGGGGTTAGTAGCTTGAGTGGACTGCCCTGGCTGCTGCACAGTTAACTGTCCAAGTGCTGTTGGTTGCGTTGCGGTAGGAGTTGTGGAGGTGCTGGGAGTGGACTTACTTTGCTGTGGTGCCTGGGACTGTGGTACAGTGCTCCTGATGGTGAGCGTGGCCGGAATGACCGTAGTGAAAGTGTTGGTGGTGGGACGGACCGGCATGGTCGTACCCGGTCTCACCTGGGCCATTTGAGAGAACACCTGAGGAACGCCAACGGCCGGTTTAACAAACTGGGTACCTGGAGCTTCAAGAAAACCAAAGAAACGAACAGACAGGGGTAGATCAAGTCATCGAATTCCATTCCTCGCGCGACCTATCTGCCGGCTTCCCGAATTCCCAGCAGTTTCTGGGGTAGTTTTAGGAGTTCAGCACCTTAATTTCACTTCCCAAGGCAGACTAAAGCTCGACGTGGACACAGACCGAGGGAAGATTTGATTACAACTGGCTGCTGCACAGTGAGTAGTGGAATTACAGCCAGAAGCACGGACAAATCTCACCCAGCGCGGAACTGACACCCCCGCCCCTCTTCTGAGCTGCTGGGTAAGTGGGTGAGATACAGACTGCAAACATTTCTTTCCTTTCTAACCCGTTACTCTGGAAAGGCTTTGGCGTGTTTCAGTCCTCACCTGGGACGAGGGTGATGGGTCTGACAGTTTGACCTTGCTGTACGTTCAGGACAATTCCCACTTGGTTCATCGTGTTTTGAACAGGCCGCACGTTCCTCACGGGAAATCCCTGCAGCCAGACAGGACCGTGACCATGAACACACTGGGCACATCTGAAGCACTTTCAATATGAACTTTCTACCCTAAATATCAAGTACACAAATGCAAAACCTCACCCCCCGGAGTACAATCATCTCGAGATCAATGAATTACGAGGCCACGGGGGTCTCAGCCAGCACCTTACCCAGCAGCAGGGCCACCTTCCTTAGACTCTACAACATTCTGATTTGCAGCCACCACTCTCAAGCTTTCCTCCACTAAGCACCTATAAAAATCTTCTCCCAGGTTTCAGCAAATGCTCAAAGGCAGCAGTGGATGTTAAAAAAAAACCCCAAATAAAATAAATCTATCTGAGCATTTATCGGGAAAATAAAACAAAGTAGGGAAGTCAAATTCAAGCAGGGTGGACAGAAACCCCCTATCAGGCAAGAGCCAGCATGAAGTCCCATCAGACCTGGGTGGCTCCACAGGACCCGCTGGGGTGTGGAACGCGGCCAACTTCTCAACTGCAAAATGAGCACGAACAGAAGCTACTTCCAAACAAAGCTATTTCTGAACGTACGTAAAATAAAAAATAAACCAAAACAACAACAAAACCCCCCAACAGATTTCAGCTCCAGCGTAACAACCACTGAAGAGCAGAAGGAAAGCCAGACCAGGCATCCCATCGTGGCAGATCTTCCGCCCCGGCCACGGAGGCCGGCGGGGCGCTCACCTGGGTCGTGATGAAGATGGGCTGGCTGGCCACCGGAGAGTTCGTGACGTGATTGGCGTTCTGCATGATCTGCACGGGGCGCAGCACGGGCTGAGTGACCATCGTGCCCAGCCCCGAGGCCGGGTTCTGAGCCAGGATGAGCGGCTGGCCGCTTTGCTGAACCAGAGGGTTGCCAGCTGGGAGAGGAACAGAGACAGCAAAAGTCACACCTCGTGGGTAAAAAGGCTGCTGACTCAGCTGGCAATTTTAGGCTTCAGAATTTGAATGAGTTTTCCAGAGCACTCTTTGAAAGTAAACGTGTGAAGACATCCACCCCATCCCTACGCTGCTTTAACATTTATGGTTCGGTTGGACCCTCCACGCTGCCTAAACCAGGCAGTCAAATCCCTTATCCTTGAGGCACCTTGGAGCCTGATGATTCCAGCTGCTCCGTGCCCTCTGAATGCAGTCACACCAGATAAAGAAATATTCTTTTTAGACCCATTAAGTAAAAATTCACCTGCTGGCAAATGCTGAGAAAACTTACACTGAACCCCTGCAATCCCCAGCACAGGAGGTGATCGGGGTAGAGCAAAACTGACAGCTCCCCAACGATCACCGAGGGTCGGAGACACTGGAGTCTGCCGAGAGCTTCACTTAACCAGGACCAGTCACAAGTGGTTTGAAGTAACCTAAAGTTACCTTGATAGGATGAGGACTATGGGACAGAACCTTCCTGAAGCAGCAGAGGAACATCAACTTCAACAAAGGATAAAAGGAGAGCCTGAAAACACTCGCTGACACTGAAGCTGGTGTTGGACGAACACGTTACAGCGGATCAAGCCAAGAAGCAGCCGTAAAGGTCGGCGACCGCAGCTTGCGCCCACCCTCCTCCAACAGCAACTTTAACCCATGGCCAGACGCTGCCCTGTCCTCTCGCTTTGCACACGGGGTGGCTGAGACTCGGGGAACAAACCAAAGCTGCAGGAGTTAAGCTGGTGGCTGTACGTGCCTGATTCCTACACCGCAGGAGGTGGAGCACAGCAGGGAAGAGGGGGGGATTTTGGTACCCGAGGGTATTGTATCACCTGGCAAAACTGGAATCTTAACCCATTAAGCAGTTTAGCAAAAAAAATTCCTTTATTCTCTGGTGATAACTCCACCTTCACCTCCCCACTGCCCCTTAGAGGTGACCTGTGCTGTGGTGGGTGGGCCTTGGCCGGAGACCAGGGGCCCGCTGAGCGGCCCGATCACTCCCCATCTTCTCAAGGCAGCAAGGAGAGAAACTTAAGATGGAAAAAAAACCCTTGTGGGTCAAGATCAAGGCAGTTTAATAAAGCAAAAAACAAAGGCCACGTGTGAAACAAATGAAAACAAAAGATTTATTCTCTGCTTCCCATCAGCCGACGATGCCCGGCCGCTTCCCGGGAAGCGGGGCTTTAGTCCATGGAGTGGTTGCTCTGGGAGATAAACATCATCCTAACAAATTTTCCCTCCTCCTTCCTTGTAGCTTTTATTTCTGCTTTTATTTACTAGCATTCTCTGTGGTCTGGAATAGCCCCCTGGTCAGCCTGGGTCAGCTGTCCTGGCTCACTCCCCTCCCAAGATCTTTCCAGGCGCAGCCGTCCGGCGAGGGGGGTGTTGGAGAGATGGCCTTGAAGCCGTGGAGCTCTGCCCGGCAGCAGCCAAAGCCCGGGGCTGTTATCAACACCCTTCTAGACACCAACACACAGCCCTGTGAGAGGTGGGGGGAACAGACTCCACGTGGGCTTCAGTTCTTTCTCCTCGGTACCGCTCTCCCTCACAAGGCAGTGCGTTCCGGGACGCGTGTTTAAGCGTCACTCGGTCCCCCGAGTTCTGCGATCCACGGTTTGGGGGAGGCCTAGCATGGGATGCCCCCCAGAAATCTCACCTCAGATCTGCAGAACAAAATGAGACTGACAGAACATCCAGGTTTTTTTCAGGGCTATGAAATGGTCCAACACTGCTGAAGCTGCCGCTGTTTGAGGGAAGGGGTGGTTGTTGTACCCCAACAGCAAATGTTTCCGCTGTCACTGTGTGAATCCAGGAAGAGACCTGCTGCGTGCCAAGATGTTCTGACCCACAGCCAAAACAGCTTCTTTTAATGGAAGATGCTTTCCACCGCCAGCCTGGATGCTGCCTGGCTGGCAACCTTCAGGGTACACGATCCAAATGTTTTCAGGAAGATCATACCAGGGAGAAACAGTAGAGTGAAGGAAGACGGCAGCAGAAGGTTCGGATCCAAGCCTCACAACTGCATCTTGCCTCTCTTTCTCAAGCAGGGGGGGTGCTGGAAAGGGGACACCAGTTCCCACTTCCAGAGCAGGGTGGGGGGGTGAAAGCATCAATCGGCCAACGGAGCCTCGTGCTAAGGCAGAGGATGGAGGCAGCGAGATGCCATGAAGGCTGCAGACCACCTCACACCCTTTTCTTCTTTGGGGTCAAACCCCATGGGCACGAACCCACCGGTGCCTGAACTGCGTGCACGCTGCCTCAGCCCCACGTGAAGGGGAGCTTCTGGGTGCACGGGTTTACAGAGCAGGGTCTCTGAAGAGGGATAGCAAGAAGGTGGCTGGAGTGAATGAAAACTGGAGACAGACTGGATTTGCAATGTTGAAGAAGAAAAATAATTCAGAGGTAATTCCTTCACAATACAAAAAAAAGTGATTATCAGAGACAGAAGTTGAGGAAAATAATTAATTAAAAAATATCATCTTTGGATAGTTCTATCAGGTTTTGAACATTCACATCCCCACCTAGTACCTGGTGAAGGCCCAAATCCAGAGCACCCGCAGATCATTTCCTCCTCCTCAGCATCTCCAGGATGTCACTTGGCTGACAAGGAGCTCACGGCCACCCCCAGATGGTTCGAGGAGCGGAGACCTCGCCAAGCACTGAAAGCCTGCGCTGGCAGCCATCGGTGCCACCCTGCCACTGGAGCTTCCCTGAAGTCTTCCTGAAGACTGAAGCTGCCACGACCTCGCTGTTTGCAGAGAGGCCACTGCGCAGCCTCGAGCAGAGCGGGACAGTCCAGTGTCCAGCTCCTCCTGGTACCCCTCTGCAGCTTACAAACCACCCGGGAAGACCTGCACTAGTTACACCGAGGATGACTCTGGGTTTCAGTCTGTTTTAAAGCAGGGAACAGCTGACAGAGATCTTCTGGTCAAACCACTCCAGTGGTTTTGCCTCTCTTCTCTCGGGGTGGACTCGGCAGGTTGATTTCTCCTGAAAATTCTTACCATGACAAGACAAGAACAGTAGCAGAAGTCTATGTAAACACTCCAATTCCTTACCAGAAACTGCAGGATCTTTGCAGTGTGGCCAGGAGGGACACAGTTCTATGCTCAATTTTCTTTCTTTCTCAGGCTTTGTTAGACTTTCCTAAGCGAGAACAAGCAGCTTTCTGGAGCAGCGTGTCCAGGAGTGTGCTGTGCTTCTCCTAGATTGTTTCCAAGGAGGTTGGTGAAGTGTCCTGGAGCACTTTAAACTCACCAGCCAAGAATGATGTGCACAGATTCACTACTTCATCTAGGGAGAACGAGGAGACCGTGGCAGAAATCAGCTGCTGGGAAAGAACAAATTAGGTTCTTCTCTCTTCTCCTGCCTCTCAAGTGCCTGATTTTCCAAGTAGCTCGCTGGAAATGGTTTAACTGGCTTCTTGGAGGAGGGTGGTTTAGACCTGACTGCCAGCTGATGAAGCCAGCTTCCCGAAACAGCCCATTTAGTCCCGACACAGCGATCCTTGGGAGTCCCAGGCCTCTTCCTACGCTTCTTGAACTCCTCCTCGACCTCCAGTATGCTGCCAGGAAGGCAGAACATCGACACAGAGAAGAGGAAGAGTTTCTTTATCCTCTCACTTGAGTTAAGCACAGCAGAGATGCTCTCCCCTAAAGGAGGGGACACTCTCATGGACGTATCCTGTCTGCTCACGAGAGGTGGGACTGACAAAGCCGCTTTAATCCGATGCTCCACACCCCCCAGAGCTGACCACAGCAACCCAACCTTCCAAGAGAAGAAACCAGCACCAGGCCCATCAATGAGGAAATGACCGAGGTGCTGAGACAGGGACCTCCAAGGTCGAGCTGGCCAGGCCATCGCTAAGGAGGCTCCCACCACAACACAACCACGGCAAGCCGGCGATGAACGGCAGCGCTGGTGCGAGCAGCTCACATTTAGAGGCTGCTGTACACGCAGACTTGTGATTCAACACTTGGGCACCAACAAAGGTCCCCTCAGGCTTACGAAGGGTAGACTAGTAAGCCTGGGATGCCTCGATTCCTTGATGGCTTTGTTCTCCGATGGCAGCCGAGGGGCAGAAAGCAGCGACGGAGGGACGCGTGGTTAAGGCTTTAACGGCAGCTGGTTTGGGCACCGAGAGGACTCGGCTCACCGGGGTGAGCCCTGAGAAGTCAGGGATTCCTGGGGCTGAGGGACAGACACGCGCAGGTATCTGAGGAGCCTTCCACCAGTCTTGGGAGGAGCAACTGGAGATGGTTCCTGGGCTCTCTGAATCCACTTCCAGAAAGTAGGGCAGGTCCAGCACCACTCCAAAGCACCTCCTTTGAGACACGGGAAGCACAGGGGGGAAGCTCCAAGAAGCTCCTGCTGTAACACCTCTCCCTAGGTGTCCGGCCAGCCAAGCTGGATGGAAACAAATCATTTCTGTCCGCAAGAGTAAGAGAGAAAAATGACACTAAAGGTTCTAGATGGTTATGGGAGAGAGGATTCTAAGCAGGCACTGCAGGTGTCCTGTCACACCCACGCAGGCAGGGATTTAAACTCAGCTAAGTTTTCTCACCCCTTGTCCTAACCTGACTTCACCATCAGGTGCCTGTTGAAGAGAAGCACAGTTGGTATTTTTCTTCTATAGTTTCTGTATTTTCAGGACAAAAAGAGCTTTGTGATTCTTGCGGTGAAAAGGATTGCGAGAATTTAAGTTGTATTTTTATCTGATGGTGCAATTATTAAAAAGGAGTCAAACTGTCAGGCTGACAATGTGCCACAGGCTCCCAGAATGGTGTGGGTGGGGAGGGACCTCTGGAGCTCAGTGAGTCCAGCCCCCCACCAGATCAGGGTCACCCAGGGCAGCCCCCACAGGAACAGAGCCAGGGGGGCTGGAAAGGCTCCAGAGCAGGAGACTCCACAGCCTCTCTGGGCAGCCTGGGCCAGGCTCCCTCACTGGAACAGGGAAGAAGTTTCTCCTCCTGCTGAGGGGGAACTCCCTGGGTTCCAGTTGGTGCCCAGTGCCCCTCGTCCTACCCCAGGGCAGCACTGCCAGGAGCCTGGCCCCTTCTCCTCGCCCCCCACCCTGCAGAGATTTGGGACCATTCCTCAGCTCCCCCCTCAGCTTCTCTGCCCCAGGCTCAGCAGCCCCAGGGCTCTCAGCCCTTCCTCCCACAGAGATGTTCCAGCCCCTCCAGCATCCTCGCAGCCTCCGCTGGACTCTCTCCAGTACCTCCCAGTCCCTCTTGAACTGGGGAGCCCAGAACTGGGCACAGTGCTCCAGCTGTGGTCCCACTAGGGCAGAGTGGAGCTCATGTGGCACCCATCTCATTCTCCTGTCAACAACCACAACAGTGATTCTGTGGGAACGAGGGCTCTGCAAGGGCCAGATGTGTACATTCCAGGAGCTACCTCTGCATGGATCTGTGCTAAAAGAGCACACGGGCTGGAGCGGGATACAGGCACAGCTAAAAGCAACCTAAGGAAATTTAGGAAAGAAAAAATTAGGCCGAGCGTCACTTCAAATATATTTAGGTTTCAGTAATTTTTCCCTTTATGTCCCAGTAATTTGAGATGTTTAAAAACTAATCTGCAGGGAAAAATTTGGATCCAGCAGAAAGATGGAAATGGGGGGGGGAATAAAAATTTAAAAAGCCAAGAGATATTTCCATCTGTTGGTTGGAAATCTCCTCTCTTGATCTTTGGACATGGGGTCATTTCTATCCTGCCCAGCTCCTCTGCTCATTCCAAGGATGGGGGGTTGTGCACATCGATGTCAGGAAGCCCAATGCAGCTCCCACGAGGTCTTTGGGAACCTGTGGTGCTGAAAGCTAGAGATCTACCAGTGCAGATGCTCACAGTTACCACAAAAAAAGTGATGAATTTAGATCTCCAGGCTTGTTCATAAATGAATTACACCCTAGAGGGAAAAACAAAACAAAACAAACCACAAAACAAACCCCAGCAAAACTTGACAGTGGGAGAAAGGAGAACTTTACTGGGTCTTTCTCAGCCCTAGCTTGTAAGTCTTTTTAATTAATGTAAAACAAGATGCAAGACGACAGCCATGAGCGTAAAAAACAGATTGCTGAGAGCTGGGACGACTCCAGACACGGCTCATTTCGCCAGTGTTCCACATAGTCACAACTTAAACTGGGATGTGACCCTCAGTTACCGGGCCAGCAGAGACTGCAGGGACTGAAGAGGTGACAGCTGTCCCCGTGGCACTCTGCCACTCCAAATCCTGGCTGGCGCCGAGCCAGGAAGGCTTCCCCCTGCGAGTCCAAGCCCTGTCATCCGAGGTGGCAGGGGCACGACGAGTACAATACTGGGGAAAGAAAAGCTGGAGGCTGAAGAAGATTGGTTTGTGTTGGTCCTGAGGTTAACGGGCCAAGCCATCTTCTGCTGCACTGACACCATGCAGAGGAGAACTCCCCCCACCAGAAACACACCGAACTGCTCCAGAGCTTGGCAAAACCAGCGTGGCTCCCGTGACAGCACCCAACCCAAAGCACTGAGTCTACTGCTCAGCGAAGGAGAAAGGCCACGCGTTGGTGACCAGCACACCCAGCACGACACCAGCCTGTTCCTCACGCCCCTGCAGTTTATTTCCATCCCAGCAGATCAGAACAGCACCGATACAACCACATCTCCCAGCCTGCCCTGACGCACGTGGCGTTATCTGCCACGCTCTCCAATCTTTGTTTTGACAATGCCAGTGGAGCTGACCAAGCTGCCAAGCCAGAAATTTTGCTGTTTGGAAAGTAACTGTGTCTTGCAACTCTAAAGGTCATTTCCCTACCTCCTCTTTTCCACAGCAGAGCAACCTCAGAGATTTTTAGGGNAGCAAACCACACTCCCTGCTCGGTCACCCCCACAGCAGTCACCTGCTGTTAGATGACAGACTCCAAGAGATGCACAAAAGAAAAAGGACTACGGAAAGTGATAGGTGAAGCAACATCCCCACCTTACTTCAATTTTTAACCCGTGCAGTAAAATCTGAGTCTCCAACAGCTACCACTGATTCTGCTTGTCAAGCAGAATAAAACCACATCCAGAAGACAACAATCACAGGTACCCACACCCAGGATTTCATTCCTCTAGTACAGAGCAGGTTAATGCCTAGAAACCTAACGCTGTTTTTATAGGGAGAGGATTCTCCAAAGCCAGCACTGGGCACCAAGTGGACCCAGGAGGAGCCAGTTCTTGGGTGGGAGGGGGTGGGAGCCTGTGCCAGGCTGCCCTGAGAGGCTGTGGAGTCTCCTGCTCTCGAGAGATTCCCACCCCCC
>VWZY01003476.1:56708-85494 GCA_013399075.1 Chloroceryle aenea
GGGCGGTGCTGGAGCGGAATCCGGTTCTCCCCGCTATGACCGAGTGAGGAGGTGGTGGTTGGCCTTAGCAGAGGTGGTTTCCGGCCCAGATCACCCACCTGTCGCAGGCCTTGGCTTTGGCTTTACCTGCGTCTTGGGAATTTGCCGCCTTCGGTAGCGATCATTGTGCCTCGCACTCCCCGGGCGCTGCAGCTTGGCAGTACGATGAGGACTCGATGCTACCATCTATAGGTGTTGGGATAATTAGCTCATTGATGTCATAATTAGGTATCGGTGTCTTAAGCACGAGGTGGTTTTGGGGGCTAGCAGTGGAGTCGGGGGTCAAGGCAGCCGCCTCTGCCCAGTAAAGACTGCTGGGGGTAGGGGAGGACTGGTGATGTGCCCACGCCTGGCAACCCTTCAGTCAAAAAGTGACACACTTGGTAGCCAGTGACATTCAAACCTGTTCCCATGGCTGTGTCCCCAGACAAGCAAGGTAATGCTTCGTGTTGAAAGGCACTTCCAAGCTCCAAAGCCTGTCTGAGGCCTTTTTGATGACGCTATTCCTTATCTCTCCCTGGTTTACGTCCCTTCTGTGAGACTCCATCAAAAGCTGGTGCAGGTTCCAGCCCTCGGGGACGGCTTCAAGAGGGAGGTGAAGGATTAAACTGCCACAGACCTCCACGGCTTCTGTGGAGGTTTCCTGGGTGGGTGGATGGGTGGCCAGACAGACCAACGTCAGCAGCTGCCCCCCGAGGTGTGAGGGCTTTGCTTAAGGGGATACTCGAGCCTGTATCTGACTTGGTGTGTTTAAACAATCCCAGTACAAACAACACAGCTTAAAATTGTGCCTTTGCTTAAGTACGTTGCTGGGTCGCTGCCACCCGAGTTTCCTGTGCTGTTGAGCCAGTGTATTTCTGGCACCTCCAGTTCTCCCCAGCATAAACTCCCACAGTTTACCCCTTTAATAGTGAACTTACTACTGGGATTCTATCTCTAGTAATGAACTCGCCGTGAATAATTTAGGGGTGATGGGACATAACAGCGCACGGTGCAGACCGAGTCCAGCAGTGCAGTCCAAAGCAGGTCACACGTGGCTTTAATTAACAGTTAATGCATTTCACACTTCATTAAATCTTCCCCATAATTTTGAAATATTACTCTTTTTTTGCTTCTTGAGAAGTCAGTCAGGAGCACGCTTCCTGCGTGGCCCCCCGCGCTGCCAGCCCCGTGTGCTGCTCGAACGCGATTTCTCCTGCAGCTTCATTAAACCAACACATTCGTTTCCTTCCAGCCGCCTCGGTGAGTTACCCTGTCACTCTTCCCGGTGTCTGTCGGAGGGAAGCGTTTTGGTTTCTCTGCCTGTCTGTCACCTGTCAATCAGGTACGGGAGGCGAGGGGCTGCCTCTCTGGCTACGCCGCTGATAATCACACCAGACAGCACCATCACTCGGTGCCCTTTTGGGTTCCCCACTGTGCTTCTGCCTTAGATGAAGGAGTGTTTAATTACTTAATAGACTAAGAGCAATTTTCACTTGTTTGGGGGTTTGTTTGTTTATTTGCTTCTTCGGGTTTTTTTTGGTTGTGGTTTTGTTTCCTGGGGGTTTTTGTGGTTTTTTGTTTGTTTGTTTGGGTTTTGGTTTTGTTTTGTTTTAAGAAAGAATCTGGAATCAGAAACTCTGAGTAAAATTGTTTTTTTTTTCTTTAATCGAGGGGGAAAACAGCCAGCTGAGCTGGCACTGCTGGCGATGGGAAGAATGAAGTTAGTAGAAGGGACTGTCGCTAGCAGCAAGGATTTACCACAGCAAGTTTTATACGACCGACTGCCGGCTGAGGATTGTGTTTACCACTCAAAACATCACCATCTGCTAACCCCAAACTGCCTTTCTTCCTCCCTTGGAAACACAATGTTTTGTAGACCAGAGGGAAAAACTCAAAGCAGCCGTAACAACTCACCCGGGTGGGTTTGTCTTTTACCCAGTGTACGTTCTGCAGATCCCAAAGTCGAGTGAAGTTGATGACGGGGGAAGGCAGCTGGTTTAAATCACAGCACCAGCAGCAAGTTCTTTGTCATTTTCGTCCTGTCCAGCTGGAATGGGAGGAAATCCCTCTGTCTGGGGAGCGCAGTGGAAGGAGAGATTTCCAGTTGCTATCAAAACGAGGGTAGCCAGACAGGAGTTTGATGTTCCTGCTCCAATAAACAAAACTCTTGTTTCTTTAGGAATAAAATTCATCATGAATGCTGCGTGTTTAAATCACAACACGCTGGTAGAGTTTTGTGTTCCAGCCCCTTCCAACCGTGTCTGCGTTTGGGCCAATCCACGAGGCAAGCCCAACCAACCCTGAAGCATTTCCCTCCCATAAAAAACTCCATAAATTCCCTGCTCCCAAGACAGCGAGTTGGGACTATTGGGCTGTGCTTCTGCAGGTATCCGGGTGTGTTGGACACGAGCCCTGTCGGGGCTTTGCCAGGGTTGGAACCGCCCGCGGCAAAAAGCGGAAATGTTTCAACAAGGGCTTGGAAGAGCTGGGCAGCTCCTGGGGAGATGCTCTTCAGCCCTGGCAGCGGAACAAGGTGTAGCAGAGCTATTCCCCTTTCTGAAATACACTCAAAACAGAGTGTGGAGCTGGCCGGGGGGGGAATATAAATCAAGATTTTGATTTAACCTCTTTTTCTCCGGTGGAGGATTGGCCGAGGCGGGCAGGACGAGGTGTTCACAGCAGGGTGTGCAACACCCAGGATTTCTCCACTTCAGTGATGTTTTCTGGGAGATTTTTTTTTTCAATTTCTTCTATTAATTTGTTGCTTTAAGGACAGGACATTTCCCTGTTTCAGCTGCTGACAGAACTGTCTCCATTTCCCATGGAATTAATACTTTGGTTTATATTGTTCGTGATAAATTCCAACTCGTATTCTTTAATCTGAATGCTTAAAACATCCACATGTTCTATATTTGAACTTACATCTAAAGTTTTCAACTTTGTTTTTCATTCCTTGAAGCAAACATTGTAATAAACATCTCTAGCTCTTCCTGAAATGCTTTTCCCAGCCTCCTGATAAAGCAGAAATCAAATGTGGTGGTTTACCTCAAAAAAATGGATTTGGGGAATCCTCCATTAAATGCTTTTCCTGGATACTTCGCACAAATGGGTCACTGTGATGCCTTGGGTTGCTTATTAATTGGTTCCATGCTCAATTTACTTCTCAAATATGTTGTAACTCATTTACATTTACAAGGTGGAACACAGAGCACAGATTTTCACCAGTTTATCGCTATGAATTTCTCCCTTCTCTTCAGAATTTCTCTGTGGTAACTGAACATGCAGCAAATTTCTTCCCCTGTCCACGGCTGCTTCTGTCCAAGGCAGGGGACAGTGAAGGACAGGAATGGGAACTGGGAGTTCCCTAAGCTGGTGTAAACCACAGAGCTACCCAACCTCTGTCACCACTTGTGTCTTTGAAAAGATTGCTAAAAATCATTAACAAAAAATTCTTCCATTTCTATTTTTAGGGTCAAAATCTGCTGAGCTGCTTCCATATGTTCTGGAGAGGTAAGGAGAACATTTTGTTTGGTCACCGAGGGATCTTTTAAGTCTTTTTCTTTTTTCTTAAAAATTTTAATTTAATTCAACTGTTACCATCTGAGATCCTTGGGGACTTGATTGACCCTTGGAGGGATGCGCTTGGAGTCTAAAGATTCCGGAAAAGAAACCACCCTCTGAGCAAAGGGTATCCTGAAGCTGTGGACCTGTTCAGCCAAGAACACGCGTGACAAGGACACGCTCTCCTCCGAGCATACACACTTGTGTAACAGGGACAAATACTGAGGCAGATCAAACTGAAACGTTTCTTTCTGGAGGGACACTCGAGCGCGTTCCGCTCCAGCTCATCCAGTAACCAAAGTCTCATTTCTTCTGGAGAGCAGCAAAGGTCTGATCAGGAGCTGGCTTCCCTTCCTTAGAACGCCACCAGCTTCTACTGACAGCTGCTGACTCTGCTGCTGAAAGAGTGACAAGATCATCTACTAACCATGAGCTAATCACCTCACAAATAACCTCCCACTGCAGAAGAAACCCACTCAAGGGAGGTCTTCACAAAACCTGCCTCAGAGGCCTCTTAGCCTCCAGGACTCTGGGATTTGGCCCAGGATCAAGATATTTCTCTGCAGGAAGCTGTTGTGGCTATAAAAATGTCTGTCTTTTTAATCGTTGGGTTTGTTTGTCTTGTCAAGTCCCAGCTGAGATTTCCCCTTTGCAGTTTCTCTAAACATCTGGTTGTCAGCGTTTCATTCTTGACAACCTTGAGGTAAAAAATATTGTCTCTTCAAGATTACCCAAGTCCTTTAAACATTATGAAATTATGGAAAAATAATAAATGTGTGGGATTTTGTGCGTGATTCAGCTTCAAGCCGTGAGCTCTCCACAAGCACCAGGTTTAGGATGTTGCCTCTTCAGAAGAAAAGCTGGGATTCCTTCAGAGGGGCGGCTGCGGCATTTACCAGGAATCTGTATTGCAGGAGCTGTGCTCTAACGTGGAAGCTGCCAAAGCCTTGCTTATTATTCCACGTGCAGACCATGAACCTTGGCTGCCAACGGAATTGCCGTACAGATCATAGAGTCATGGGATGGTGGGGCTGGGGAGGGAGCTCTGGAGCTCAGCGGGCCCAGCCCCCCACCAGAGCAGGGTCACCCAGGGCAGCCCCCACAGGAACAGAGCCAGGGGGGCTGGAAAGGCTCCAGAGCAGGAGACTCCACAGCCTCTCTGGGCAGCCTGGGCCAGGCTCCCTCACTGGAACAGGGAAGAAGTTTCTCCTCCTGATGAGGGGGAACTCCCTGGGTTCCAGTTGGTGCCCAGTGCCCCTCGTCCTACCCCAGGGCAGCACTGACAGGCGCCTGGCCCCTTCTCCTCGCCCGCCTCAGGAAAAACACCCCCCTGACTTCCAGATTTCACTCTTTTTTTCCGTAATCCCTTCCCTTTCACAAACCCACCGTACTTGATCCTCCTACTTTGCTGGCATTGTAGATTTCTTGTCCCTATTCTCCGTTTCACATGCAACACAGTGATGAAATTCCTTGGGAATATGGATCCAGAGTACAGAGCTACATCCCCTTCCTCTTGCCAGTGAACCACAACAGAGCTGGTTTTTGATCTGAGAGTTTTGTAGGTATTTTTACACCCTTCTTACCGATGCTTGATGTAATGGTTAGCTGGGTTGTTACTGTTAGTTGGGAGGAAGGTGTGAGGCACAACATCAAACTTCTCCCTCTAACTAAGAAATATGTTCTCATCTGCTTCTCCCCACAGTCTTCTCTCACAGAAATAAACTGGGGAGCTCTGATTTGTTCTTGATTTGTTCTCTCAAAGGTTTTATTTCTAACAATTACTGTTTCCAGGGGCTGAAGTGGAGATGGATGGTGCACACTCCCCAGGTTCTTCTTTTGAAGGTAGGCTGTGACTGGAACTTTTTTTTTTTTGTCTTCTGGATCCTAATTTATCCTTTCCAAAATCTCCCAAATAAATTCTGATATCTCCACTGACTCCAAAGTTGTGGATGAGTCGCTTAAACTACAAGTCCAGTAGCTGGGCAGTTTTCATTTTTGGGTGCTCAGCAGAAAACGTCTGCAGCCAACTTGGCAGAAGGGCCAAGCAAGCTGCAGATGTTGGTACACATCAGATAAATAAACACTTGTTCTGAAGTGGGCCCTGAAATGTACTGAACAAGCTGATCAACAGAGTTTCAAATTCTTCTCTTTCCACTTAACAGTCGTCAGGTAAACTGAACGATGCCGCTTGACGCGGTGGGGATTGCTCAGCTAAACTGAGTGGTGTTTGCCACGTCCTTGTGAGGCAAGGTTCCCATGGAGCAGTTGCAGGCCTTGCATTTTCTGCTTGGTTGGAACGTGCAGGGATTTTTTTTATAAGGCTGGGGTTAGGAGCTGAATGTTAATGGTTAAAAAGACGTTAACGACGCAAGGAACTGAATTAAGTGTGTCTCTTGTGAAAAAATAACAGTGGGGTTTTGGAAATGGCAGAGGTTATGTTGTCTGGGAAGAAGACAGTCCTTTAAAAAACAGTGGGAAGTAATCAACTAATTCTTACTAGGGCCAGTTTATCAGGATCCCAGATGGGAATGAAGAGTGAAATCATTTTTCCAATGCTCTGGGACATCTGTCAGGCTTGAAAAGAATCTTCCTTCAGAAGTAATTCAGTGAAGTTTTCCACAAGCAGGGCTTTTCTTTGTAGCTGCCTGTAGTTTAAGGGTCTGAAGGGCCACAAAGTGTTAAAAGCATCGCTGCCTGCCAAGCCAGGCAGGATTGAGAGCTCCAACCCTCTCTGGCCTGCGCTGACTCCTGGAGAACTTGAACCGCTGCCCAAAACCAAGAGTTTTAGCGCACAACTCTTTCCCCTGTTGCTGGCAGAAAGCTGCAGGCTCGCTCTGGCCAGGGGGATTACTGGGTATGGAGCACCCAGTTAAACAGACCTGGACTAGCAACAGGAGAGCACCCAGTTAAAGATCCCTGGAATAGCAACAGGAGCAGCGGAAGGTGCAGCAGCGCTGGAGTCGGGTGCAGCAGAGCTCTGAACATTTCCCAGGCGGTAGAAACTGAGTTTCTGTCCCCGTCCCGCTGCGCTGGATCCTCCCCTTGGCAGTTGCTCTCCCAGCCCTGCCCGCCCCTTCACCCCGCTATATATGACCCTCTCCGGGCAGCTTTTGCTCCTCGAAGACCCAACGCAGGCAGCTCTGCTTCCTCTCGCACGCAGCCGGCAGCCCCGACATGGGTAAGAGATCCCAGCCCGCGGATCCTGCCGGGATCCGCTGCCCTTGGCTGCAGCTCTGCGCTCCGTGCCCCCTCAGCTGGTGGTGGGGTGGCCTGGTGAGAGACGCGGGGCTGGAGTTCAGCGTTTCCACCGACTGTTGGAAGGTTTTATTTCTTAAAACCCCCTGTGGTTTTAAATAAGCAGCTTTAATGCCGTCAGTAAATGCCTTTTATGCTCTCATTAAATGCCTCTTTTAGGACCTCAGCATTTAGAAACTGAACTAAGTGCTTGGACTTGCTGCTGTGGTTGATTGCGAAGGGGAATGACGCTCGGGAGGATTGCTGGGAAACTGAGGACCAGGATTTAAGTTTTTGCTTATGCTTTTGTGGTTATTTTATAATTATTACAGACTTTCAGTTTTGGACACGCGGAGGGGAAGTAGAGGGAGGGGCTAAAATAGATGGCTGTTTATTGTGCATGTGAATGGACTCTTGTGTAATTTTACTGGGGGTGAGGGGCGGCCACAGCCCGTAACATTGTGATTTCACAAAACTGGGGAAGATTGTAAACCTCAGTGGAAAAAGAACCTTATTGCAGAGACAAACCAAACGATTCTGGCTCGGCAGAAGTGTCTGCTCTGGTCTGTCTGCCGTGGGTGACTCTTTGATCTCGTGCTGTTGTAAATGCTAATAGTACGAGGTGAACACTATTAATTTTCCTTCGCTTTCTAACAAACTGTCACTTTAACTTCGTGTCTTGTGATAATGAGTTTGTCCAAACAGTCGCGGCCGTCAGCAGGACGTCGCTGGGCAGCGTACAGAGAGGGAATTAAAGGCTGCACCTTAAAGCTTAAAGCAGCTTGACGGTGATGGGTCGGTTGGAAGAAGAGCTCCTGGCAGTGTAGAGGAGCAAGTCTGAGACCCGTCTTCAGAAACTTAAATTAAAGGCTGCTTGTGTAGTTTGTTACTCCAGAAAGAGGGGGCTGCTTTGTCATCGTTCTTCTGGAAAGCCTGGAGCTTGTGGTGTATGTGGTAGAGCTGATGTACTCCTTTTTGTCCCCTTTTTGTGTTTATTTCAGCTGTTTGGCACAATCTTTCCATAAACCAGACTTGCCTGCCTTCATTTTTCCATCTGTCAGGGTTTAACTCCTGCAAAGCCAGAGAACTTTCTGTTTACTCAGCCTCTGCAAAAAGCCCCATTTGGCCCACTTTTAGTCCACCCGACTTGAAGCTGTCAACAGAGGTGGCTCCCTTATTGCTGCATTTCTCCTGAAGTCACTCCATAAAGAGTCTCGGGCACCTTTACACCTTATCCTAAGTGTGCTGCAGGACTCTGCTGCTGTAAACCAGCACAAATAAACAGAACTCTCAGCCCCTTTATTTCAGACTGTTCAACCCAAACCATCAACTGCACTTTTCCCAGGTGGGACATTTTTTTTACAGTGCTATTACTCGTTGTTGTAAATCTATAAACCTCATTATCTACTGGTGACTGGTTAATCTGAGTAGTGTTTGCTCGTGCTGTGGCTTCCCAGAGGCTTTGTATTTCACTTCAAAACTTGTAACGCTGCTTAGGTGAATATATTTTTTTTTCTAAGAAACAAAAGCTGCTTTCAGAAGGTTTTTTTTTTTCCTAAAGCAATCTCCCAAATCTTACTCTTACAATGTTTTGTGGTATTTGTTGTCCTTGGGGACAATCTGTATTTTCTAATGTTTCCTCGTCCCGAGGAGCTCAGCATCTCTGAAGAGCTTGCAGTCCTTGAAATGGTGCAGAGGTGTCTTCATCACCTGCCTGATGAAGGACGTGCTGGTGTTCAGAGCTGCAGCACAGACTTGGCTCTCCTGGTAACAGGGACAGGTGAACCCAGGGGTGCCTGGACTGCTTTTCTGTGCTGTGACTGACAGATCCTGTCGTTGTAGTTTGACCTTGCACAGTGTGTGATTTTACTTAGAATCACAGAATTGTTTTACCTGGAAGAGAACTTGGGTCTCCCAGAGTCCAAGCATTGCCCCAGCATTGCCAGGGCACCCCTGACCCCTGGCCCTCAGCACCACAGCTCCACAGGGGGCTTGGAAACCCCTCCAGGGGTCCCGGGGACTCCCCCCCTGCCCTGGGCAGCCTGGGACAGCCCTGGACAGAGGGCTGGGAGAAATTGTTCCTCTTGGCCAAGCTGAGCCTGCCCTGGGGCAGCTGGGGGCCGGTTCCTCTTGTCCCTTGGGAGCAGAGCCCGACCCCCCCTGGCTCCCCCCTCCTGCCAGGAGCTGGCAGAGCCAGAAGGGCTCCCCTGAGCCCCCTCCTCTCCAGGCTGGACCAGCCCAGCTCCCTCAGATCTGGGAAATGAAGTGTTTTGTTCTTCACCTCCACCTGACAGAACGCAGTATCTTTGCCACCGTCAGTGTCTTTGCCACTCTTTTCACATGTAGGACCTTGGGAACTGCCTCCTTTTTGTCTACAACTTCCCAAGTGGATGGAGAGCTGTGTGGAGTCCCTCATCACTCTTCGTGTGGGAAATGATGGCAGCTGTACCTTCAGCAGTAAAACATCCTTGAACCTTGCTGTCAGTTTGCATGGAGTTCTCCAGGGTGGCCTGTGGATCACTGGCGGTGGCTCAGGAAGGATTGGACAGTTGCCTTTGGTTTCATGTCCCTCCCGTTCTCCAAAAGGAGGAACAGAACAGATGGAAAGCAGTGAAAAAATACAGAGCAGAAAACAACGAGGCTGGATTCCTCAATTTGCTTTGCTCTCCACCAGGGAGAATCGCTGTAAAAACAGTAACAAAAGGAACAGTGATATTTTTATCCACTCTTGGTGCATATATACAAATAACTGCATAGCAGGGAGGAGGACTCGGGCTTGCAACTTCATTTGTGGGGAAAATAAAAGAAGGAAAATTGTACAAAGAAGCAGCTGAACGTAGTGTTCTTCCCTCTAAATTCGCACGCGAGCCGCTGGCTGTAGAGAATCGCTCTTTGGTTTAGGAAGCCAAAGAAGGGACTTGGTTGATGGGAAGTTACCTGTAGGATAATCTGCCTGTGAAGGTGTAAAATACCCTGCGAAAAGAAATCTCACCCCTTTTGTGTCCTCGCTGGAGTTTGCAAACCCCCTGTGCGTGACCACGTCCCGCTCCCTGGTGCGAAAGCACTCGGTCCCCTGCCAGATGAATGGAGGATCTGGAACGTAACAAGGAATATTAACATGTTTAACCACGGGATTATTAACACAGCAATGTAAATATTGTTGTTAACATGTTGCTACAAGATGGTACAAATCACAGTTTCATGACAAAAACCTTATTTTGTATTCACAAATGAGCTTGGCATCGTCTATCTTGGGAAGGCGTCATCCGTGGGTATCTTCAGGCACTTAGCTACAATGGTGCAGAACAAAAGAGGGTTTGAACGAGATCAGAGGGAGAGGAGTAGAAAAAAAACTGTCTACAAGAAGAAGGAAGAGAAAACGTTCATCATCTTGCTGTATGTTTTCTCTGGAAAACAATTTGGCACAAATACTCTTTTTTTTTCTCCGAGTAATCCGCAGAAAACTGCATTTGCAATGCTAATTAAGCTGTGGTCTAATGCATACTGAGTTCCTGCTAATTGAGGTGATTGAGAAAATTGGAATAAAGTTTAAATTACGCCTTAGCCGTAAATGGAACGGAGCAAACTTTATATTTTCTGTTTCCAGATGAAAATATTGCACAAAGAACGTGAAATTAACCACAAAGTACTAAACGACTCATCCCGAGAAGGTCCCATTCCCCAAGTTAGGAGCCTCCGCGTGCAGCCAGTGAATTGCTGGAAGCATTTTTGTCTTCAGAGAAAGGGTCCATAGTTAATGGGCACTGGAGCTGCCACTGCCTCTGGTTCAAACCTCAGATCGTTGGCGGTCTGAAATAAACCCTCGCTCTGAGTCTCTCTCTTTCAATATCAGAGAATGGCAAATCATTGGCCGCTCTGATTATTTTTATTTACAGATGCTTGAGGTAGGGAGGGGGCAACTCTACTCCAGTTTTGCTTCTGTCACCACGTATTTCTCTTCGTGGCATATTGACAAAAATACACTGCAGAGCCTGTGGATATTTTTGGGGTTTAAACAGCTGATTTAGGAGTGGAACAGAAGCTGCCTGCATCGTGCTCCGCCGGCCTGCAGCTCCACGACTCTGGAAACGTGGAGCTTTACGTGCAGCAGTTAAACCTGTGAGTTTGCAACGTGTTGTAGCTGCCCCTCGAGGTGGATCTTGCATGGTAATCTTTCCTTCCCTCTAGGCGATGATTTATCGCTGCGGTCCCGTCTCTGCTCCGTTGCTGTGCTAGAGGAGAAATCGCTGCGGATGAGGCTGTTCTGCTGTAACTTTTACTGAGGTGTTTGTTGATCAGGATCCAAACCTGATACAAGGGGAGCCGAGACACTTTTTAGGTGTAAGCTGAAGCAGTTGTGTGACACTTAGTAGTGAGCAGTGCTTTCTGCTAAGGATCAGGCTTTAATTATGGAAGATCCTTTTATAGGAATCATAGAATCACAGAATTGTTCTGGGTTGGAAGAGACCCTGGAGCTCCTGGAGTCCAAGCGTTGTCCCAGCNGCACGCTTGTCCTGTCTCTGTGGAAGGGAACACAGCACTTCCCAGACAGAGAAGCTGGAGATGACAGTTGCTACAGTTGCCATCCCCACTGAAACTGTGAGGCTTTGTGCCTGGATACTCCCAGGTGCATGGCTTGGTTGTGAGACCTGGTGCAAAAGAGCATCTCTCCCCAGCCTCCTGACACTGTAAAATGATGTTATCCTCCTAAAGCAGAGCCTGGCCTTCAACCTGACATGGTCCTTCTGCGCCTATGGGGTTCTGTCCTCTGCAGATCATTCGGATTCCCTTTCTAGCTCCCTACAGCCACGGTCTCACCTCAGCTGTGTGACTTGTGATGTAGTCGCTGTGCTGGGAGCGGTGAGCGAGGATTGATGGCTCCGGGAGTTACAGTGGCAGGAGAGCAGTGGTGGGGCCTGGGCTCATTATAGAGAGAGGGTGGAATGGTTCATAATTTCTCTTCTCTTGTGCTTTCTGGGCACCTGCAGTATCACCTCTCACCCATGCTGTAAATCCTGAAATCAGACCTCTTCTCCAGCACTTATCTGCAGAGAAAGGCTGGAGGCTCTCCAGTAATAACAACCCGGGTTGTTCAAGTCGGGCACTCTGTCTCCTTACTCAGCTGGCAGCGATTCAGCAGCTCTCTGTAAAACATTTAACACCATTTGCTTAAATCCCAGGCCCTTGTCATATATGAATGTGCTTTAAAACTGTGAGGCTGAACTCCCTGAAACGACGGCCCAGATTTCCCATCATTTTAGTGTCACATTCTGTGTATCTTCAGGAACTCGAGTGACCTCAGCTCCAACTGGAGTGAGCAAGGCTTACGGGTGTTGCTCAGTGTCAAAACTGGATCTAAGATGTGTCAATCTTGGAATGCAAAGCCAAGGGTTTCTTGGAGCTATGCTTTAAAATAATTTGGATGCTAAAACAATGTCTGATTTGTTTTCTCCCATCAGCAAGCTGCGGAGGATGTGGTCCAGGATACGCAACTCCTCTGGATGCCATGAAAGGCAAGTGCTGCAACGTCTTCGCCAAATCCAGGCCATCAGTAAAGGGTAGACACCTTCCAGAGAGAATTATTAATTAGCAAGGCCAACAAGGCTTTAAGTATCAGCAGCAATTTTATTTTCTTTCTCACCCAGCTCCGGGCAAAGCCTGCAAGCTCTGTTAGCCCAAGTGCACTGGGGCAGAGCAGGTCTGGGAGCTGTTGTGAGCTTCCCATCCACCTGTAGCTGTTCCAAAGTCCTCTTCTGTTCTTCCCAGAAGTGTCTGGCTAAACCCTGAACCTCCCTAAGGCCCCTGAGGCGTTTTGCTGTAGCTTTTAATGGTGCCAGAACTGCACCTTGAGCCCTTTGATGTAGTTTAAAAGCCTCAGTGTTACAGACTGTACTAAACAGACTTTTGACAAAGGTAGAGCGAGAGCTGGGCCCTGGCAGCAGGGAGTCATCGCTGGGGTAACCGATGAAGGCTTGATGTGGCCTTGCAGGTGGGAAGGTGGTCTCTCATCCTTTTGCAGAAAAACAATCACAGCCCCTCTTCCATTAGGAGGACAAGGGTATGGAAAGGCCCCACAGCTGAATAAGCACCTTCTGCTGACACTTCAGGCTGCTCAAGCTATTTACTGCTGGTGTTTCTCCATAGAATGGAAACACTGAGGTTCAGCTTCCCAGGAAGAATCACAGCTTACAGTCAGAGAGATGAAATCCAGAGAAGATTCTCTTAAAGTTAACCACAGCTTTTTGCAGAAATGGTTTCTATTGAGGCATTAACAAGGTCTCTGCCTTGCAAGGTCCCCGGGAGGAGATTGTGTACGTGCCTTGTATCTACAGGAACACCGGGACGGAGAAGCCTGACTACCTGGCCACTGTGGATGTTGATCCCAAATCTCCTCACTACTGTCAGGTACCTGTCTGCAGAGCAGCTCCCCTTCTCCCCGTCCCAAGCTGGTGAATATCTGTGTTCACATAACCATTCTCAAAGCTGGCATTTATCTTGTTAGCTTTGAGACACTTGCAGAGCATTTTTAATAGTTCTTTCTGTAGCTTGATGTGCTTGCTGTGTTACTGCAAATCGTGTGCGTTAACCCGAAGGAAACACTCGGTGCTTGTGCGACTCCCGTTGCTGAAGATACTTTGGACTCTGATCTCCATGTGTTTAAGGGGCAGAGAATCTGGCTGGACAACAAAGATTTTCAGAATTTGTTGTTTAGGTTGGGGTTTTTTGATAGATACTGCTTAGGGGTTTATCACGGAGGAGCAGAGGAAACAAATCTCGTGAAACTTCGACACAATTTAGCGGCAATCTTTCAATGTTTTTTAGTTATACAGTGGAAAAGTAAAAACCTGAAGCAAGAGTGGAAATGAACCTGTCAGTTTGCTACAGTCAGCCCAGCTGTAATCGGGTAGATCTTGTAAAGTCAGAGACTTGCAGCACGTGGATGAGCGATGGTTTTTCTGTTGGTTTTTTTCCATATCATTATTACTTATCTCCTTAATCAGATAATCTGTTAAAGGTGTGGATTAATCTAATAGCACAAAACATTTAACAAATGCTACGCAGTCATCACGTCCAACTTTCTTCTCCAGCTTTCCAGCTTCAGCTCTGCATATCTCTGGCTGAATCTGCTTCCTGAATAACAAAGAGCAGTTTCCTTCTGCTCTTTATTAATTTATGCTTTGACATAAAGACCCATTTCTTTGCCTCGGGGGAAAACTATCCCCGACTGAATCTGCAGCTCATCTCTGCCTTTGCAGGTGATCCATCGCTTGCCGATGCCGAATCTGAAGGACGAGCTCCACCACTCCGGGTGGAATGCCTGTAGCAGCTGCTTTGGGGATCCCACAAAGAGGAGAAATCGTCTCATTCTGCCAAGCCTGATCTCCTCTCGGGTTTATGTGGTGGATGTGGGAACCGACTTGCGAGCTCCTCGAATCCATAAGGTATATTTAGAGGACTTTAAGCTGGGGTTTTATTTCTTATATTTTAACCAAGAGAGAGTGATTTTATGGATTCCAGCCTCAAACCCAAATAGGAGAGCCAGTTACGGAAGCTTCTGCCAAACATTATGAACTTGTGGGAGTTTGGAAACTCCTACAATTTCTCAATAATCTACACACAAAAATCTTGCACTAAAGAAATACAAGTGAACGTGGTGTCATCCTGAATTCAACCTGCCTCTGCAGTATGGATTTCAGTCAAAGCTCTTGCACACTGTTTGACTACAAGATCACGAATCAAACTCCTACATGACACGTTCAGCTGAGCATATGTAGAATGTATGTTGAAAAATTAGTTTAGTTTGCACTGGACTGGATTTGCACTGCAGGTCTTTTCTGTAAGGGACACTTCCTCCTTGACTTGTAATCCTTGGCTCCCAAACATGTGATACGTAGATGTTTTTGATGAAAAAAAAAATTAATATGGGGAAATAAGCATTTTTTTTCAATCTCTTGTTTGTGGAAAGAATCAAAATTTTCCCACAATCAGTCAGCCACTGCAACAGGATTCATTTGGCAGAGGTACAGATACTGGCACAGCTAGGGTTTGGATACAGACTTACACTTTTCCATGTCTAACTGTTCAGATTCTCTTTACAGTCAGTGAAAAAAACCAACAGGCTTTGCTGCAGTCAGCTTGGTCTAACCTAGTTTAGAAAGCTGGTTTAGGGTAATGGAATTGTGTTCTAAAGAGTTTGTTTCTTTTTGCTTGCCTGCAAAGCAGATAATTAGACCAGATGTAAAGACATCCACTGTCGGTGTCTGTACTCGGTCAGGTGAATCCTGCAGCAACGTCAGTGCAACGTTCCAGGTTTGGCAGAGCCCACTTCAGTTCTCAAAGCTCTGTTCTGAAGACAGGTCATCATGTGGGCTGTAAGGAGACTTTTAAGTGGTCTTTTATCCCACCCCACCTGCCTGCAAATACTCTCATTCAGAGCCTTTCAGGTCTGATTTCCGTAGAACCCTGCCAGCCTTTAACTATTAATGCAGTGAAATAAAACCCCCGAAGGTCTCTTCTCGCACGGTGAATTTTGTTCCAAACTGAGTCTCTGGCAAGCCTCAGTGATTCTTTTCCTCTAACTCTGCACTGCTCCTACTCCAGCGAGAGCCAATGTCTGAACATTGCACAAGTGGTGTTTCTGCTGCTGACAGCAATTAACGCAAACGCAGATGTCGGTGTCTCGCTGATGCACAGATCGGGCTGACTCGAACCATTCAGCTCTTGCTGTTTGTATTCTGAGAGGAACGAATAAATGTCATGGATGGTGCTGTAGTAGTGGGCAGAGCAGAAAGCAGGAGGGTGCAGGTACTCACATAAATAGCAACAGAAACGATCCCCACCCCCCTGCACCATTCCCACTCCTTCCTTGCTCTCTGAAACCTCAGCTCTCATGGGTGGAGAGCTCTCAGGGCAGGACTTTGTGTCTCTGCCTTCTCGGTGAAGGTGACTCTGTGTCTGTTTGGTTTAGATTGTGGAGCCAGTGGAGTTGTTCTGGAAGGGTAATGTGGCAAATCCTCACACCTCTCACTGTCTGGGCAGTGGTGACATCTTAATCAGCTGTTTGGGAGACCCTTCTGGCAATGGAAAAGGTATTAAACCCCTTTAGTACCCTGGAAAAGTATTTGGGGTGTGGAAGTGGTGCGGTCCCAAAGTACAGGTTGCAAAGCTAGAAGAATTGTGTAGATCTGACAGTTCTTCCATGCACACGAGCAGTCCAGCAGTTCTTTATGTAGCTACAGAATCAAGACTTCAGTCACCAGTTAAACTGCGTGGTTGTGACTCTGCCCCGGCAGCTGGAGCTGATGTGAAGGAATCTCTGCGCTCCTGAGGTCAGCTGCAGTGTCTCAGGCTTTCCCCTGAAGACAGCCAGCTCCAGGGGTTATAGTATGAGTGAGGAACCCCTTCACATGTCACTGGGGTCCCTTCAGTGTGGAGCAAGAAAGAATTGCTTTTGAACATAGCCTGTATGGACACTAGGAAGAAGTTCTCCACTCTGAGGGTGGTGGGACACTAGAAGAGGTTCTCGAGGGAGGGTGGGGGCCCCATCCCTGGAGCTGTTCTAGGTCAGGCTTGAAGAGGCTCTGAGCAACCTGCTGTAGTTAAAGATGTCCCTGCTCACTGTAGGGGGGTTGGACTTGATGACCTTTAAAGGTCCCTTCCAACCCAAGTTGTACCATGATTCCATGGTTCTATGATTCTGTATCTGCTCAGTGTTTGTGACCTGGATGTGACAGATTCTGTTACCAGCTTAAATCCTCTTTGTCTCATTGCCTAATGAAAATGGAGCTTTTCAAGCTTTTCTGGGTGGAGCTCCCTGTTGAAAACTTTTGAAGGGTTCTTGTGTATACATTTTGATACCTATTGAATTGTAAACCACTTGGTGTCTACAGAGGAGAGAACCTGCAGGTTTTAAGTGGTGAACCCTTTTCATGGGGCTTTTCTCTTCTGGCTCGTGGGCAAAGATGCCCTTGAATAGAATCATAGAATCATAGAACCATTCAGGTTGGAAAAGACCTTCAAAATCATCAAGTCCAACCATTATTTAACCCTGCCAAGTCCAGTGCTAAACCACTTCCCTCAGCACCACATCTACATGACATTTCAACATGACCAGGAGTGGAGATTCAAGCACTTCCCTGGGCAGCCTGCTCCAGTGCTTGGCAGCCCTTTTGGTGAAGAAATCAGATGCACTATAGATGCATATTATGTATGTAATTCAGGGATGCTTTTGGCAAGCAAAGAAAAAGAGGTGAGTCCTCCAGGATCTCCTCAAGATAACCCTTAATTGAAATCTACTTTAGGAGGGTTAATGGATTGAGTGGAAAGACTTGAGTAGCAATAGAACAAACTGAAGCTTAAAAAATGCATTACAATGTGATAAATTGGTTTAAAAATCCAGCTTTCATTTGCTTTAGTCCATAAAACCAAAACCAACAGAATCACAGCATTTTTTTCAAGCACGAGGTGGCATTTTACAGGGTGTTTAGAAAACAGACATTTGAATATTGATATATTCTTTCTCTTATTTGAAGCTCTGCATCTGTGTGAATGTCTTCCAACAATTCTCTTTGTTTCTTACATCAGGTGGCTTTATTTTGCTGGATGGAGAGACCTTTGAAGTGAAAGGAAATTGGGAGAATGGGGAAAAGGTCCCTCCCTTGGGTTATGACTTCTGGTATCAACCACGCCACAATGTCCTGATGAGCACTGAGTGGGGAACCCCAAAAGCCTTGGCAGATGGGTTCAACCCAGCTGATGTAGAGAGAGGTGAGGGAGCATTTGTTCAAACTCTCACAAGC
Organism: Chloroceryle aenea; assembly: GCA_013399075.1. Classification (NCBI taxonomy): domain Eukaryota; kingdom Metazoa; phylum Chordata; class Aves; order Coraciiformes; family Cerylidae; genus Chloroceryle; species Chloroceryle aenea. The sequence continues at coordinate 74,324 of VWZY01003476.1, forward strand.
AAAAGTGATTCTTTGTTAAAATCATCTTTTCTGGGCTTCTTTTTGCCCGCCCTGATCCCTTAGGGCATTACGGCCGCCACATTAACGTGTGGGACTGGAGCACACACACCTACCTTCAGGCCATTGACCTTGGGAAGGGCTCCATACCTTTGGAAATTCGGTTCCTCCACAACCCGGATGCTGCAGAAGGGTTTGTTGGGTGTGCTCTGAACAGCGCAGTGCATCGGTTCTACAAGACAGAGGTGAGTGATGAAAGCTGTGGTGAACACAAAAACTCAAACTGGTTGTTTCTGAAATCCCCCAGTCACTTGAGAAACAGTAAAATTCAGATTTAAAAAAAAAAAAAAAAGGCTTCTAATTCCAGTGTAATAGACCTCTGCTCCTGTACTGGCCATTAGTGAGGCCACACCTCAAATCCTGGGGTCAGTTCTGGGCTCCTCGCTCCCAGCAGGAGCTGGAGGGGCTGGAGCGTGGATGGAGAAGTGAATGGAGCTGGGGAAGGGGCTGGNGAAGTGATTCTGTGAGGAAAGGGCTGGAGCACTACCCAACAGGTTGCTTTCTGGTCACAAACATGTTACCTGGACAGCTAACTGGAACATGTAAACTGTCACCAGTGTCAGTGTGTGCTGCCTGCTGCCTGGCCAGGATTTAGCAGCACAGGGAGGAGCTGAAGGTGGAGGAGGGAGGCACGGCGATGGGGTCACGAGCAGGGGAGTAGAGGTACTGCCATTTTAGAGGGTGAGCTGGAGACAGGACACCAAAGCTGTAGGAGCTGAGCAGTCTTTAGCCCTACGACTGTTCCAGCAATCCCTTTGAGGTGTTGTTGCACAGTGTAATCATTAACAGTCTGTCTGGCAGTACAGTTGCCATCCTCACCCTTGGCAACACTTATTTGCAGTGGGCGTATCACCTCTGCACGGGGATAGCGTTGTTTGCATCTCCTCCCTCTTGGCCAACACCAAGGCAATAATCCCGCTCTGTTCTCTCCCGGATCTTCTGCAGAAAGGAGACTGGGCAGCAGAGAAGGTGATTGAGGTACCCAGCAAGAAGGTGCAAGGATGGCTCCTCCCTGACATGCCAGGTTAGTGCGAGCACGTCTGGGAGAGGAGTGAGCTGTTGTCCTCTTCAGCCCCCTGCTACAGTGGAGCTTCCTGCAAAATCTCATCCTGGAATGTCAAACACTTCCCTCGTGAAATACCTGATTTCTGTTTGGGTTCTTTGTGTGACACGTCTGGTGTAACCACATCAGCCTTGCTTATGAGCTACCAAGCAGGAGATTATCAGGCCCCTGCTCCCACACGGCTCATTGCTTCTCAAGAAAAACACTTGGAGTCTTTCAGCATAAGGAATGTCCCTGGGAATGCTGGTAGAGCCTGAACCTCTTTTGAGTAGGCACTGGGCTTCCAAGGATGATTGTGTTTCTTCAACCTGTATCTTAACCTCTTTTTCGGAGGCTGCCATGACCAGGATTTTGAAAGATAATAGTCTTGTGGTCTTGGTTGTTGCTGGTCCTGTCCATTTCCTGACTTTGCTACTGATTATTTTCTTGAAGGTCTTATTACTGACATCCTCATCTCGCTGGACGACAGGTTCCTCTACTTCAGCAACTGGCTGCACGGAGACATCCGCCAGTACGACATCTCCGACACCCGCAAGCCCAAGCTGGTGGGACAGGTGAGGAGGCAGCAGTGAAGCTGATGCCAGTTCTGGTGGCTCATTTCCTTCTTCTTTAAAAGGAGAAAATGTCAGTTTACTTTTGTTTAACCACTGTCACACTGTTGCTTTCATGTTCCTTCGATGGCTGACGCCTCTTCTCCCACCGTCCTTCGTTACAGGTGTTTCTGGGAGGCAGCATCACTAAAGGTGGGGCTGTGACTGTAGTGGAAGACAAGGAGTTGCAGGGTCAGCCAGAGCCATTTGTGATCAAAGTAAGTTTCCCACCACACACTTTGTCAGTGCCAATTGTGATCTGGTTTAAAGCCCCCTTCACCTCGGGCCGATGTGGAGCGTATAAAGCTGTGCCTGAGCTGGGTTGTACCTTGGCTTTCACACCTGAGCAGCTGTCATGTCTCACATGGACTGGAGCTGGTCAGTCCTGGTGAGTGTCTATGGGAGATCTCAAGACACACAAGATACACAAGAACTGAGAGCTGTTGGCCACCAGAGGTGGCTGCAGGAAGCTGCACACACTCCCTTTATTCCTACTGCACATCATGACCTGGCTGCACCACAGACACCTTCTGTGCAGCTGTGTTGGGCCACCCACCTCTTAATTGTGGATGCTTCCACCCAAGTACTGACCTGAACCCCTCAGCCTTTACTTTCCTACATGACTGCTGCTGGGAATTAAGTGGAACTTATCTGATATGGCTTCTAGGCTTCCTGTTAGTGAGGAAGAAAACCATTCTCTCTCCAAACCAGGGGATTAGGTGCTTGTGTCAAGGATTTCAGTGCTCCAAGTAGCGGAACTGCCGGGCTGGTTTGCTTCTCCTTGCTGCTGCATTTCCTTTGTTCAGCCTCTGTGGCAGCTTGTCTTGAGCACCTCGTTCTCTATCATTTTAGGGGAGGAAGGTGCCAGGTGGACCTCAGATGATTCAGCTGAGCTTGGATGGGAAGAGGTTGTACGTCAGCACTTCTCTCTACAGCGGCTGGGACAAGCAGTTCTACCCAGATCTTGTCAAGTAAGAAAACTGGGGTGAATGGGGATGACTGGGCAAGGCCACATTGAAGGTTTCTTTCTTAAACGGTGATACTCATGTACCAGCTGCACAGTTCTCAGCAGGGAGGCTGAACCCAGGAACATTTATACCCAACTGGGCAACCCGGATGCTCACCCCTATCCCTGCGCAGCAGGCGCACAGAAGCTGGGGTCTGCACACGCTTTTTATTGAAATGATGATTTGTTTGGAGGTAGATGAGAGTGGGGAGAAATCCGTGAGTGTGACCGAGCCTTCTGGAGTCCGTAGGACTTCCAGGCTGCCTTTGGTGGTGTCACTCTAGTTCTTGGGAGTGAAAGAAAGGAGATGATCTTCGGGATGGCCACAGGAGGGCACAGTGCAGCTTGTCTGTTCCTTTATAACTAACTGCAGCTATTAATTTTTACTCCTTCATTGCTAATTTGAGGCTACAGGTTTCACTGAGGCCATTTAATTCACTTCTGAGACCTGCAAAGGCCCATTTGCAATCTGGGAATCTTCCCATTTTGTATTAAACGAAGACAAACCCTGGCCAAATGTAGAAGAGACGAGCAGCAAAGAGGAATCCGTTTCCCAATGCCTGTTTTCTTTTCCAGGGAAGGCTCTGTTATGCTGCAGATTGATGTGGATACTGAAAGAGGTGGACTGAAAGTGAATAAAAACTTCCTAGTGGATTTTGGGAAGGAACCTGATGGGCCTGTCCTGGCTCATGAGATTCGCTACCCTGGTGGAGACTGTACCTCTGATATCTGGATGTAATTGGTGTCTGGAGCTGGTTTGGGGTTTTTCTTTCCTTTCTGTTGTTTTTTTTCTCTTTCTCCCTCTCTCTCTCCCCTCCACTCTCCTCTTACGCAGGCGAATTGGTTCAGCTGCAACTTTGTCCACTCTCACTAAATTTAGCCACAGAAGCTCCGCTTTCTTCTCATTCTGAGGCAGCCAAGTGAGTCTCTGAGCCGTGATCTACGTCTCATTTTCTCAACTCCTTCCCCTTCCACAAGGCCTGTCTAACTGAGGGGCAGTCTCAAGGCCAAGGTCTCCAGTTTTTCCAGGACTCTGCCATGTACGGTGCTACTTGTCCTTGCTGCTGATTGTCAGTGGAGAAGCTGTTCCAAAATAACTCCAGAAGAAGGAAACTTTCCATGGGCTTGCCCCAGAGCAAGAGCGTCCTGTCCCTGCAAAGCTTCATTTGCTCATGAAGTAATCAGTGCTTTCCAGCAGACACAGCATAAAACTCATGCTTATCTAATCTGAAGCCACATGTTTCCAGAGCTGGGTTGTATTTTAACATTTGTACACTGATGGTATAAAAAAAAAATCAACAATAAAATGGTTCTTCAAGTCAGGTGGAGATGCAGGGTTTTTTTACTTTTTAGCATTTCAGCATTTTCTGTTTCAAAGAACTCCAAGTGTAAGATCATTTCAGAAAGCAACAATATTATCCACCTAAAAATTAATTGGTGAGGAATTGATTTTCACTGCAGCCACCTTTGTTCCCATTATCACCAGCGAAGAGTCTCCTCCATTTGCCAAGACTGGAGAAAAGTGCAGAAACCTTTTCTGAGGATGGCAGCAGCAGGTGTTCTACGGGTGTCTTACAACCGCTTGAACAGACCAGCTCACAGGTCCATCCTTCCTCCTCTTGCCTGTGCCTGGTGCATCTTGCCTATGCTGATTCTTGGGTCTGAGTCTCTTTTCTGCCTCCCCAGATCTGGTGCTGTCCCCTCCGTGCCCGTTGCCAGCCTCTGCCCTTCCCTGCCAAGCTTTAGCCGTGCTGGTTGGAACGCTGGAATCGCGTCAGCGCTCTCAGAGGAGCAGCATGTTGATGGGACTTCCCTCTGGAGTCTTTTAGTTCATCTTTCTCCTGACTTTTATGGTGCTTTCAGGGCAAAATCCTCCTCTTGCTTTGTAATCAAGGCTTCTGCTGCTGCTGCTGTCTTGCTTGACAGATTTGGAACCGGGCTTTGAGAGTTCAGCATTGTGTTTTTAACATGACTGCTCCAGCAGCTCGACTGCTGCCACTTGGTCTCTGAAACCTGCCACGAGCAGTTCTGTTAGGACCTCGTGGTGCTTTCCACACAACACGGTGTCATAGCCACCTGGATCTGGTGTCAAAACCCATTTTCAGCAGGTTCTTGTTAGAAATGGGCAGTGTTTAAACCATCTTGCTGCGAGGACTGGAGCCCCTGCTATTTCCACAGCTGTTTCTATGGGATGGAGCAGTTTAGCTCAGAAGAGGTGCACGCTCCTCCCCACGGCCACGCGAGGGCAGGCGGCAGCCTGGCTTCATGTGCTGCACCAGCGAGTCCGGGTCCGGGAGGTTCTCACTCTACTAACAAACTTAGGTCGTGATTTTACCTTGGATCACAAACTTGCTCCTGAGGGTGGCCCTCAGGCCTCTTCTTGGACCCTCAGCGTATTGCAGGGTGACTGAGGCCTCTTGTTCCAGCTACAGTGAGCACTCCAGCCTGGATCCCATCCGATCCCAGTTGGAAATGGCTCCGGATACAAGTGCGTGCAGCCAGTGCTGTGTGGATTGTTTCTGTTCCTTCTTAAATGCTAAATGCAAAGAGATAGAGGAGGAAGAGAAAAGCAAAATGTGGGACTTGCTTGAAATAAAGTATTTATTTTTTCCTGATCTGCGTACTTAAAAAGGTAAGATGTGAGTAGAGAGTTTCTTATGACTCTGGCAAGAAACCTGTGGACCTCACTGTGTTTATGGGACCCACATCGGCAGCAGGAATTCTGCTTCACTGCAAGGAGAGTTTCACCGTGGGGTCACCTGATGTATTGACACCACCTTCCTTGGCCACGAGGAGGTTTCTGAGGGGACACTGTCACGGTAAATCACCCTCATCAGAGGCCATGGGAAACAGCCCCAGAATTTCAGGTATCACAGAATCATAGAATGTTAAGGGCTGGAAGGGACCTCGAAAGATCATCCAGCCCAGCCCCCTGCCAGAGCAGGGTCACCTACACCAGGTCACACAGGAATGCATCCAGGCGGGACTGGAACATCTCCAGAGAGGGAGACTCCACACCCCCCTGGGCAGCCTGTTCCAGTGTCCATCACCCTCACTGGGAAAAAAATTTCTCCTTATGTTTCTGTGAAACTTCCTATGCCTCAGCTTCCACCCATTACCCCTTGTCCTATCATCAGGTGTCACTGAGAAGAGCCTGGCTCCATCCTCCCAGCACTCACCCTTTATAGATTTATAAACATTGATCAAATCACCCCTCAGGCTTCTTTTCTCCAGGCTAAAAAACCCCAGCTCCCTCAGTCTTTCCTCAGAAGAGAGATGTTCTGTTCCCTTCATCATCTTTGTGGCCCTGTGCTGGACTCTCTCAAGCAGTTCTATGTCCCTCTTGGACTGGGGGGCCCAGAAATGGACAGAATATTCCAGATGTGGCCTTACCAGGGCAGAGCAGAGGGGCAGGAGAACCTCTCTCGACCTACTGGCCACCCCCCTTCTGATCCACCCCAGAATGGCACTGGCCCTCTTGGCCACAGGAGCACATTGCTGGCTCATGGTCAGCTTCCCATCAACCAGGACCCCCAGGTCCTTTTCCCCCTCGCTGCCTCCCAACAGCTCGTTCCCCAGCCTACACTGATACCTGGGGTTCTTCTTTCCCAGGAAAGAACCTATCAGCTGTATCAGCCAAGTGCCTGCTGTTAGGGGAGCCTCCGAAGGTGCTGTGAAACCTCACCCTAATGACTGCCCATCGTCTCTCTCCTGCTTGTCAGAGACACACACAAGACAAACTGGTGAATGCAGAGCAGGCGTGGATATTTGGTGTGTCAGAGGAAAAGATCCTGACCTGTTCTTTCAGGAGCATTGTAGAGGTTACACCCGCTGGCCATGCAAGTGCAAGCTGCACTCGCAAGCACGCGGAACTCCAGCACTGCACACCCCATTTCATACTGTTTGTTGAAATCATGATCTAGGTAAGACTGTGAAGAAGGTGGTGAACATGACCTAGCCCTCCACAGTGCACAGGACCTCCAAACTGCCTGTGTGACTTCGGTTGTTGCTGTTCAAGACAGCGGATGATCTCCAGATGGCCACAGGAGGGCACAGTGCAGCTTGTCTCTCCCTTCTTGAGTTCGTTGCCTTGTTTTCACTCATTGGTTGTTAATTCGAGGTTTCTATTTCTGCTGCCAAGACAAGTAGGTGTGTTTCTATAAAAAATATAAAAGAGAATCTGTTTGTAATATTTTCAACAAGGGTGAGAGGACAGCAAGATGTATTCTATCCCAGTCAGTAACTGGGAAAGGCACAGAATGAACAGTTTCTGCTCTAAATGAAGCCAGAGCATCTGTGAAGCAAGTCACCATTAAAAACCCGCAGTTTTTGGTCTGCTACCTTGAACTCTCTACTCCTCTGGTGAAGATTGACAGGACTGAGTCTAAGAGTGTCAGGAATTGCCTCGTTATACCCAGAGATGTGTAAATGAGTCCATGGAGTGGAACCTGAAATGTTCAGACAAACTGCTCAGTGCAGGGATTCCACCTCCTTCAGGGCAGACAAGTCAACTGCTCTCGTTTCACGTGTGACGAGGTCCGAGTCCGATCTGCAGCGCTCGCAGGGACTCGGAAGGAAGCTGCTAACACCCATCGTTGGGCAGAGGTGTGGAAGAAGAGCAGAAGCAGGTCCTGCTCCTCCACCCTCCCCAGCCGCGCGCTGCTGCCGCTCCTCTCGGGGCAGATGGAGCGATTGGGCGCTCGTGGGAGGAGTCGGTGGAAGGAGCTGATCCAGCAGAAGATGGGGCACTGCCCAAAAAGTGACTCAGGGTCCATCTGCCCCTGGCTGCCCGTGGCAGGGCCCTTCCGTGGCGCCTGAAGCCACTGCTCATTGCACGCTGTCAGAAATTGCCACCTGAGGAGGTGGCTTTTGGATGGGCTGGTCCTGCTCTTCTCGGTGTCATCCAGTGGTAGGACAAGGGGCAATGGGTGCAAGCTGAACATTGGAGGTTCCACATAAATATGAGAAAAAGCTTCTTCAAGGTGAGGGTAACAGAGCACTGGGACAGGCTGCCCAGGGAGCTTGTGGAGTCTCCTGCTCTGGGGACATTCAAAACCCGCCTGGCTCTGTTCCTGTGGGGGCTGCCCTGGGTGACCCTACTCTGGCAGGGGGATTGGACTCGATGATCTTTTGAGGTCCCTCCAAATCCTTAACAATCTGTGACTCCATGATCCTGTTGTCACTGTGGGCTGTAGAGGGGAGGGGTGATCCCAGTGCTGCCACCCTGCCCTGGGATTCTGCTCCAACAGCAAACCCCCATTTGGAGGATAAGGCCCAGTTGGAAAAGGCAGAGGAGCTTCGGGGAGCAGAAGTTTTGTGAGGTTTGTCTCAGCACTAGTGTGGCCAGCAGGGCTGAGGCAGGGATTGTCTGATACCTGAGGGTGTTCAGCCTGGAGAAAAGGAGCTTAGGGGAGACCTGGCTCTCAACAGCTCCCTGACAGGAGGTTGGAGTCAGGTGTGGTCGGGCTCTGCTCCCAAGGAGCAAGAGCCAGGACAAGAGGAACAGGCCTCAAGGTGCCCCAGGGGAGGTTTAGGTTGGAGCTGAGGAACAATTTCTCCAAGCCCTCCAGGGCTGTCCCAGACTGCCCAGGGCAGGGGGGGAGTCCCCGGGACCCCTGGAGGGGTTTCCAAGCCCCCCATGGAGCTGTGGTGCTGAGGGCCAGGAGTCAGTGGTGCCCTGGCAGCGCTGGGGCCTCGCTTGGACTCTATGAGCTTCAAGGTCTCTTCCAAACCAAATGATTGGATGACTCAATGATTCTATGATTCCCTCCAAGAAATCTTTTACACAGCATAGGATAATTTGGATGTGAGGTGCTGATGTCACCATGTGTTCCAGATGTGAGTCCTGTAGCCCTGGGACATTTGGTTTGTCTCTGCAGTGAGGTGATCGAGAGATCCCAGTGGTGGATCTGAGCTGTGCATGGTCCGCTGGCTTTCAGCGTTTGCCCTTCAGACTGTTGTGTCACCGCCTGTACCACGGCTCCAAGCCCTCTGTCTTTCTGTCTCTTGTGCCTTCGGTGGACTCTTCTCTGCCACCCCCAGAGCCATTGGTGTCTTGCCACCATCAACGTGCCGTGAGCTGTGCCACCTCCCGTTGACTTCTTCCTGCTCCTCCGGGGCTCCGCAGCCAGCGGGTGGTTGTCTGCTGGGAATTTCACCCTTCTGCTCCCTTCTGCTCCCTTCTGCTCTTCTCTCTGCCCTGGCAGGAGAGGAGCTCAGCTGCTTTTCACCTGTGTTTGCCTGCACCATGAACTTGGAGTTTGCCAGCAAAGCAGTTTCATAACATCATCATGGAGTGATTTGCCTCCTGCTCCTGCAGAGGGGAATGGACTGGAACAGAGTGAAGCCCTGGGGGATGTGGAGCCTGGGAAGGTCCAGGACAATGTACCTCTGCTGGCAGTTTTTGACGGGACACTGGCACTGACCACAGCTTTTCCCAGCTCTCGGTGTGCTGAGTGCCTTGCTGACCTGCTCGAGTGTGGCAGAGGCTGTGAGGAGAGTGTGGAGACCAGGACAAAAGTGTCAGAAGGGGGATTTACGGGTGCAAGACGATGAGCGACACTGGGACACCCTGGGGCAGCCCAGGGTTTTACAGCAGGGTGAAGTGGGCAGCGAATATCCCCCCTGGAGATCCGGGGAAGGTTGGAGATGGCCCCTGTGGCCGGGGCAGCTCTTGCTGGGTGCTTAGAGCAGACCTGGTGTCCTTGGTGAAGGGAGGTCTTCTCCCAGCACACTGAGCATGCTGCACCACTCCGCACCGCGTTGCATCACCTCCTCTTGCCCATTACCCAAATTCCAGCACGTTCTTCCCTATCAGGGCTGGAGACATGGTCGGGAGGAGGGGAGCAGCTGCCACCTTGCTGTGGGCTGTCCCCTGAAGCCCCTGATTGCTTTCCCATGTCACTGCTGCCCATCTCTGCCGGCCACAGGGAGCTGTTGTGGGGCCGTGGGCAGCCCACGCTGCTGGAGTTCTGCGCTGGCCATCGCTTGCTGGCTCGCTGGTGCTGCTGAGCCTGCTCTTATCCTTCCTGCTATCAGTGTAATTAGAAAACTCTGCACCCCACAGCTTGGTTTGGTGAGGGTGCCAAAGACGTCACCAAGGGAAGCCAAATAGGATGACCAGCAAGCTTTGTTAATGAGTGGAAGGCTAATGAACTTTTTAATTAGCAGGTGCGGAGGTGCAAGGAGAAGGTGCAGGGAGACCTGCACGTCGTGACAGCAGCAGCCTGTGGAGAGGCACCAGCCGAGCACCCACAACTGCCTCTGATGGAACGGGAGCTTCTGGCATGTCCTTGGGCCTGGTCGTGCTCTCGCCCACCAGGCGAATGAGGCCGGCACAAGTCAGGTACAGAGCCTGAGCCTCTCCACGCGTCTGGCTGCAGAAAGATGGGCGGTTCCACTCTCGGTGGAGAAGCAAGAATGAGCCCACTTCAAAACAAAACAAAACAAAACAGTTTCTCTTTTTCTAAAGCCTTTGGCCAACAGGTTCCACATCCCTCTAGGTAGTGCAGAAAGTATTTGAGAAGCTGCTTAAAGCTGGGCACTGGTGCCTGGCACCAGGCTGCTCCATGTCCTTCTGTCGTGTGTTTAAAGTGCTGTTCTGGGATGAGAGAGCCATTAATTACAGGCCTAGTGCAAGAAGCTATCTCTCCTGATGGAGGGCTCCTGAGGGCTCCCTTAATGGTGCTGTCAGATGTTTCTACATTCCTGTGCGGGGCAATTACGTATCCCGTGTCATTTGCCCACTTATTGAGGAGCTCTGCCACAAGATATGATGATGCTCGCTCACGTTCCATGACACTTGGTATTTTCTTCCTGCTTTAGCTTGACAGCTGGTGACACCCAAGATCATGGTGACCTCTGAAGATCCTTCTCCTAATACACTTCTCTCCAACACCTTATGCCTTTTTGTGGGGGCCTCTACTACTCCTGTGGGTGTCTTGTGGCAGTTTAGTCCAATTTCAACAACACTGGTGCCAGGAACTTTGTGGTGTTGGTGCCTGTCATGGGGCAAGGTGAGAAGATTGCCCTGGCCACAGCCTTCAGGCAGGCCGGCCATGTCCTGTCCATCTGAGCTGCAGTTTGTCCAAGCAGATGGACATGGAGACATCTCTGCCATTAGTTTTCCAGGGCACCATTCTGCTTCTGTGAGGTGGGGAGAGTAAGTGGCTGCTGCTCAGGCCCCGTTTCACTGATCTGCCCCAAATCCTGAAGGTTCCAGTTTCCACCGGGAGCTGACTCCCCTCTGGAGATGCAAAGCTGAGAGGCAGCAGATGGGTCTTGGCCTTGACGGTGCTACGCCAACAAAAACTCATCTTCTTCCTGGGTCGAGACACTTCTGGGCCCGGCTCTCTGAGCACACCCCAGGGATCCTGTGATGCCCTCAGCTCGGCCCTCAGACAGAGACGTGTCTTCTGTCAGGGTCCAGGTTTCAGAGGTGCTTTTGGTGGCCTCC
>VWZY01003477.1:61078-78296 GCA_013399075.1 Chloroceryle aenea
TCTTGCCCCCTCAAGGTCCATTGAGCTCTTGCTCAGCATTGCTCAGCTCCCCTCTCAGGCTGCTCTTCTCCAGCTGCACAGCCCCAGGGCTCTCAAGTTGTTCCTCCTCAGAGATGCTTTTTGTGCACAAACCACCCTGGCAATCAGAACCTGGCTGGGTCTCACAGAGCCATCAGTACCACGAGGCAGTGGAACCAAGTCAAATACTTATTGCCAAAGAAAGGTGTTTAAAAGGGAACAAAAGTGTCTAAAAGGCACTCTTCTGTCACTCATCCACATCCACAGTGTGACCTTCAGCCACAGAACACTGGAGCACATTTGCTCCACAGCTCAGGAGATAAAACCCCTACAGGGAGCTTCCCAGAGAGCCTCACTCCAGCCTGAAGCGACAAACACCAGCATTAGTGAGACAGTGGCCAAACTCTTCTCACTCCTCCCTGACACTCTCCCAGCCAGGGCACAGGAGGAGTTTTCCCCACCCCAAGCAGAGCTATCACCCCTGGCTTTTCAGCCCAGCACTCAGCACTCGCCCAATCCCCCTCCGGAGCCCAGCTGGGAAGCTGTTACCTGGAGAAGTCAGGCTCCTTCAGGGGTAGGAGATGAAGGCCCCGTGGCCCTCGTAAGGCTGGAGAAAAGAAGCAGGTTAGCACGTGCTGGAGGTGTCAGCTTTAGGCAGAAGTCCTGTGTTTATTAAAACAAGAGGCTTGGCTGTGCCAACCAATCTCCACCGGCAGAGTCGTTACAGGTAAGAGCACTCTCAACTCCTCCAGCTGCAAACACCCCCCTCGGGCCTTTCAGAAGCCATCTACCTCCTCCCCCGCACGGCTGACACTTGCCTTTATTCATGGCTCTCGTTTCCTCCCAGCATCAGTGGCATGCAACCCCCAAGATGAACTTTCATGCTCAGGCCGTGCCATCGAACACGCGAGAGCCAATTTGCCCCACGCGCTTCTCTCTGCAGTTTTTCTGCTGGCCATCTTTTTATTTGTGCCAATTGTCCAGACTTTAAAAGGCCTAGTCCTCTGGAGTTGGGGTGGCAGCAGCACTAGCAAGCAAGAGGATGGAGTGTGACTGAAGAGCAAGCTCATTCGTGGTAAATAAGCTACTGTGGAGATGATTTTCCAAGGTGAGGTCTGTTCCTGGCGACAGGAACCCTGGGCACCATTGCCATCCTGGGGCAGAGCCTGGGTGAGACACTACTAACCTAACTGGTTTCATCTCCACCTGCTTTCATGGGTTTTTACTTGGTTCTTTTTAAGAGAGCACGAAAATAAACCTTTATTTCAGTTAACACCCACCCATATTAAAAGATAGATGTTCACAGTTTGAGTTCTTGACACAAATGGACTGGAAGAGGCAAATTTACATCTAGCAGAACAGCAGAGGGACCCAAGGGGGAAGTACAAGTGGTGTTGGAGGAAAAAAGAAAGGAATCATACGTGCCACGCCAGCGGGAAGCTGCTCTGCAGCGGGAGGAGGGAAAGCTGCTGACCACGGCCGGCTGGCCGTGCCCCGAGCGACTCCCTGGCTGGCCCAGAAGTCATCTGGAAGAAGAAACAAAGCTGAGTGGCAACTGAAATGGGAAACACACCGTTTGGCTGGGGGAGGGAGGTTTGTGTTCCCTAAGCATGGGGAGGTGTGTTCAGTGGCATCACCACTAACGCCAGAGCCGCGGTCCGGAGAACCACAACGGGAAAGGGAACAGCTCAGTGCTGGCCCTGTGCTGGTGTGCGAGCTGCTCCCAGTCAGGAAGGAGTGAAGCCAAGAGCTTTCACCATCCCCTGTTTGCAAACCTGCCTCCTCCTCACGGCCTGGCACGTCAGGCTCTAGGGGAGCGCGCTCGGAGCGGCGACTGCGATGAGATTAGCAGTGGTGTGCAACAAAAACCAGCTCCTGTAGGAAATAGCTTGGATAAAGCAAGCCAGCTCAACACCACAATTAAGGAGTTTGCTATTTCATAGTCAAAGGTCTCCAATACTTTTTGCCTGTCCTGTACAGCTTTTAAAAAAATAGGGTGTTACCTTTTGTTTTCTACCTACCTAGTTAAGAAACTACAAATGTTATAAGCTGTCCAAAGGGTAAAACAGGAAATAAACTGAGAAACCTGTTTCTAGTCTCCTAACAAATGCTGCAGATAAAAACCCCAAGAAACCCTCTCTATCAGCCATTCTCTTGACTCCTTTTTGTGCCCTGAAGTGGTCACAGTCCCCTTCACAGGGATTAAATGAATCCTACGCTGAATTTCTGCAGGGGGTGGAAAGAGTTTCTTACAATCACTCTGAAAAACATTCATTTGTCAGCTAGCAATGGGATCTCAGACTCCCCTCAAATCCAGAGCAGAACTCCCATGGAATACCAGGTTGGAAGGGACCTCGAGGATCATCTGATCCAACCTTACCTGGGAAAAATGGGTCTAGAGCAGATGGCCCAGCAGCCTGGATCTTCCAAGTGGCCAACAGCGGGGCCTTGGATGGAGAGGGGAAGCACTGGAGGTTTGCTTTGCATCTTTCTGGGGTATCACACACGTTGCCATGCCCCCACAACTGCTGTGGCCACACCAGGTACTGATGCACTCGTGGGGCCGTGTCCCACATCCCAGCCAGAGTCCAGCTGGACTTACCCGAGCAGCAGTGACCACCTTCCCCCACCTCCCAGCTCCAACAGCAGGAGAGGCTCCTCCCATCTACAGGGAACCCTCAAAGACAAACACAGGTAATGTAAAAACTCTCTTTTTTTTGCCAAAGCATCTTGTTCTGTTGAAGGGAGGAGGAAGAGGAGGGAAATAAAGGTAAAAAGGGGGAGTGGAAGGTGTTAATACATGAATCTGTAAAAGCCAGTTAGACCAGTTACCCCACATCATGGGCAGATCAATAGGGGGGTACCCCACTAGAAACCAGCTCTCAATCTTTTTCAAGTATCTGGTATCTGCTCTGTAGAAAGATTTTTTATGTAAACAAACTACCCAATGCAGATGAGAAATGACTGTTTTTCCAAGGCTGAAATGAAGCAGCAAAACTCAAAATCCTCCAGGAGTTAGTATTCCATACAGCACTAACAAGCCTGCCAAATTCAAACTTCACATAGGCTGAAAGACCACGGGCTGATAAAAAAAATATCTGCTAAGCAGGAATCAAGGAAACAGAAATAGTGTGCAATTAATTCAAACCCAGTTTGTAGTTGGGGGAAAAATGTCTAAAATCCTGAATTAAAAACAAACAAACCAAACCCAAACAAATAACAAACAAAAAAACCCCAAACAACAACAAAACCAAACCAACCCACAAATGAAGTGAAAGCTTTTAACTGGTACACACTGTTCACACCTATATTTCAAGTTTGGAAACGCATATTTTCAAGCAGCAATACAAAAAAGTATCCATGAAGAATGCATAATCTCTGAAAAAATTATGAAAACATCCCTGCTACCATTACATTTCTAAATACAAAACTGACTACCATATTGTTGCTTCTGTGTAGCGAGAGAAGTTCATTTTCAAAACAGATAAAATTCAGTCTTTTAGGTGTGAATGGTATGAATGACAGTCTCCTTTTCTTTTTTTTGTTTGTTTTGTTTTAAATTTCTTAGTTGTTTAGGATCCTTAAGCATGCAAGCCTCGGAGAGGAAGGCCCGACGAGGGCAGGGTTGGCTTATGACATCCAGTTTAGGACAGAGCTGGGAAAGCCTCTGGGTCATCTACATCAGGAGCAGAAGCACTTGACTGAAAGAGAAACAGCAGAAAGTTACCAAAGCTGGAGGGGCATCAAGCCCTGCTGAGTTTCTAGCTACTGAGGGGGGCAGGGTGGAGCCTCTGGCCCTGAGCAGGCAGCTCTTGGGCAGGGCAGGGGGATTTCTGCACCTCAAACAGGGCTGGCAACTCTTTAAAGCTACTTGAAGCTTCAATAACTGCCTTTAACTTTCAACAGGGAAACACCAGGATTCAGGGAGTGCAACAGAGTTAGCTGGACAGATTACTACAAGAGTAACTTCCCCCTCCCTCAATAAAACCCCCTTTATTTTAGTGCAAGGAGTAGGAAGTCTCCCAGTGCTGGTTTTCACATCAGAACTGTCTGAAGAGGCATGACAGGCAAACACCACCCCCCTGTGCTTATTTATCCCAGGAGGTTGTGTCCTCCTCCATTCCCAACGGGCTCCCCACAGGTGGGTTTGTGTTCTTCCACTACCACAGCCACCACTTCTTCCAAGGGCCACAACTGCAGCAGCCAAATCGAGTTTCACACATTAATCTTTCCCCAGTCACAAGCTAGCTATTGAGAAGAAGAATTTGTGCCAACCTAGCCTTAGTAATTAATGTATTAACCACAAATCCCCTCAGCACTTCCCAAAGGTTTTTGACAGGCTCTGCACCCCACCCAAACCCAGCACTGCAATGGAATGCAGAAATGTTTTACAATACTCTTCACATAGCCCATGAGGGATGTGGAAAAGGAGAGCAGAGGAGCCAGAGAGGGGAATTTCCTGTAAATACATTAATTCCTCAAGAGAGAGGTTTCAACCATTCCAGTACAAGTTGCATCAACACCTACAGGTGAGGCAAGACACTGCAGCTGAGCCAGCACAAGCTGGAGTTAAAGTGAGGAGGGTTTTAAGCCTGGAATCCTATGTTGGATTCAGCTGAGGGATTGTTACACCAAAGCAGAAATCGAGCCCCAGAAGGCACTCCAGTGCAGGAGGGGAGCTCCCACCCCTGCAGCAGGAGGGCCTGGATCACAGGGAACAAGAGATCACCAACCTGGTTGGGTGTGTGGATCACATCAAACTCCTTAACCAACTGGAAGGGAATAAAGAGAGTCAAGATCAGCTGCAGAAGTTTGAAACTACTTTACAAGAGCATTCTTGAAGAAGCAGGAGGTCATTTTATGACAACTCAGAGTAAATCACTACCAGCATTTCATTTTGATTCCTTCAAGTTTGCTTATATTGGTATCAGGGGAGTTTTCTAACTAGTGAGCCCCCAAATTAAAGTGATCCAGTGTAAAAGAGAGAAAGTCTGTGTCCTGAAAGAGACAGAAATGAGCAATTGTGGTCTGTGCAAAGCAGCACAGACTGAACTCATTTTCTACCAAATAATCATCTGATGAGATGCATTTAAACCAAACAAGTCACCCACAGTAAATCAAATCTTTCCTGTGGAGAATTGTGGAGGTTTCATCCCTGGAGTTTAGATTACAGCTAAGGAAGAAGCTCTTCCCTCTGAGGGTGGTGAGAGCCTGGCCCAGGCTGCCCAGGGAAGCTGTGGATGCTCCATCCCTGGCTGTGTTCAAGCCCAGGCTGGACGGGGCTCTGAGCACCCTGCTCTAGTGGGAGGGGTCCCTGCCCATGGCAGGGGGGTGGAACTGGATGAGCTTTAAGGCCCCTTCCAACCCAACTCATTCTAGGCTCTGATTCTACAGCAGTCCAACTTCACGTGTTCTCCCCCAAGCCCTTTCAGTCCTTCTCCTGAATATTTCCTTAGGGGGGGCAAATTAGCAAGAAACCACTAGAAGTCCTATTTCCACATGAAAACTCTACCAGATTCAAGCTCTAGAACCAGTCTTCCCCCCAGCAGGTCCCAGTGCAGACACACCATCCTGATCACCTGAGAATAACCCCTCTGGGACCTGCTGTTCTGCTCCGACACAAACAGAGGCATCTCACAGAACACTCAGAACTCTCTGTACCACTGTCATCTGGGGGGTTAGATACAAACATGGGCACTGCTTTTTTCATCTAACCTACTCCCCACGTTCCCTTTTTAATGTTTAATCAGAACACTGCTAAAATATTCATCCTCTCATCCTAACAGTAACCTAGTTTGAAGTGAACTTGCAAGAACAGACACTTGACTCGGGTTTAGAGCACAGCATCTGCTGTCAGAGCAGCTCCCCCAGAAATGAGAAAGACAGCTAAAATTTTCCAAGTCCTAAACCAACTGCAACTAAGGCCCTCTGTAGATGAAAGCTGTAGCTGCTGACCTTGTCAGTTCTGCCTCCACGGCTGGCCCTGCCACCACGTCCTCGGCCACCCCGTCCCCCTCTGCCGCCGCGTCCGGGGCGGCCGAGGTCTCCAAAGTTGATCTCCAGCTGGGATGTGATGTCATTTGCTGGCTTGCGGAAGTGATGATCCATTACAGAGTCCTCAGCATGAGCCTGAAACAAGGGGGTTGTCATCAGTAAGACAAGAGAAAACCAGAACTCACCGAGGGAGCCTTCCCGCCTGCAGCTCTTACCACCACAGCGCGCGGGTCTCGCCTCCGAGCGCGCTCCCAACCTGGTGACTGATTACCTCCACTGATTCAAGTTAGAAGATGGTGCAGGAATTGTTAGGAATCAAGTTAAACCACTTGTGCAGAAGACAAAACCACATGCGGGGAATCAAGTAAGCGCTCGAGAACACACAAGATATTTCCCATGGCCAAGGTAATCCGGGGAAGCTCCAGAGTTCCTGCAGAGGAACGTGTTCAGGCTGATCCCAGACCAAGTGAGGACAGAACCTCATTTGCTAGCATTTCTTCTCCCTGGGTCTCCTGAGAAATCTGCAGGTTCTACTAATTAATTTTATTTTTTAATACTTACTTGGTAACCCATCTTTCTGCTGCTCAATTTACCCTCATTTGCTTAGGCCTGTATAAATATTTACAACAAGGGAGATGGTAAGAATCCCTTTGTGGTTTGCCTCAGCCATAACTAACAGCAAACGAGGCACAAACGGTTCAACCAGTGGAGCTGAAGTAGCTGCAACATCCACCCTAAAACAAAGAACACCAGTCCCAGCAGTCAGGCTGAAAAACAGTGACCCTGGCCCCCTTTTCCAGGCTACAACATTCTCCCAGGGCTGGTCGCTTCCCAGTGCGGCCGAGGTGAGAAACGGGAGCAAGGAGCAAGGTGCACACCCAAGAGTTACATCTAAAGCCACCCAAGGCTGCTGTTCAGCACTGGTGAGTGTATTTTAGAGCATTGCACACTGACTGTAGAAAGAACCCAGTGGTTTTGAAGGAATTATTTCTTTGTACAAATATTTTTTCCACGCCTAAAGTCAGTTTTGGGCACCTGTGACAAGATATAAAATGTCAAGTGACCACACCAGATGTGAGCAAGGGTTGATCTACTCCAGCTCTCCATCCATTACCTGCTCGATTGTTGTGTTTGGGAAACAACTTGATGAAGCACGTTCCCTCCCTGCAAGCCCCTAACTTCTGGCACAGCTTGTTTTGCCTTTTTCTTCCTACAGAAGCTCCATGGGAAAGCTCAAGCCCCTGACTCTTTACTTACTTTTCTTGCAGAGTTCTTACACAACAGGCTGACTTCCAAAGGCAGTGGATTGTGCAATCAAGCCCTATACCCTTTAATTACCACTTGTGGAGCCTTCACAAGGCACCCAATGGATACACAGAGTGCTGCAGTTAAAAGGCTGAAAGCTGCTTACAGGGATTCCTTGAGTCAGTCACAGGAGCCACAAAGAGGCTTTCTCCCACCAATTTCATTATTTAACTTACCCCCTGCTTCTCCCCCACCCATCTGCCAGCCCCTTCCCCTGCCCAGTACCCCCTACAGGGGAGGCACTGCAATTTCAGCAGGCACAAGACACCCATCCACGCTGTGGCATCTCCCAGGTCTCACCAGGGTGTACTCCATGCACCAACTGGTCCCCATCCAGCTCCTGATGTCACAGATCTGACCCATACCCTCAGGGATCACCAGCCTCAGAAGCCAGCCAAAGCAGAGACACAGCATCCCACACCTCAGAGGTACTAACACCGACCGTTTGTAAACCAGCACACAATTCCTTCTGTTATGGCTTGGATTCTTTTCTTACTATTTAACATTTTCTCTACAGCTTGGATCACTGCAGGGAGCCGTCCTTGTGTTCTCGTCTCGCTGGGAGTCACGTGACGTTTTCTTGGGTGAGAGGTGGGATCAGTGGATTGGTACAAGAATTCTGTGTTTCCTTCCCTGAGGAATGACACTAGAGCCTGCCAATCCCAGCCTGCTTCCACAGCTTCCCTTTAGCTTCAACCACCAAACCGCAAATCCTACTCGTAACCTGATGATTTTGTAATCCAAAGAACCTAAAGCTAATTTAAAACACCAATGAAAGACTTGACACGTTCTCATCCTGTCTCTGAGGTGACAACCGACAGACCTATCGTAGAAACCATTTATCTGGAATCCTCTTTTGGAAGCCTTGGATTTGGATGCACTGGCAGCTCTCAGCAGCGCTCCGATCTAACCACCGATAGCTTCCCGAAGGCACCAGCGTCCTTACGGGTCCTGGGGAAGGCTGGTGGAGATTAAGGACAAGCTACTAAAGGCAAGGGAGCCAAAGCAGGCAGGAAGAGATGGAAAACAGCAACACCAGGAAATAAGAGACTCATGCTGGAAGCATTTATGGCAATGCCTGAATTCAGCTCAACCGGGAGCAAAGGTATTAATGGTGAAGGGTCCTGTAGGGTGCAGTTAGACAACAGGCATGGACAGAAGAGCTCGAATCGTCTGTTTTGTGACTTCTTAATATCCAGCCCTTCACTGCAGAAGGGGCTCATATTAACACACAGGTATTGCCAGGTAGATATAAAGGATCAGTACCTCGTTGGACTCCAGCAGACTCCCCTGCATTTCTGTCATCGCCTTTGTCTGATGAAAGTTGCGTGTCCACGCCAAAGTGACAAAAGGAACAAAGGGAGAGAACAAAAGGAAGAAATGAGACTCAACTACATACAGAACCAACAGGTACCAAGGTGACACCAACTCGGCTGGGTACGGGTGTCACCGAGCACACACAGCAGCAGAAGGATGAGATCAACAGCAGCACAAGTGTCCAGAAAGACCAGAGGAGGGACCGCACCACCGGCGTGGAGACAAGGAGAAGCTGCAGATCCATACCAAAAAAGGTTTCGTGTGAGCTGCTGGCAACTGGAGCAGAGAGGGCAGGCAGGCTGATCTCCAGCACACCTCTGCACGCCAGGCGTGCGACCAGACAGCTGAGAGGGGGAGGTTTAGAGAGACTGTCAAAGAGCTGAGGTTTCTGCACAGCCTCCGGTCCAGAGTCACTCCACTGCCTTTTGAGAAGAGAAGTATTCTTTTCCAAGCCCTATTCCTCAGTCTCCTGTTGCAAGCTCCTCTAAGGAAGTCACTAGGTAAGTGAGGCAGTTTGAGGGCACAGGAAAGATGCATGGTACAGCAGGTAAGAGTGTAGAAGTTCATCCATCAGTCTTTTCAGCAGGCTCACATCCAACTTCCACAGCAAATTGTAGAGGTCTGTCCACAGGTACCTCCTGCCCAGTTTTCATTCTGCTGCACTCAGAGCCTGAAAGGCTCCAGCTACTAACTCAGCTACAGAGAAGTTAAAAAGAAGATCTCCATCTTATGTCATAAGCCAGTCTCCTGGAAAGAGTCTCTTCAGACCAGGGCTGCCAATACAGATGGGTTTCACATTAAACCAGCAAGAATCTGAGACAGGATTAATTCTTTTTCTACAAAGTATCACTTTCTAGTAACCCCACAGCACGTGGGAAAAGGGGAAGGACCTCAGACAGGCCAAGTGTTTCACCCCTTGGGATGGGCCCGAGGAGGAGGAGGAGGACACCAGCTCTTTCAGAGGAGTAAGGCAGATGAACAGCACTAGACCCTCACACTGGCTTCTCCCACTGACTCCCTGGGCATTCTCCCAGCCGTTCTCAAGCTGGGGAATTTAGCGTGGTGATCACAACACTTCAACCCAGTATCTGCAAAACTCTACTGGGGCACGCTCATTTTTCAAGTGCAAGAGTACATTCTGGGGCCAAACCCCAGAATTTAGCTATAAACCAAGTCACTTCCCACACATCAACTCCCTTCTCATCAATAAGATCACAGGAATGCGGTATCAACCTTCACTTGATGACTCAAACACATCCAAGAGGAGAAGCAGAAAGAGAACAGTGGGTGACTGGTAGGTTTTGTTCCTTGCTTCTAAATATTCCACGCTCTGAGAGGAGCAGCAGCAAAGGCTTTCCCAATGCCTGTATCAGAGCCATCCTGCTGCAACACTCTGCAAAAACCACCCCGTGCTGCTTCCCAAGGGAGTGGAGAACAGTGAAGAAGTGAAATGGGGAGCAACAGACGTCTGCTGGACATACAATAAATCAAAGCAGGTGAAAAGCATCTCGATTTCACAGCAGGCTTGTTAATATCTCCCTCTTGTGCCTGTACAGAGAGGAGCTCTTCACTTCTTACGTCAGGGTGAAAAATACCCAACTCATTTCTAGGAAGAGCAGGGAACTGAGTACACCTCCCAAGCAGAACCACCTACTGCGTGTGTCAGGTTTTCCATCGAAGCCATCTGATTAGTTATCCTCCTTGGTTTCCTCTGGGGTTGAGTTAACCATGGGTTTATTCTTTGAAAGGAAAACACAGTAAGGATCTCAAGAGCACCACCATCCTATAGTGTCATAGAGGCACAAGCCTTAAAAAAACACAGTCTTCAACTGATGAGATGCCAGATGAATCTGCTTTGGAGAGATGTGTGCAGGGGGAACTCAAAGGACTACAGGTTTAGGACATCTTGGTGAAGTGCATCAATCATTCTGTTTAAATATACTCTTAATATACAGCAACATGAAGTCTAACTCAGCTTTCCTCTTCTCCACAAGCCAGAGAAATCAGTATTTGAAGAACACTTCAAACACTGCACAGCTTAAGGTAAACAAAAGATAGGCAATCGTTTAGAAGAAATGAACTACTTCACAGAGCAAGGAAAGAAAACAGCACAACCACCACAAAGCCAAACTCACTCCGAGTTCAACGAGATTAGAAATGGAGTTTTCATTGCATGCCCCCAGCTTACAAGGAAAAAACCCCAACAGAACACTGACAAGGTGTGAAAAAGCAGGAGTAAGCNCTCATTGCAAAGTGCCTCCCCATCTGTGTTATGCCCCCAGTTTACAAGGAAAAAACCCAAACAGAACACTGACGAGGTGTGAAAAAGCAGGAGTAAGCACTAAAAGACCAAAGAGGATATTAAACCATACCCAGTTACTTCAAAGGGAATCAAAACCATTTGGTGTATAAAGTCACAGGCCTCCTATTAACAGTGGGCCACTGACCATATTAAAGTGTTAAAAATCAAGATTAAAGGCAAAGATTACTGCAGCCCTGCATTAGAAAGCAGAGCTCTCAGCACCTCCCTCCCCTCCTGAAGGGAAAGCGTCCGTCTGTCCCTGCCACCTTCACTACCTTGGAGCAGAACCACTGAAGTTTTGCAATGACTGAAATGAGCACGCTTGAGAAACTGCAGTTTTGGAGCTCAACAGCAATTATGTGGAGTATCACTGAAGCACACAAGTCCCTGTCACCTGGTTTCTTCAGAGCTTCAAGGACATTTGTCTATATAGTGTTACAAAATGAGAAGCTACTTGTATCAGAAACTTCAGCAGTTTAAGGTGCCCGAGGCAGGATCAGCATTGGGTCTTACCCTGTGTTCAGCAAGCACCATGAAGTCTGTGGACTGGGTAAGACCAACAGATGTTAAACAGCCTAAGTTTCAGTTAATAAAAAGCAAATATATTGACAAACTACTTCTAAACTGCTCACCAGGACAGTCCTTACAGAGCCACCTGCCCAGCAGCAGCAGAATTCCAGCTTTATCTCCATGCTGTGTCACATCACACACACCAACTGCAGGGTACAGGCAACTGCTACAAGGAGCCACAGCAAACCCAGTCCCTGAACTGCAGCCTTGTTGCTAGAAACAGTGTTCTGACTTGATGAACTCTTCCCAGCAGGTCAGCATCTCACCGCAGAGCCTCCACCCCAGAAAGTGTGTATCAACGGGAAAGAAACAGCCCAAACCCCAACAAAACCTACACAAAAGTGACTTTACCTCCTCACTCTTTGACTTGTGAAGAACAAATCCTTTTTTCCACTGCCCATCAGCACCCTCGTTTGGTTTACGGATGTTGAACTCCACTTTTGCACGATCCTTACTCTGAATAGCTTTCCACTCGTCCAGGGTCATTTCCTTAGGGCCTTCTTCCTTAACTTCTTCAACCTCATTCTCTCTGTAGTGAATTCATGGATAGGACAATCAAGACTCATTCCAGAGACTGCACATTCAAAATCAAGTTGTTAATCAGCACCAAAATTAAAGAAAATAAGTATTTAGCAGTTAAGAGGGGTGTATGAAACCCTCTCACTTCCACCACTCAGAAAACAGAACATGGAAACTGATTTTCTTTAGTCAGAGTGAGGAAAAACACCCCAAATCACACCCAGACACCTTTAAGCAACAAAGCTGTGAGCACAGCAGAGTAAAAGGTTAATTTTAACACTGACCCAAGCTGTCAATTTTCTTTATAAACACAAAAGCCTGACTTCTGCAATGGAGCTTTTCCCTTCTTTCTGGGGATCTCTGCCAAAAGTTCAAGTTAAGGCACTGGGAACTTGCTCCCAACACCATTTTCAGGCTCATTAAGTTTTTTTTAAAGAGAGAATTTAAGCAGCTTTGGATAGTCTGCTTCCTTTATTGAGCCCAAGACAACTATTAATTTCTCAGCTCATTTTCACTTTCAGCTCACTTGAAGAAAAATCAACTGCATAAAGCTCATTCACTCGAGCAATAGATCACCTCATTGTAAGGCTTTGGTGCCTCTACCTTCTACCAAGAGCTATTTCTAAGTAAAATACACACCCACTACACAAGCAGGCAATCCTCTTGTCATTCTTCAGAGTGTTTGTTTAAGCAACTAAATTCCTTGACTTATAGAAAGCCAGCACCACGTGCTTGCAGCAGAAAGATCATGGAAGCCTCAAGTCCAGAGCAGCACTCTTCACTGGGCAGTCATTTATTTTGATTTGATAATGCAGAGATTTTACATCAGAATGACTATTTTTCATCTTATTTTATAGAGCAGAATGATTTTGGACAATGTATGTTCTGAAGTACTTTAGTTCAAGGCAAAGATGCCACCCCTCAGCTGCAGTTGTGCTGCAAGCTTGAGGTTAGAGACCCACACCAAGCAGTTCCTCACCCAAGAGTCAAACTGAGAACTCACTCCTTTCCTAGAAAGCTAGCTGATAGCTTACAACAGATGTGTTAGAGTGAAACTGAGGAGATGACACATTTTCTGTGGATTTGAGGAAGATTAAAAAAATCAGAATATACAAAGAGCCTGGAGAATTTTGTGGATAACCAATCCACACAGGGATGGGGGTCAGGATCTGGCCAAGCAACAGGACACTGCTACTAATGAAGATCCAGGAAATGCTGCAGACACAGCAAATTTAACAGATCATGGAATTGTTCCAAGGACTAGATACCTTCCATTTTCTGACCCACACCCAAGCTGCAATTCCTTAAAAGTTCTCACACTACTTCTGTATGCAAAATGATCTTGACCCTGGACCACCACAGCCTTGGAGAAGTAAAAGCATTTGGGTTTTTTTTCAGATAAACTAAACCCATTTCTTATTCCCTCTGCTCTAACTGTCCCCTCTTTGCCATCACCAAAGTTGTAAGTGAGGAACTCGAGGTACAGCAAGTCCACGTTAGGAATCTTGTGCAAACAGGTATTCAGAATTCTCTCACCTTTGTACTTTTCTCCTGAATCCACCCCAGCACTCATTAAAATGCAATTTCTTGTACTACACTATCACAGAGATTTGTATCACAATTTTACACCAGCTCAAGTCTCTCTCCTGCTCATCATGCTTCTCTCATTACTCGATTTTCATTCCTCCAGTCCCTGGTTTCTTCTGGAAGAGGGCCCAAGGGGAACAAGAAGCAATCAAGCTCACTTTAAAACCTACCTGCGTACACAGAAGCTGGAGAACAAGAGGTACCACACCTTTCCTCTACAGGCCAGTCCCACACACTCTACAGCTGCTTAGAAAAAAACTTTTAAGCTCTTTTTGAAGTTGCCTTCACTAGCTTTTGCCCCTTTTGCTCAGTTCTACCCAATTATGAGCACAGGAGCTCTTGGATCTGATGCTTAGGAGCTGCAATCTCAAGGTCCTAAGTGTATTAGAACTGATTATTGGTAACTAAACCTGAAAGTGACCCAAGAGCCTGTGCAGGAACACTTCTGAGATAGCCCCTGAGAGATGTGGTTCTGATGGAGTCTTTCAGCACCGCTGCCAATTATTCCCCATCTACTGAAGGAAATCCAATCTGAGTTGGGCAAATCAGAAGGAGGAATAAATACCAGAGGCTGAAGGCAAAGTACGGGTGGTACTCACTTGTTCTCGGAGTCAGCAGGCGGATGTTCCTCTCCCTCTGGCGTTTCCTCAGTTACAGTTGACTGATCCAATTCACTGCAATCACATCACGTTCAGAGGTTGGTTTAAGTTTATCCCTATTTGAAAGCTACATAAAATTAACCACTAAGTTCCAGAGTGGATTTACACAACCCACTCTTTAAAAAAAAGACTATTCCATCAAGGATTGGTGCCCTCTGCCTTTTAAATGCTAAGTTTTCCACCACCTTCGTGTTCTCCCCAACATTAACACTCCCCATTCCTGCTCTGCCTTGAGACAAAATGGGTTTGGGTGTTCAAAAATACTATTTGCAACATAATACTTGTAAAAAATGATGAGATTGTTCTGTTTTTACTAAGAGCTGTTAAAATAAACCCAGCACAAGATCCTCCCCCCTCCCCAACTCCAAGCTTCCCCAGACTGTTGCTGTTAAGAGGGAAGCCAGCTCTTCTCTTACAAGAAACCGCTTATTTCTGAATTCCACAAAGCAAAGAATTATCCCAAGCAAAAGCAAGGCAGGGCAAGGAAAGCTTTGCATTTTGCAAGCAGGAAGAACTCAGATTCCTCAACATTCCCCTCCTGGTTTCCCAAGCAGGGAGAGCTTACTAACGTGAGCTCGTCTTTGACGGTTCCCCAGTTGTGCGATCCGCTGCCACCGCGCTTGTCCTCGTGCTTCAGGCCGCTGAAATGTGAATGTGAAACAGAACTAACAAAACTGAGTTAACATTATAGTGTCCAGAAATCCAAAGGCAAATTGAAAAGTGTGTATAAAGTAGGAAGAAGAGACCAAAAAACCCCCCCCAGGGAAGAGGAAAGTCAAGACTTACGATCTATCGCTGCCGCTGTGTCTGTCGAATTCGCGCTTGCCACGGGAGTCAAACCCATCTCCTCTGCCCATCCCGCGCCCACGGCCACGGCCTCTGCCAAGTCCACCACGGCCACGCATAGGTCGGTCAAGAATGGGTCTAGGGAGGAACAGCCCAAGGTGAGTTTCAGCCTGCGTGGGCTGGAGGTTTGGTTTGCTGAGGGGAGTCGAGGCTCTGCTTTCGATGCTGAAAAAAATTCATCTAATGCCAGGGGGTTTTTAGGACTGAGAAGCAAACGCTGAGGATTGCTGCTCAGTTGCATATTCTGGCACTAGATTCCAAAATTGACTGTCTGGTTTGTGTTCAATAAGTAGCTGAGACCACAACTTTAATTTAACTTGTGTTCATTCAAGTTACTTTTCACTGATTTTAACTTTGGCTATTAAAATTGTCATAGTTTCTCCTTAAAACATTCCTTTTTTTCATGGTGAGGGTGACAGGACTTTAACAGGCTGCCCAGGGGGACTGTGCAGTCTCCTTCTCCAGACACATTCCAATCCCACCCAGATCTGTTCCTGTGTGGCCTGCTCTAGGTGGTCCCACTCTAGTAGGGGGGTTGGACTCGATGGTCTTTCGAGGTCCCTTCCAGACCATAACAGTTTGATTTTGTGGACACTTGAAGCCTGGATGCCTCCTGATACTTTCAATCTTGCCTAGATGTAAAATGGCTTCACCACTTCCAAATTCAAAGCCACTGCAGCCAAGGTGTAAACACCTCCACAGACAAGAGGAACCGGCCTCAGCTGCCCCAGGGCAGGTTGAGGTTGGAGCTGAGGAACAATTTCTTCCCCCCCTCCAGGGCTGCCCAGGGCAGGGGGGGAGTCCCCGTGACCCCTGGAGGGGTTTCCAAGCCCCCCGTGGAGCTGTGGTGCTGAGGGCCAGGGGTCAGTGGTGCCCTGGCAGTGCTGGGTGGATGGCTGGACTCAATCTTAAAGGTCTTTTCCAACCCAAACAATTCTATGAGAAGCTTTTATCAGCTTGAAGTCAGCTGTATGAATTTAAGCAAGAGCTCTAGCAGAAAACAAATCTCATCCTGCAGGCCACAGCTCTGCTCAAGCTCCTCTCCTCAGCTGTTATAGCTTCAGAGATAGAGTGAGTATCTTCACGATTTAAACAGTAATTTCAGTTATACCAAAGAAACTGTTAGATCATTCCCAGCCTAACACTCCAGTCAAGCTTTCCACAAATGAAGGAAAAGGACAGAAAAGTCTCCTAGTCTGCAGGACACGCTCTTCTCGTGACTGGCAAAAACTTAATTCAACTCCATTTTAATTCAATTAGCAGGTTGGTTGTTTCTGAACTTAGTAGCAGAAGGCAGAGAACCACGTTCCTATTAAAGCCCAGAAAGTTCTTTTGTCATTTAGGACAAAACTCTTACTTATCAACAGAAAATTCTCCTCCTTCAGCTTTCTCCTCGGCAGGTTTATCGAAGCGGCGCTCGCGAGGAGGTCGTCTCTCTGGCCTCCTGTCGATGGGTTTGCCTTCCCCCTGCTGTTGCTGCTGCTGCTGCTGATCAGGCCTCCTGCCAATGCGCCTTATCCCTGCAACATCAGGAGAAAATACATCAACGGAACGTGGAGCTGCTTGCCCAGATACCGGCTCCAAGGCTGTACAACAGCGCTCGACTGAAGCTGGAATTGAAGTTTTTCTTTGAGCCTCGTGGCTTGGCAAGCTGGGAAACTCTACCTGGACAAAAAAATAGTCCCTGCAGAGCACTTGACTCTTCTCATTCACATCTTTAGGTGGCATTTCAGTCGGGCTGTGCTCTGTAGGAGTGCATGCTCCTACGGTACCGTAGGGAACAAACCCCTCAGAGCACAGGGCATTAGTGACCTGTGTTAAAGGGGCTGGGTCAGCTTTCAAAGGTTCAAGGTAAGCAAGGTTATTCTTCTTTCCTCTCTCTTTGGGGGAAAACGAGTGGGTTTTATTTCAGTGCACACCAAACTGATGTCAGCTGGACCCAGTCCCTGGGACAGCCACCCTGCTTCATCCCTCTGCACCACACAAGGAAGATTTTCTGACCGGGACAGGGCCACCCTCACCCAGACAGGAGCCACTGGCACCCCAGTGCAGCAGGGGCTGGTCACTTACTGGTGCGCTCATCCACACCAGTTCTCTCAGG
>VWZY01003478.1:9012-42758 GCA_013399075.1 Chloroceryle aenea
AAAAAAAAAAAATTCAGGAAATGACTTGTGTTGGTGTCTCTGCATTCAAACCAGATAGGGGATTGCTTTTTTGACTTTGGTTAAAAGAAGCTGGCTAAAACTTCTTGGTTTGACCCAGTCCTGCCTTTCTATATTAGATACTCTGGATAAGGCTGCTGCTGATCTGTACTGAGAGTCTCTCTGTTTCAGCAAAAACTCAGAAATGAAGAAAAGGCTATTATAAAAATAGGTTCTAGGTTCAGTCTTCAGCAGAAGTGTATTTCTCCATTTGCTGTACCAATGTGTGACAAAAAGCACACCTGTATTTGTATAATATTGTTAGTTCTTTTAACCATTGTGTGCCTAAGTGCACAATCATTGTCACGGAAGGTGATAGATTAGTTGCTTTTCTGCTTTTGCATCTCCCCTTTCATATTTCTCCATTATTTTTCTTCCGCACAATGAGATGGTAACAAAATATCTGCAATGATGGGAATAAAGCAACGTGCTGGAAGGCACCAATAAATACTGAACAACTCACTTTACTATGTTAAGCTGTCACAATTAATTTGCTTATAAAATTTGTACTGTCCTGTCAGTGAGTGAACACAGTCTCCAGAGAGCTATTCTCACTTGGGTATTTTCTCTCAAGCCCAATTACAAATCGTTCCCTAACCTCGCTTTAGGCTGGCTTTTATGTCAGCAGAGGAGCTGCCAGTTTATTGCAGAAGGTATTGCTGGTGGACAAAGGTAGGGGAGGATGTCCTGACTTCCTGTAATAGTTTTTCTCTTCACGGAATTGCTCTCAATTTTCACTTTGTTTCACAGACTCATAGAATACTTTTCAGGTTGAAAGGAACCCTCATAAACTTCTCTCTTCTGCTTTTATTAAATAGAAACTCTGGACTCTTGTGCTCTGTATATTGAAGTATCAAGCAGTAAAATTGATGAAAAAGCATTAGAGATTCTGAAACTTCGTGAGCTACTGCTCAGTTAGGTAGTGCCTGCCAGCCTTAAGGGCTCAGTACTACCTTTGCAGGGCTCCTGAGCAGGAGGTGCTGATACTCAGAACAACTCTGGCTTTGTCTTGTAACCTGACAACCAAATACTGCACTGCCCAAGTGAAAAAAAACATTCTCCACTTAGAAGTAAGGAGCTTTGTGATAGCTGTACACATATGGAGCTTCTTGCTCAGCTCTCATTTTACATACTATTTTTTTACCTCCTGTTGAAAGCTTCAATTATTATTTAAATTAATGCAATTCTAGAGTACAAATTAAAAAATAAACATCTTACTTCTTTTCATTTGCAAAATGAAACGGTGAGATGCTTTACATCTGTAAAAAAATTAAAAATCACATTGTAACATTGCAGTCACTTATTTTTTGATTAAAGAAGTCAATTCAAAATGGCAATTCACTTGCTCTTTAAGCTGACAGAGTGTTACAATCACTTAAAGATCAATGAATCTTCCCCGCACCACGTCATCAATGCTGCCTTGATTCCAAGGAATTTTCTTAGTTTGACTTTGACAGTTAATGGCTTACTGGCAACTCTTGGTTAATTATTAATGCAGACATAATAATGCTTATTTCTTAACTAGCCTTCTGAGGCAATTATCAAAGGAATTATTCCTGCTGAAAACTCAGTGTCATGTCACAGACTAGATCAAAAATTTTAAACCTCTAAGTATAGCTTTTTGCCTGTAGCAAAACTAATACAATGTTTTGTGATAATTTTTCCAATTATATTTTAACCAGGGACATCGTTTTACAGTTCTGCATTTAATTGTGTGTCTTACCTAAGACAGGATGTACCTTCACTTTTCAGGTCCCCAGAACCTCCAAATTCCACTGAAAGTTTGTGGCTGTCGCTTTCAGGTTTGGACAAGCTGCCAGCTGTCTCTTCCTCCCAGTGAGGCAGAGCCACTGCCAAGAGTGGGGCTGCCCCAAAACGTTGGTGAAGCTTGGAAAAACAACACAGTAGGTTTCTTGCAGGACTTTAAGGTTCGGTTTGTTGGCCAGCATTGCTTTTTATCACTCTGTATTTAATAAATGGTCTCTATGGGATTACATAGATAAGGCTTTTCTCTCTCCATGACGATGGCAGGACTAGAGTCAAGGTAACAGAAAACCAATCAGCAGTTCATAACTGGTTCACACAGTAAAATTTCAAAGCTGTGCAGTGTTTTCTGACCGTTTTGCTGTCCAGATGCTTTGTGCTAAGGCCATACAATTTGATGCTCTCATCACTCAAGTCAGCCCCACCAGCTAGCAGGTAGTAGCTCCTCCATTTGTCAGAAAAGGTTTATTTAGCCATTTTCTTTGAGTAAAGCTACAACATAGCAGAGAAGCCCATTACATACACCTCTGCCCTCACCCATTCTTCCCAAACTGCAAGGGACTGTTTCTGCAATATAGAGGACAGTGCTGGTACGTGATGTTAACATGTAAGTTGGGCATGTGAGAGAAATCCCCTTGATATTCCTACTGGCCTGCAAAGCTCCTGCTGGAAGGTTGGTTTCATGATTAATTTATGCCAGCATTATCCTTATTTTAGTGGCATTATCAGTGAATCTTGTTCACAGCTACCAGGAAAATGAAAGAGTTTCAGTATATAAAGTCCAAGTCTTCCTGAAATGTGACTATTTTGAGTGCACTCTGACAGCAGCAGGGGCCAGCAGTTCTTTTTGTATGCCTGTATTTATTTCCTTTATCTCCCAACGTGTGTCTTGCCACAGATCACTTGTCAAGCGATGAGAGTCTGCACCAGACAACCACTTAAAATCATCCAGTGCCATTGATGTCTTACCCATACAAGCTATCTCTGGTTTATTACCAGCAATTTGCACTGGTGACAGCTCACCTGTTCGGTAGCTGAGAAGCTTTTTGTTCTTGTCTTTCTATGTGTTTTCAGTCTAACAAGAGAGAGAAATGCATGGCTCACAGGCTCTAGGTATGAACTGCTAACATATAAAGAGGCAGCATGTTCTCAACACCTGACCTTTTCTTTTATCTTGGAATTGTTTAGTCTTTATGGTCAAGACACAGATCACAATGAGTAAACCTTGCAGCCCTACAAACTGTGCAATCACACTCTCTCTGGGGAAACCAGTTGTGGTTAGCCAGGAGCTGGGATTTGCACGTTGAACTATGAGCAAAAGGAAACCTCTTTTTCTTTTGAATATTTACTTGATTTGTGCTTTCCAAGTACCTGTACATAAATTCAGAATGCCGCAATAGGCACTTCGAAACTATTTGACCAGTATCTCGGGCCTACCTGCCAATGGTCCTGTCTCTGATGCTGGGCAAAAAGGGCATCACTGTGAAAAATGGGAGTTGCTGGGCCAGGAAAACACCCTCATTCGTATTTTCTCTGGCTGCCCAAGGTGGCCGATAAGCTGGGCCAGTTCTGTATTCTACAGGTGGTGATTACCTAGCTAGGAAACTGCAGGTGAAGTTTGAATTTTCTATTTTACAGTAAAGCACTGCTGTTGTTTTCAAAGGGTTCTTACATAAATTTGAGAACAAAACCCACAAAGAAGTAGCTGGGAAACTTTCTACCACTCAGAGCTGTTGTTTTATGCTCTCTGCAGACAGACACTAAAACATCACACCATTTTTACACTAGTTTCTTTTCTTGAAGACCTGTTTTATCTTTTAAGTGTTTCTTTAATTTCAGTCTGCGAATCTGCAGAAAGAAGCTGAGGCCTTGAGATGGAAGCTTTTAGCTGTAAGCAGCTGAAAGTTGAGTTCCTGGTAAGAGTTCTGATGCTTCAGAAATTATTTAGAGTGGCTGGGTTCTAACAAGCCATACAAAGTTATCTGAAAACAGCAGAAAGAAAATCCAGTACGAATAGGCAGATTGATTTTGAGTAATTCAATAGTTTAAGCACTTTCTAAGCATTAGCCTAAGGAAGGTGAGATTCCGTAAGAAAAATCTTTGGAAATAGGTCTAAACACACAACAATGTGAAATTACAAGTTTCAGAAGTTTTTTGCACAACACAAAAAGGACAATATATGATTGTACTTAACAATAGACCTTGGTTTTGCATGATGATAGATAACACTACTAAAAAATCAGAAAAATAACAACAAGGTGACAAGAAAGCCTCTATATAACTGATTACCAAAGTCATTTCTACTGTAAGTTACGGCCTAGCTAAAGAGCAAAAGAAATTAAAAATAAATCATGAACATACTGAACCACAGCCCATGTTCTTGCCAAGGATGCAAGATCTCTGATGGTGCTTCTGATTTCCAAATCCCTCAGAGAGCAGATTTCTGCTCTGCCACAACAAACAGATAAAATCAATGCAATGCACATTGGCATTCCCCATCGCAGCTAATGAAACATCACATTTCATTAGAGGAGACAAATTTAAAGGCATGGTGTTTAATTTTTGGTTATACTTAAACATCCATGTCCTTCCAGGTAAGCTTGTTCAAGCTCAATTCTTGAACTTTGCTTATCTGTTATTCAGACTGTTACTGCTGTCTGTCTTGCTGGAATCCTGTTTACAGGACTGTACACTACTGAGAGATTAGGAGCTAAAAACAGCAGGCAGAATCGAGTATTAATGAATGCAAATTAATGCTCACTGGGGAAAAGCCAATTCTCCTATATATATAGACTGATGGAAATTAAATTATTTAGTAACCTTCAGAATAGCTCTTAATGTCAGTGGACAGTTCTATGGAATGGCAGCTTAGCATTCAGTGATACTTTAAAAAATGCATTAGGAATTAGTAGGAAAGAATGATGAGAAAAATCAAAGCCCAGTTATGACAACGTGTACATTTCTGGTGTGTCTGCATTTTGAATACTGGCTGCAGCAGATCTAGAAAGTATAGAGAAAAGCAGTAACAATGAGCACAGATACAAACTGCCTTTTGTACAAGATGATATTAAGCTATGGTTTTTTTCTGGGATAAGAAGAAGTGCATGGAAGACACACCAGAGGTTTCTAAATTCTTGAGTGGCACAGGGAAGACAAACAGAAGTAATTGTTCAGCTCTTCTCACATTTGAAGAAGCAGCAGGCATTACCTGAAAGTATTGGGTGGCTGGTTTAGGAAATCACAAAATGAATTGACTCTTTCTGCAAATTAAATTGTGGAATCCCTTGATACTCAGCATGGTAAATACTGAAAGTTTTAGATGGGGAAAAAAAAAAAAAGTACAGAGAAATGCATTAAGGGCTATTAAGCACACTGATAGAATCTCTGATGCTAAAAAAATTAAGTTAGTGGGAAGGATACAATGAGAAAAGAGCATAGGCTGGCCACATTGTCCCACCATGCCTCCTGTGAGGATCCACTGCCAGCACAGCTGGACAAGACACTACATGGCACAGCCCTTCCGCACCACACCACCTTCCTTCTAACACAGACCTGAATCTCGTAAATGTCAACAGCATCTTAACTGCTATTTCATAGCTGATAAATGAAAGAGCTTTAATACTTCATGGGCTCAGCATGAGACCAGACTTCTATGCATTGCTGAAAAAAGCTGTGCTGCTATTCCAGGTCTCACTTTCAGGTCAAAGCCACAAAATCACTTGTCCACATTTGGACAGGTCCACAGCCACCCAAGTGCTGCTGTGTGCTTAGGAACTGAGCCCCTACAGCCTTTAGGTGTCTGACAAGAGCAAACTCAAAAAAT
Source organism: Chloroceryle aenea (assembly GCA_013399075.1). Classification (NCBI taxonomy): domain Eukaryota; kingdom Metazoa; phylum Chordata; class Aves; order Coraciiformes; family Cerylidae; genus Chloroceryle; species Chloroceryle aenea. The sequence goes on from VWZY01003478.1 coordinate 14,657, forward strand.
ACCACTACAAAAGGTGAAGCTGACAGTTGAAGCCCTGCTTTTCTACAAGGTCAGAGTCACGGTCAGGCTGTCTCTGATTCCTCCACCTCCCTCTTTCTATATTCAGACTTAGGCTTGCTCAGCCATTAACTACCAGGGAGAACAACTGCAGGAATTAGAAGTGCAGACTGACAGACCTTTTGGGTGGAATAATTCAATGTCTGGAACAGTTTAATGCATATTGCATGAGTGAATCAGCTAATCATTTTAATGCAAAATGCTCTTTTCCTCTTATCACTTTCCCTTCCACACTGGCTATCCAAAGAGGGAGGAAGTTAAGGGTTACAGGAGGGTCAGCCATGGGACTAAGAGGTTTGATCCTACGAACTCTGAAAGGATGTTCCTGTGTTGGCAGATCAGTGCTGTGGCTAACATTGTATTGTTGTAGAAACAGTCTGTTTCGTGAACTGTCAGTTTTTTCTTTATCCTTTAAAAAAGTCAAGTTGACAATGTTTACTAGCCATTTAAATACTGCAAACTAAAAAATGAATTAACAGTACTTTAAAGCAGCATTAATCTCACAGAACATGCTTGGCACCTTTCTATACCATGTTGCCATGGGGTGACTAGCACAATCTATTAAAATAATCCTAAAAAGCTCCTTGAAGACTGTGCTAGGTAATTTTACAAGTACAGGAAATTAACAAAGAGAATATAACAAGTGTGCTACAATACCCAGATACTTCTTAAAGACTAGGATACAGAATAAAGTCAAGCTTTCCTTATTAAACTTTTTATTAAAATGAAGCTATCTTTACATATTTAAAATACTTTATATCCAAATTATGCAATATTTATGAAAACAATTGTATGCAAACACTTGCATAAAAATATGAAAAATCACAGCTAAGCAATATAGAGCAATATATAGCATGTTTCAAAATGTATTCCAGGACTAGAATACCTGAGTTTTCAATAAGCTGGTTTCCTGCACTTCACTGATTTTTAACAGTTAAATTGAATAGTGTATCTGATCTCATATAAAAAAGCATAGGTTCTTTGGTTGGGAGAGACTGCATGGAAAAGGCAGCAATCAAGCAGAGATATTACTCAAGGCCTGTCTTCAGAACCTTCTTCCACATGAAGGTCCACTGTTTGAGATGCGAGGAAGGACTCCCATGTAGCAAGGCACTGAAAAAAACAACACAGATACATATGAATAGAGCAGATTTACGTAAATCTGGTAGCCAAGGAGAAAGAAAGAAAAGAAGCAGAATATATATATGCATTGTCACAAGCTGCTTTTGTGGGACTACGTTAAGAGCAAAATACGGTTTCCTAGCCAGCTCAGTGATATGCAAAATCATCAAGACAACATGCTGAGTGAGCTGTAAAGGTCACTTTTACATAATGAGAAGCACACAGTGTGAGCATCATAATTGTATGTGTTAGCATGGAAGATGCTAACATTAATTATGCTCTTCTTTAATCTCTCCGTTTAGTTACAGGCAAAGATCTCTTCCAAAGAGTGCACTGTCAGGCACAGGTCCATTGTAATCTCTGTGGATTCCTATTGTATACCCAGTTTTCTTTCTAAGTTAAATTAAACCATTTTTTTTCCTAAAGACACAGAAAATTCATTTTTCCCCTGAGTAACAGGAAAGAAATGGGACCAGAAAGGCAGGGAATGGGGAAGTGGGGAAATTGTCATCCTTACAACAAGTGGCATTTCTCTCCTCATGGAAAAATTTATTTATAATTGTACAAGCTAATATTTTTATTTGAAGCACTGAGGCTGTTGGCAGTAAATTGAAAGAAAAGCCCAAAGAAAACTCAAGTTACTTTAGTTCAGTTTGGCTTAGTTGAGTGTTGTCATCTTGGAAAACCATTTTAAATCACAGATTAGTGTTGAGAGTTATGGCAGGACTATCACTAGGTAACCCATGGTGTGCTTACCCAAAGTACCAGCTTTCTACTGTTTCAACTCTGTCATTAGAATGGGGTAGATAAACTCAAGTAATAATTTTATTGTTCAGATACTACTGGAAAAAAAAAAAAACACCTGGAAATGGAAATGTTCTAATACAATTTTGACTTATACACTCATACATATTGTTCTTGAAAATGCAGCTTTTTTACTCCTTACTCTACACAGGTTTTTCCATGAAGAATCTGAAATATTCACAGTAGATAAGTCTTCTGAAATTTCTCAGGAAATACCTTCTTTTATATTAAAACTTAAGACAGCATACTCCATTTATTTGGACTTTGAATTAAATCACTATCCTGAGAGCAGCATCAATTCCTAAGTGAAAACTTTTGTCATACACTATTCGAGGCACAGTAATCTGCTATGCCCAACTACAATGAAATATCTAGCATCCATCTGTCATTGCTTAGGATACCTGGAAAATACATTAGCATTCGTGCTGCTTGATCTCGAGGGTGGGAGAACACTGGAACAGGTTGCCCAGGGAGGTGGTTGAGGCCCCATCCCTGGAGACATTCAAGGTGAGACTTGACAAGGCTCTGAGCAACCTGCTTTAGTTGAAGATGGCCCTGCTCTCAGCAGAGGGGTTGGACTAGATGACCTCTAGAGGCCCCTTCCAACCCAGACATGTCTGATTCTATGATCTTACAGCCACCCAGCTCTTGTCTTATTAGACATTTCTAGTGAATGACTTCAAAACTCTGCCATTAAATATGTAGATTTAATCATATTGTATTAAAGAGCCTAGGCCCTGGTATTATTGCATATCTATATCCAAGCACACGAGTGGGAGGATCTGATAGCCACAACTAATGTTTAAGTATAAGCTCAAAGAGCAAAATGAAGAAGACACACAGGATGACAGGAGTTGAGGGCATCCGCACTGACACAAGGATGCAGAATGCATTATCGGGATACCCATAAAACTACAGGTGACAGAAGTTAACAAGAAAAAGCAAACAAAAGTCAGCAGCGATTATGTCTGAAGACATAAAAAAGTAGATGATGTGGGTTTGCGAGGTAACGAGAGAGGTTAAAACAGCCAACGGATGTAAGGGATCACAAAGATAAAAAGCATGCAGGAGGTTACTTCTGCCTATGCTTTTGGTCATTATCAGGTATGTTTGCCCATACTTGCTATTCATATATTGTCCCCTAGACTATGGAGACCATGAATCAATGACCGCAGTCTTTCTTCTGATCTCGCTGACAAAATCCCCAACTGCCTTCTGCTGCTTCTGCAGACAACAGCATTGTGCTGCTGTGCAGAGCACATCTAAGGTTTGAATTACTGTGAAAAGAGAGCAACAACAGGATAAGATTCATGTGGAAATCTGCTGTCTTCAATGACTTTTTGGAGAAATGTTATTTTGAAATGGTAAATACAAAATCAAGGAGAAATGGTGACAATAGTGCTATCATGAGCAGTGATCTGCAAGTGTTGCAAACTGATTTCTGACTTGAAAGGTCTTTTTGACCTTTTGTATAAAGCCTTTAAGGTTCGATCATGAGATTTTCCCCTACTTCATGTGACACTGTGGCAGCTGAGTCTATCTGAGGTGCCTGAGCTGGAATGTGGCATCTTGCTTTTAAAATGTCAATGAGGCAGCTGCTAGCAATGAGTCTTCGCTGTGGCACTTGGACTCAGATTTCTGTTTGCTTGAGCCCAGCCTGGATTACTATCCTAAAAAGCTGCAAGGCACATCTGTTTTCCTAGGCTTTTTCTAGGTGTGGGACAAGAAATGATCGGTTTCTTGGAAAAACTTTTGTTGGCAATGACTGACATTTTTTTCTGAACCACAGTTTAATTTATACATGTAACTCCATGTTTTATCATTCTGTAATTTCAGTAATGTGAATTAAAAAGACATATATCAGCACTGGATGGAATGTAAAAATAGCTTTCTGTTATCATTGCAACACTGAGCCAAACAGCACGTGTTAAAATGGAATCACAATATTTTGCTTAACCAAATAGATATAATCTACTGAAGTCTTTCCAAAGATGCAAAGCGTTTTTTTCAGTTACACAAGTTATTCAGTTTTTAATTTATCCTTCTTTATATAACCAAAACACATTTTCCAAAACGTAAGAGAAATGGTGGCTCATTTCATTGCCAGACTTCACAGTGCTGCTACAGCTGACAAGTTTTCTAATTAACCATACCAAAACAAAACTAGGTCTCTATGCCTTAGGCTCAAGCTTTTTATATTTTGAAGCATGAACTGCATAAATGACATTTTGTTAGTGATGTACACTTCAACATCATTACAGAATGATTTTAGCTTATTCTCCTGGGAACTTGAAACCAGAGGATCAGCCAGATTTCTCCAAGGAGACAGAAAGAGGGGAAAAAAAAGAAAGAAAAAACAAACCCAGGAAATGTAATGTGCATGCATAGGATTGAAATTCATAATCCAATTACTCGCAAAAACCCAGTGGAAGACACAAAAAAGCCTAAATACACAAAATGAAAGAGCAAGAGCTTAAATAAGGCTACTTTACCTAAAATACTCTGATTACTACTGCAGGTTACACATTTATTCACAAACATCATTTTTAGAAGATGCAGCAGAAAGGTTTTCATATAGTACAACTGCACATCTAATAAAAGGAAGATATAAAAATAGAACGTGTAGTGGGGATGGTGACAGAAGCAGTGTGTTACATGCCACGTGCATTTCTGTTCCACTTCCCTGTTTTCCATGCTCAATACCTTAAAAATACCATTTATGATGGCATTTTCTGGAGTAGAATCTGAAAATTAAATCTTGCCTGTGTCTGAGAGAGGGACAAAAAATACTTTCGTAGTTTCTGGGTGCAAGGAAACAAAAACTAGAGTGCATAGCAATAGTAATTCCCCCTATTAAAAAATGTCTCCCTAAAAGTATTTAAAAGAAATTCCTATGGTTGAAGTGAATGAGTATCCTGGCTTTGAAGCGACATGCACAGAGACAAACTGGCTCAGCCATGTGGGAGCTTTTGATAATCCCATGAAGTTCATTAGCTAAATTCCCAGGCCTTGCTGAGGTTGGATGTGATCAACATGCATGAGCAGCTACGTTTTTGCTATGCAACCAACTGACTAGTTACATGCATCGCTGCAGAGGCCTCTAGGGCAAACAAAAAATCTCATCTCTTTTTCTGCAGCTTATACTAGATAGAGAGGTACACAAGGGCTTTGGAGTCAGAGGGAAGTTGCTGTAATGGGGAAGAGGTATTGTTTTGACCTAACGAATCTAATAGGTCAATTTATGATTGTACAACAGTATAGGTCATAGTAATAAATTATGCTTGGAACAGTTAAGAAAAGCAGGAATTTGTATTTTTAGAAAAGAGTAAGTTGTGTCAATACCAACAAGAATCTCGCTATATCAAAGATGATTTTAGCTTTTTATCTGATGAAGCTGTAAAGGTTTAATGGGATTAGTCTGACATGAGAAAAATAAAATTAGAGGCTACGCTTTAAAACAAAAGCTCATCCATGCACAAGAAAAAATATGTCCTTTCAATGCCAAAACTAATTAAATATCATCTGCCATTACGAAAAAAAAAGTCTCCCTGCATTTACTGGAGTGCCTCACAAGGAGTGGAAAACCAAACTCTGGTATAGCTGGATTTGTAATGCTAACTATTCTTTAGATAGGGCTGCAAAATCCAGCCACTTATTCTGATGTTTCTTCTGAACAGAACAGGCTAACAAAATTCATTGCTGAGGAAAACTGAAGTGTTTCTTTTTCTTTGATGCTGTAAATATCCTGTAAAAGCATGAGAAAAGCAAAAGGAAAAATTTAGTAAATGTTTAATTGCTGTCACTTTTTGAAGCCTGAGTTCAACATCGTCTGGTTTGGTGTTGCTGATTTGTACCAGGAACACATCAGACATGCTAGCTGAGTAATAACACCACCACCATCACCAGTAATTTGTATCTCGTTTTCTCTTTTGTAAAGCTGCATCTTTAGGGCTTTGCAGAATTATCTATACCTAACTTAATGAAAATACTGCTGACAGCTTTGTCAGCTGTAAGCTCCACCCTGTGGACAGTTTGTGATTTCAGCTGTTTGGCAGATCCCTCCTCTGGACTAAGGTGTGCTATTTCAGACAATACTGTCAGACCTAAGGCATGGGGAAAAGGAATAAAATAAATGGTATGGTGTTACCACATGCTTCATTCAAGGACTCTTCTCTGGAAGACAAACAAATCAATGCTGTTTACTTCAAAAATAGGAGTAAAGTTCTACCTTTTTAAAAATTCAAACCTTTTCATCCTGTTTCAGAAAATCCTCCATATTTTAGCAGTGCATTTACAGTCGATACAGTGTGTTACTGGCTTTAAGCCTTTGTCAAATACAGAGAGACGTAAGCATGCATACAGCTCTTTTCCAGAAGGAAAGAGAAGTCTATGAAGTCTTTAAGACCAGCTACAGTACTACTGAATGACTGGTCAGTCTTGGTAATTCTTGGCTACTAAATGACATATTTAAAAGTATTATAACATAGCTTGCACATCATCACAGGAAAACCTTCCTTTTCATAAGCCTGCATTTGCAACACTGGGCTTCAATTAGTGTCGTTGTTACCAAAGCATTAGGAAACACAAAGAGATTGGTGATTCCACAGCTGTAGAAACAAAGGAACACTTCTTACTCAGGTATATTAAATGCAGATAGTCAATGAACTGGAAGGCTACAGAAATCCCTCTACTTATTTTGAATTAGTAAATCCAGAGAAATATCATTTCAGGTAGCACTTTAAAGTAGCACTGCATGTAACATGAACATTAATTCAGTGTAAGGGAGACATACTCTTTAGTGCTCATTAAGTGATGCTTGACAAGTTGACAGCAAAATCCTTAGGCAGCTACAGTTATGAAAAAATTTAAACAAATGTAAGGTCATACTCCACCCCCATATTGTGACAAAGAGGAAGTAACATTTTAGAAATTCTAGTGTACTTTGACACAGTGCTTCGTTGTACTAGATCACGCTGGCTTTATTTCTATAATCTTGAAGGACTGGATCCTCTACTGCAAAAGCTACAAAAAAACATGATGTCTGTCTCTCATTACTATGTAGCTCTAAGAAATTTAAGGGATGTAGAGAATGGCCACTAACAGGAATGACTCCTGGTTAGTTTGTGCACCTGGGAAATGAAGGCAGCAAGACTGGGGAGTCATGAGGAGCCCAGTGAAACGCTGCCATAGAAAAGGGAATGGGACACTGCTTGTGGAGAGGCAAGAATAGGAGTTTAACTGGTGGGGAAAAAGCTGTGGAAAGGAGGAGAAGCAGGTAGTGACTAACTTAGAAAGCAGATGATTCCTCATAGGAGATGGACAGAAGAGCTGGGCAACAGAATCATGTTCATGGCATCCATGGTGTCTGGGAGCATGCACAGAACATGCTTGGGGGGAGTGGAGGAGAGGGCAGAGGGTAAAGCAAGAAATAAGATGAGGGATGCTACAGCAAGGAGAGGCTTAATAAGCATCAAATGGTGCATCAAAAGCTTGAATGAGTAAATTGGGTCATGTGAGAACGTTAATGATGCAAGCAATGACTGAGTAAGGGTAAACCAATATAATGGGGACTGTGTTTGTGATGAGTTTAATGAGTGAGACTCAAGCTATTATCTTTAATGGAGGATTTTGGTTTCTACTGAAAGCATGAAAATCATATTGTGATTCTTAAGTTTCTGATATTCCTTCCTGAGGTTTCACTTCCAAAACTGAAAGCAGGTGCTTCTTTTTCTCCTGTTTTCAGGAGCGTATTGCACACCTGTAGTTTGTAATACTGACAGTAACCACTGCTCCAATAATTAACCATCAGCATTATCCACAGGTCTAAACTAAACGTGTATTTTAGATCAAAACTCCCAATCTAAATATTAATTTTATCAAATTTTCTTGAATGTCAGGATTAAGATAATGATTTCCTGATAAAACGTGTAAAAAAAAAAAGGTAAGCCCTCATTTTGCAAACAAGAAGTGATATATTTAGCACAATGTTTTCCCTTACTTCAACTGCTGCAGTAAGATAAGGTGGTTTTTACTAAACTCTAGATCTACTGAGATATAACAGCAAAAACATTTTATGCAGATTTCAATATTCAAGAAAAGCACCAACAAAGGATAATGTCTTAGTATAAGCCAATTTGTCCAGTATTTTAGAGGCAATTTAAGAAAAACCACTGCCAATTACAGATAGCTGAACCATTTTCTGCAGGTTGTGATTTAATGATGGTAGTTTAATGTACAGAATGAACTTCGGTGCTCTGAATTAAAAATTCTAATTCGGCAAATCACAGAATCAGACTGGTAGGAGCTGGAAGGGATCTCTGGAGAGTCTCTCGTCCAACCCCCCTGCTAAAGCAGGGTCCCCTAAAGGAGGTTGCCCAGGATTGGGTACAAGCAGCTTTTGAAAGTCTTCAGAGACAGAAACTTCACAGCCTCTCTGGGCAGCCTGTTCCAGTGCTCCATCACCCTCACAGGAAAACTTTTTTTTCCTTATGTTTAGGTAGAACTTCCAGTGTTCTAGTTTGTGCCTGTTACCCCTTGTCCTATGACTAGGCAACACTGAAAAGCGACTGGATCCATCTTCTTGACACCCATCCTTTAGATATTTCTAAGCATTGATAAGAACCCCTCTCAGTCTTCTCTGCAGGCTAAACAGACCCAGCTTTGTCAGCCTTTCCTCATACAGGAGATGCTTCAGTCCCCTAATCACATTTGTAGCCCTCCACTGTACTCTCTCCAGTAGTTCCCTCCCTGATTTCTAGACAGGAAAGAGAACCAAAGAATTACTTTTTATGTTTTAATTTACCTAATCATTCATTAACAAAATATTCCAATATATTTAGCATCATTTTAACATACGTACTGCTGCTACAGAAGTCAAAGATCATCAGTAACTGTAGAAAATGTGAGAGGATGCCAAAAGCTTGCTGCCTGATTTCAGAAAATATTTTGATCTTAATATGCAACAACAGATTGTCAATGTCCATGCATCTCACAGACTGCATGTTAATTAATTAGACTTGATTATAAAGAGCTCTGTCTTTTCAATTATGTGTTAACAAAATGATTTGTAAAATCAGGACACTGTCATTGGCTAAGGGGCGATCCATAAAACGTTCAGATTACAGGATTGCAAGTCAGAGATAGCAACACATATTTGTGAAAATTACTAACTTGTGATTAATAGATGGCTTAGTGTATTCCATTTTTCTTTTTTTTCCAAAATAAGGAGAAATTATTTTTAAAAATTCAAGACATCTTGGATATTTTCAAAATGCACTCTTCAGTAACTCTTCAGTAAAGAAAACCCTGCTTCACAGAATGCTGAAAATATTTTGGTTTATGTTTTCAAGTTCTTTTTCTTTGTATATATTCTTGTAAAACGAAATTCTTACCAAGAGTATTAGCTGTGGCATTTGACCTGAAAATAAAAATCTATTTTCCACCACTTTTCTTTCCTTCTGAAGTAGTAAATTATGATTATAAAAAGATTCAATTTACTACTTGTATATACTTGCAGCATTTGTTTGGGTTTTTTTTTAAGTGCAATAAGCTTTTCATATTGAATTCTCAAAATTGTATTGTTCTTCTTTAGCCTTGTAAAATCTCATTATTTCATGACAGACAATTCCTTAGAGAAATAACAATGAGGAATTTCTGAAAGTGCTGGCTAAAATGGAATCACATTTAAACATTGTCCTGATACAAGACCATTTACACAAGTTTGAGCTTTCCAGAGGGCTTCTTCATGCAGTTACTCATAAGGTTTCCAAACTGAAATATAGCAGCTGACATTGAACAGAAAAGTATGTGACAAATAGTTGTGGTTAGTAAAACAAGAGTGCCCTCTGTTGATGATGAACCACTTGGATCAACCACTTGGACACAAATAAAATAAGTTTTGCTTAAAACATGTCAAATTAAGGATAACTGCCTCCCTCTTACTGCAAAACTGATTCTGAGGTTATTTCAATTTTGAACTAAAATGTAAAAATTCCTCTTTACAGACAACCAGTGGACTTTTCCATGGAAATAATTGATGAAAAAATAACATTGCTATGAGAAAGTGTTTTACCTCTTCATAATAATGGAGATTATTCTCAGCCACATTAATGAATGTTGATCTCATATCGCACTGCATGTTTTTCTTCCACCTGTCCCAGTCCGCTTTCAGAGCATTATTGGCACATTCAACTTTGTCTTCAAGTTTCCCAATCTCTTCTGAGAACTAAATATGAATTGTAAACATTAAATAATATTAGTAAAGTCACCATTTCAAGTGATGAAAATCAAGGCACTTTAGTATGGAGAAAAAAACCTGCATGTTGGTACTTGACTTAGCACAGAAAGTCATTCCCAGGGAAAATTTAAATTTTATTCTTAATGAGTAACTTGGTACAATTTCTGAAATATTAATAACAGGAATTCTAGACCAAAATGAAAGTGTTGCTGAAGATATTTTTATTGACTGAGAAGTTAGAGACTCTGGCACCTCTTCACTCGACAGTAATGTATCTAAGAGGGAAATATAGAGGGCTTTACTGAAGCAGAATGAACTATACAAACTCGATTTTGTCAGAAAAAAAAAAAAAAGAAAACCCTGACAGAACCTCTAATAACCTCAGGAGAAACCAGAAGGTGGAGAAGAAAGCAGAAATCAAAAGCACAAACTTTCTGATTTCCTGTCAGTCATCTTGCTACATTTTCTCATGGAACTAACCTCTGTGTGACCATATGAGGGAGAGAAGCAGAGGAAGAAACTAAACCATAGGACTTCTGCAGAGAAGAAACTCTTTCACAGCAATCCAAGATCAAAAACCTTGACGGCTACTCTACAGACATTATTTGCTGCTAATTGCTGTAGATGCACGAAGTGACTTTTCAGCTAGTGGAAACGAGTAAGTCAACAGAGGCCCTCTCTTTAATGAGTCCTCTAGACCTCTCAATAATTTTGTTACCTACTGTCATTTATTAATCATCTCTGTCAGTTCTGGCTGGCACCCAGTCACGGAACAAGGTACATCTTCCGTGGCTACAGTGCAAATTCATCTGCTGGTACTGCACAGCAACTGGAGCATGAGGGAGGTCAGGCAGAAACTCCACCCACAAGGAACAGCAAGCAGGAAAAGCTCATCACCTTGTATTGTTTCCATTGAAACTCAAGTCCCATGATTCTTCTTCCTGGTAATCTACTGTCGGGCAATTTTTTTTTTCCCTCATACAGCACCCCTGTAAAGTTGTGTATCTCCTCTTGCTCTCTGCAGAGCTGGTGCTTTCACTGATAAGAACTTCAGGACTCCAGGATTAACTTCCAGGATTTTCAAGGAATTCTTAACGTTATTGGCAGAATGCAGACACAACAAAATTCAGATCAGGATATGCAAAGTCTTGGTGCACAGCCTCCAGCCTGAACCATGCAGGGAGAACAGTGTTCCAGTGCAACAGCTGGGGCTGTTGCCACCATCAGACATGAACTGAGCAGCACTGCCTGAAATGGTCACAGAATCTGAGCCTGGTACTTAAAAATCACAAACTACAGATTCCAATTCTCTTTAACATACTAGAATCTTGCAGCTCTTAAAGTAGACAAAAAAAAATCCTAGCTAGCAAAACTTAGAATTTCACCTAACTAGATTTTGTCCACATTTCACGATATATAGATGAATAAACGTTTCCAGTTAGACTTGATTTCTACACTGATTTTCCATGCCACACTTCTAGATTAATAAAATACCAGTTATTAATCAAGAACAAAATTCAAAATATTATTTCTACTTTACTTAAAAGCCCAAGTTCAATTCTCTAGCTAGAGCAGTAATCAAACTATGGACAAGGGTTATTTCAACCACGAACACTGTATTCAATATGAAAAGGTTAATCCAAGGTTTAAATGCAAGGAAACTACCTTTAAAGGAATTACAGGCAGATAAATTAGGTATCTTGGACATCTCCCAAGTTAACTGCCTTTCCTTCAAGTACCAAAAATGAATGCAGATAGAACACTGAAATCAGTTAACATTTTCAGATGATTTAGAGTAGGAAAGGCAGTTGAATCCATTTTCTGCTTTTGCAAGAAAAGAAGTCCCTATATAGAAATGAGCTAGGCTACACATGTAAAGAACCATCTTCAACTTAGAAGTCCTGACTGCAGCAGCTTCCCCTTATCTTGCTCTTCATATCTTTAAGACATTTATTTTATGGTTTGTTTATGTCTTGCCTTTTCTAGGAACTACAAATTTCTTCTGCAGTGTAGTCACAACATCATGTGGATAGGCACACTCTGTTCTCCATACCTGCCTGGATATGTGGTTTCAACACCACCCTCTAAAGCCTAAATCAAACTGTGTTGTGTCAAGACAAGGGTTGGACTTAAAGGTCTAAAGACAGGATTATGCCATTCTTCATTACCTCTAATAGAGACGTGTAAGTTCCATTTTTTCACAACTGGAAAAAAAAACATAAATGCCACCCTCTTCAGCTGCCATGACAGCAGAAATCAAAGAAGAATGGCTTGGTCTCAACAAAAACATCTACCTACTGTGTTGCTCATTTAAGAAATATAAATTGTTACAATTTATCCTGCAAGTGAAATATGATTCTGAATCCATTTCTTACATTGATTTCACTGAGGCAGATGGTGTGATAAAACTCACATCAGTGATCCTCAGAGAAGAACAGCACAGTGCTAATCAGACATCAGACCATGGGACAGGGAGGTGGGAGCCAGACACTGCCAGAGTGGAGTGTTACCAGATGTGAGCAGTGTGACCCGTCGCCCAAGAGACTTAGTCCAATAGTGAAATTACCTGGTGACACAGCATTTTACACTGTCTTACTAAGCAAAACAGCATGGATTTCTATCTGCTACGTGAATTAATCCTACAGCTTAGTGATAGGAACCTTTTTTAGCCTGGAGTTAAAACATAAGATATCCTTAGAATGTGATAGCTTCAGCATTTCATCTCTTTACTACTCAATTTCAAGCCTGAGAACTAGAATCTTTAAGTCAGCATTTAATACTTATCTGGTTCTGTCAGAGCACATTATACCAACCTTTTGTCAGAGTTACTATTAGCACTAGTGGCAGTACCAAAACTGTTAACAACTCCCAAACTACAGAGCAATGCACTAGCATTGCTGCATCTGCCTTCAGAACGGAGCGTGGGAGTGATGCAGCCACAGGCTCCAACATCTTTACAGCCAGAGCTCTGGAGGTGGGTAAGGTCTAGAGAAGCAGGAGGACACCAAAGTCCTCACATAGAGATAGCTTTATGTCAGAGCCTGCATCCAAAATCCCAATCTTCAAACCTTCCATACTCTAAACCACTGCCTTCTTTATGGACTGACCTTTGGAGTGGGAGACAACGTTTTGGCTTTTTAGCAGCACCACAAGCAGCTTTCTGAAAGTGCAATGGCAGAAGCACCACTCAAGAAAAAAAAAGAATTCCTGGCCAATGAGCCCAACATCTCATAAGGTTTAATTTGTGATTCAAGCCTATTTCAGCAGCACTGACCTTGGGGTTGTTTTGCATTCTCCTGCTGGATAACCTCCTGTTTGTTAAATCATTTAATGTTTGCCATGACCAATGCTAAAGATCCTACAGCCTTTTATCAGCTTTAATGACAGTCTGAAATTCCTTATCTATGGTGGAAATGTACTTCAAATGAAATTAGAGTTCATGCCACTCATTGTCAGCAGAATTTCTGGCTACAAGATTGCACTGACAAGTTCAATCTGACATCTATGACATCATTAGAAGTTACAGGAGTTCTGCCTAGGAATAGAAATGTGCAAATACAGCCTGTGTTTGACACCAATTCCAGTAACAGTCAGTACCTATGTTATGAACACCCTTTATTCTGAAATCAGGCTGGTTAGAAATGTCAGGAAAATATTTCAGCATATAATCAAAATTAAAATGTAGTAAAAACTGATTAAGGAAACAGTTTAAAGTTGATTGAATGGTTAAAAATACTAGCACAGAATCTTTCTGGACAAACTATCATTAATAGAAAAAACCTTCAACTTGTAATTAAGATAAAGTCTTCAGGATACAGCTGCCACTCAATTAGAGAACACAGGACTTTATGATCAGATTAGACGAACAGACATCTGTTTTGCTGGTCTCATGAGACTGCAAGGAGAATCTGGCTCTTGGAAACAGGATTTCTTTTAATGAGTAAGAAACAGAGGAGCTGGAAAGATAAAACAAAGATCTGAACACCTGGGTAATACTGTCCAAAGGCTTTTGCCGAAGCTGTACACACAGTTTTGGAAACACAGGAACAGTGAAGGACCAGGTTGTGCAAACTGATCTCAGAATTTTACTGGAAGTGTACAAACGCCTCCTAAGTAGTAACCATTGTCAATATCAAATCAACATGGTATGATCAATACTATACTAAGGGAAAAATACTCCCTTTTGTCTGTTACAGTTCAAGAAAAGAGAGCACAGGAACCTTGTCTCAGGGCTCCATCAGATTAGAACAGAAATGGATTCTGAAAAGACCGTGTCCTGCCAGGCAATGTTCACTTCCCTACAGTGGACAGCAATAAGACTAGCTGCTAAACAAGTTGTATGAAATTGGAATTCATCACCGAGTTGTACTGTGAAAAGGCAACTTTTTTTTAGCAAGCTGCTAACAAATGATACAAATGGGAAGTGCTGATTAAGGGGGATGCAAAAAAACTTCTAGCTGCATACAACTAACTTAGGTGATGATGTGTAACACTCCCGCTGACAGAAGAAATTCCTAGAACTGTAGAGCATCTCAAGTTGGAAGGAGTCAATAAGGGTAATTCTTAATATATACTGTGCTTTTACATGCAATGCAAGTACTGTGTGCTGCTGGCACGGGGTGCTGGGGACATGGGCAGGGTAGGGGAGCAGCCCACAGCGGGTCTGCCCGTGCCCTCACACGTGGGAATACAGTGGCCTGCACCAGCAAAGGACAAGTCCTGCCATTGCTACCCCAGCTCCCAGCCTAGGGGCCTCTCCAATTTACCATCCTCCATGCATTTTATAAGAGCTTCAAACTTTAAATGTAAATAAAGGACAGGAGAAGCGGCAGAGGAAGCAGAGAAACAAAACCAGATTAAAGAACACAAAGGCAGTGAAATAAAAGGACAATATAAGATACAAGTAAACAGAATCTGTACTTCAGGGAAAAACAAAAGCAGGGGCAATTACTTACTGTCCCACTGCAGTCCACAGAGGCAAACATATTTCAAGATATATTATAGCCATTGTAGATATCAGACAGTGGTAATATACTCTTACATATTCGATTCGGTGACAAGAAATCAAATAAAAATATCTACTTCAAGTGCCAAAAACTAAGCAGCTCATATTTATGTGAAAGCTAATTATGACAACTCAATTGAAAAGTATCTGAAATGTCAAGGGCTTTCACCTTTGATGTACTAAAAAGTTGTTATTATTATTTTGTCATTTTTATATATTATTTACACTGTGTAACACGCTGTGTTAACACTGTGCCAAAAGGACAACATTCAGGCTGGAGAGTTAAAAAGTCCAAAACTTTTAAAATGCCAATACTCATCCCAGAAGTTCCTTTTAATTGGCCCACTGAGCCTTGCTGATGGTTTTGGGGATGTCTTCCCCCATGGACTTACAGTCTGACTTCACTAGAATGAATGAAGTTGTCATACTGGAAGTAAAAAATACTCCTGGGCCCAACCAGGTTAGACAGAAACCTGAAAGAATGGAATCCAGAACTTTTTCTTTCAAGCAAGTTTAATGAACAGCTTTGCTCATTCTAACCACCGCCTCTCCCTCTCCTACATCAATGGAGCAGCAGCTACAAGAACACTGCAGCAAGTCTTACTTTCTTTTAACTCCCAGTCTGGAAGTAAACAGAAATGCTAAAAATAAGCTGTGGTACAGTCTGTGTTGACAAAACACAGTGGTCGCCCACTGTTACCAGTCCTTTGCTCCAGCAGCCTATCTACTGAAGTTCTGCATCTTTCTCATGATTGCCTTTGCCTGGCATGCATAGCTACCAAACCTTTTCAGAATAATTATGAGAATTATAGAGACACCATCCAGTTACAAAGCACAGCTTCAGAGGACATGCTTTCCTCAGGGGACAGCCTCTGACGGGTAGAATAAGGCCTGGAAGATTTCAGTGTTCTGTACATACTCACCAGATCCTTTTCTGTCTTTTTACTGGCTAAAGCATCAACTTTGGAGTCAAGCTCGCCTTGAATTTGGTCTCTCCTTTTCAAAACACCCTTAATATACAGAATAAGATAAAATTAGCCATCTATGCAGAAAACCTTCAAACAACTTGTCTGTTTAATAAATTAAGCAAGATCCCAGAGAATGCTGATACTTGGTAATTTTGACATGTTATATGTACATTCCCTCCCCAAAAACTCAAAATCACTAACACTTATTTTTCAATACCTGTGTTTTATGTGTCTTTCAAGAATCTTAGTAAAATCAAAATCAGTGCTGCAAGAATATGCCATGCACAGTATCGTTGCTAGTTGTATGAGAAAAACTGCAACAGCAGTTTATTTAGTATCAGCTCAACTTACTATATATTCAAATTTTAAAGCAGCAACATGTTTGACAAATCTCATGAACAAATGTATCTTCTTTGATTAAAAGTTTTAATACAATGTAAAATAAATGACTAAAAACGGTGTACCAGGCATTATCAAAACTGTGACTTTAACCTTCAGTATTATTTTGTAAGTGCCAAATGTAGTTCAGAAAAATTGGATAAAATTATCATAAGAATGATAGGAGCTCTAACATTGATATATGTGGCTATTTTCAGCATATGTAATTATTATCTCCTTTAAAACTGTCTTACCAGATATTGGATTTTTAGCATGTCAAAAATTATTAGAATGGGGAAGGAAAATTACTTGTTGAACCACAAAATAGGAATGTTATTACAAATTAAATTTCTATTTCTAATACTCATTTGCTTTGTGACCTTAACAAAGCCTTACAAATTTCTCTTTGCCTTTGTTTCCTCATCTGTAAAGCACACTGAGGTGTGCACATCTCGCAGAAATGTTGCGAGGCTTTAGTCCTTTAAAAAAAAAAATCAGAAGCAGGATGTATGTAACTACATATCTCAAAACCTTCTTTTACATTACCTTCCCACAACTGGTTTTACTGCTCCTTCTGCACAGACTAAAGAGATTTTCAGTATTCACCTCTAGCACAGGGCATGTTGAAACAGCACAAGGCACAAGCAGCTCTATCTTCTCTAGCTGTCTTATTTGACTGAGCTCCCTTTGAAAACACGTCACTTTTTACTACAGTAGAATAATTTAGGAGGTTAATTTACAGATAGTATTTCAATGTTTCTTTTTGAACAGGTACACACTAGAAAAAAATGACAAACCTGACTTTGGACAATTCTGAGTAATAGATTAGAAATGAATACTAATAGCTCAGAATATCTTTGGTTAGATAAATACAGCAAATATTTAGCTGTAAGCATAGAAGCAAACCAAATACATCTGGAACAGCTTTCCTTCATAAATACAAATGCTTTCTCCTTTTTACTATCTATTCTGCCTCTTAAAACTGTTTTAATAAGTATTTGGCAACAAAAAAATACTTAAATTACAAGATAAAGCTAATTATTTTCATATTAATATGCTACAACTATAGACAAATGCTGACTTCTAAGGGCAAACAGAGGGACTCTGTTTTTAAAACATATTATACATCTACAATTTTTTTGGTGTAGTATTTAATGGTACCTTGCCACAAAACCCTCAAATAATTGTATGTGGACCTGTAACCAATTTATAGCTGCAATTCGTACCCTGAGGCACAGTAGTACTCTGCACTTCCTAGATTTTTCTATGAGTCAGTTAGGAAGGAGCCAGACATAAATATTTTAGCTATGAATTCATCTCTTTTCCTAGTTTAAGGCTGAACTCCCAAGACCAGAAAATACAAGGTTTGTATTATATTGACCACACCTTCTCCTGCACATTTGTGCATGATCTTGGCAGCACTGCACAAAGGTCCCTGTGATGAGGGGTTAAACACACCTCTGAAAGCAGGTTTTGCTAGTGTGTCACTTCCCCAACTGTATTTTTAGCTAGAAGTTACCTCTCCAAACATTGAAAGTAAGCTGCAAGAAAAATGAAAATCCATGGCAAATGAAAGGAAAGGAATGCTTGTAGAACTGGAATGACCTAGTGCAGGAAGATTTTCCTCTGGACAGGACCTCATGGCAGCCTAATGCTGTGTTGCAAGTGTTGTATCAAGAACACTGCAAGCAGAAAAAAAAAAAAAAAAGCAATGGGCAACAGCTACTTGTAATATATGCATGAAGAGACAGGTGGTCATTCTGGGGTTAGTCCACAGAAACCTCTCTGTGCTCTGGACAAAGAGAACACCCGAGAGAGGTAAGCCAGGCTGCAGAATAGAAGGCAGGGGGCTAGCAGTGTGTCTTTAATAGCATGAAGGCTAGGAGTGCTCGTGGGTAACAGACTGGGAAGTTATGAAAAATAACTTTAGAAGTGAGGAAGAGAAAGCAGCCCTGGAATTGCTAGAATGGTAATCTCTTCAGACCTTTAAGCAAAGCAGTACCTACCCCATGTACCTGCATGTGCATGTAACTAATGAAGCCTGTGAGATGCATGGCATTTTGTATGGCCTCTCTTTCAGGGAAGCTTGTTTTACAGGCAGCAGTCGGTGCAGCAGTAATTAACCTCCCAATAGCTCATCCTCACTGAGAAACTGGCGATGCTCTGCACAGTGCCAGTAAAGGGTCAGGTAACTCGAGTCTTGCTCTGCTCACGGCCTGTAACACACTCAGCCCCTACTCAGAAACCACTGCAGCAGGAGCTGGGCTCCCAGAAGTAAGGCAAGAACAGACACTGCAGCTTGCATTGCTCAAAACCTAGACAAAGAAGGGTTTGTACACATTTTTTGCTTCCTGGAGGCAGCAGAGTGGGAATTGTGACATGCTGAATTCAGTAACTTAATTGTGTTGATTATCCATCAGCACTGAGTTTATCAACTCTGTAGTCAGATTTTTTACATTCTCTCCAAGTGTAAGAAAAATATGTACATAAAGGGAACTGAAAGCATCAGCTTATGGCAAAGACTAACACATGCTTATATAACGGCACAGGAACTGGAAGTTCCCTGCTGTTCTGGAAAAAGAAAACACAGTTAGGAACATCTCCTAGAAAGGGAAAAACCTCTCCACTCCTTTTCCCCCACACAATCTGTTGCTCGATGAGTTCATATTTCAGCACTGTCAGCGGAGGTCTTTCTCAGCTGCTGTTCTTCAAACCCATCTCTGCTACAATGCAGAGCTTGCTGAAGATGGCAAAATGAGACACTCTCAGCACAACTACCAAGAGCTGCCTGTCATGCAAAGCTATCAAGCTCTTCTCATCTGGAAGAGGCACCTTTTGCCTGATTAGCAAGGGAAACAGGACCAGTGGATTCCCTGCCAGCAGCCTATGCTGTGCATGTCCAGTTACAACACTAAATAGAGGGACTGCAAAATCATTTTCATCAGTTACAAATTCTCTTACAGAGTTTGTCACTGAACTAAGCCAAATTTTATATGCAGCCATAAGCAATCCTTAAGGAAGCCTTACCATCAGAATTTCACTGTAGAGAACGTATTCATGTAAAATAGGCAGCAGGTTTTCCGAGAGCCCTGCCATTCGCTTCTCCGTAGCCTTGCAACACTTGTCGATGCAGCTGGCAACACCTTTTAGGGAATCTGCTATATCCTCTTCCGATGCCGACCAGAGCGTGTGGATGGGGCCGTATTCCTTCATTTCATTAAAATAGTCTTCAGAGGAACATATGCACATGTTACTCATTTCTTCATTAATAGATGGCTAAGTGATACTAATTGCAACTGTGTATTTACTGTGAACAAAGCAAGAGGCTGAGGCTAATGTTTAATTGTGCTCAAATGACCGAGATAAGTAAAATGCAGTCCATCGTATATAAACAAACTAATCAATTACTGTATTGTAATTAAGTAGTTACTAGAAATCTTGTCAGTAAAAATGCCCCAGTCATTTCAAAAGGACACGCATACTCAGGTAGACCTGAAGAGTTGTATTCCTATCACTCAGTGGCCTGAACTACTTCATGTTGTCTTCACACAGAGGGACGGGAGCCATAGCAGCCCTGGGCAGCAGTTGGTCCAACTTGCTTCTACTGCCCTGAATTCCTCTGCTACTGTAATGCTCCCAATCCTGTCTTGGTTATTAAAACCAGAAGACTTGGTATGTCCCAAAGTATCAGAAGACACACTGAAGTTCACTCCAGTTCTACAGGTGTTGTCTGCTTTAGTAGTTCTTAGTAATCTAAATACAAGGACATCCTATGAATTATTTCTCTTATGTCTCCAGGCCAAGTGATAACCTGTAAGCAGAAAGAAAGCTCACAATTCACTCTGACATTTGGTAAGGCTAAACTTGAGCAAGGCTGGATATGATCTGAAAGCTGCACGTTCACAGGAGGGTACTGGGAACACAAGGTCATGTACTGAAAAACTCAACTTCATCATAACTGAATTATAATGAAGAAATGTTCAAGAAAAGATGCAAAGCATTCATGTGGCATGAAGAGTGTAATGTTTACTTTGAGATTAATTGGACCAAAAACCTTCCATGGAAGATGTAATTAAGAATCCCATGTTAAGCTACTGCAAGTAGGAATGTTCTCTGAAGCACAGCTACCAACAGTTCATATCCATGATAGTGTGGCCCTGCACACAAGTGTCCGGCCAAGTGCTATTTGGAAAATCTAGACACAAGATATAACCTACAGCATTTGGGAGCATGTCAAAATTTGTAAGGTTTTCTAAGAAATATTTGGGCAGTGATGTCTTGAACCTATGGACCTCAGCCAGCTCTTTCTGCTGAAATGAACAATATCAAAAGGAACTTCACCAGTGTGTATTTTCCTTTTATAAGACTCCTCCAATTTAGTGAGGACATGCTGAGATCTGGTATTGCACAAGAAAACACAAGGGCTTGGGTATTAAAGAATACAGTGTAGCTCTTCAAGTTATATTATCTAGACAATAAAATCCATCAAATGCTGACCAGTGGAAATTCAAGCAAATAGGCATTGTCTGAAATCGGGGTCAATCTCAGAAAGTCAGTAACATCATATTCCAAGTAGGTGTGCAAACTGCTGTTACTTAAAGAAGAAAATGAGATTAAGTCAACCTTAAGAAAACTCTAAAAGGCACAGTTTCACGTGACAGAAATTATGGCCAACACTAAAGCTATTAAAAATAAATAAAAAAGAAATCTACTTGGTCAATACAGAAAAAAGGTGAAGAATGAAACTTGAAAAAAATGTTTAGAGATCTGGGATCTAGACAGAATCATGCCAGTATG
Source organism: Chloroceryle aenea (assembly GCA_013399075.1). Lineage (NCBI taxonomy): Eukaryota > Metazoa > Chordata > Aves > Coraciiformes > Cerylidae > Chloroceryle > Chloroceryle aenea. The sequence continues at coordinate 36,024 of VWZY01003478.1, forward strand.
GGACAGCACAGAAAACTGTTGACTATTTACATTTCACTGAAAGCACAAATCAAAAGGTCATGCAGCTTTACAAAAAATCACCAATAAAAAGATAGACATACGTGATACATTTTTTTCTAAGTTCCTTATCAAGTAGTTCAATGACATGTGAAAATTCTTATTAACGTTATTCAAACTAACTTTAAAGTCTGCTGAAACAACGGCCATTACAAAAAGCACAGTTCAAACACAAATATCCCTCTGCCCCTACCTGCTGAAAAGAGTATTTTGGCTGGCACAATGAAAACTCATTTATTTTTCCAATATAGTGATTTTTTTAATCAATAAAGTGGATAATTATTCTCTACTTACCCCTTTCTTCCTTGTAAATTCTATGAGCTATTTTGTCTAGTACGTTTATTTTCTGACTAAATGTTTCCATGTATTCATTCATTTCTGTAAACATTTCAGGACGATTTTTAGCTCCTCCTCTTACTGAGGATGCTACAGCTCTGACAGTCTGTCCCATCCTGCTCAGCAAACTGGGACCCTGCTTCTTGTGTGAGGAAAGTTCCTAGAGACAGAACAAGACATGTTTACTTCCAAGTACATTTTTAATTCTCTGAAAATAATACCTACTTGAAAGTGCTTTTGCTGTTTTAAACAATACTAAATACATAAGTCTCTATGTGTCTTTTTAGTGTATAAATCTTACTCTTAAAATTATTAGACTAGTGTCAGAACCAAACCTGTCACATGCATTTATTAGCTAAATCTTTCTGGGCAAACACAGGTATGTCGTGTATCATGCTCTGAGAAAAATGATTAAAGGTGCCAGAGAACCTTTACCCTTTCATTTCTTATGGGGAGTTAATTAGTTTGCAGTTTAGCCTTTTGAACAGGAAGGCAGAGGTAATGATTGCAGAAATAAGTCATTGAGAAAAGCAAACAATGTTCCTACTGGAAGAGGTAATCCATCTAGTCTTTTTTATTTTCTTTATATGTTGCTAGAATAACCTTTGCTGAAGTTCAGAGGTTTTTCTGATTGCAAAACTCCAATTTTCAACAGGACACACCTTGCAAAAATACAACAGGAAATTCAAAGGCTGATTTTTTCTGTTCTGAGACTAGTATAACTTCTTTTTAAAAAGAAGATTAAAAAGACAGTGCTGTACTAAAACAATAATTAGTTTAAAATACTACTCTTCATATAATCTTGGAAGCTTATATGTATACCAAAAAAGCATGCAGACTTTAAATACTGTCTATTTGCCACAAAAATGCAAAACACAGCAATAGAAATGGCATTGGAAAGTACAGCAATAGTTATGACCATAGGCACGACTACCAAAAATAGAGGAGAAAAGGTTATCTTGGGGGATGAATATTCCCTAAATCCCCTGCCTTCTTCTGACCCTTCTGGAACAAGCCATGGGAGGATGCTCTTGAACACTGAACTAGGGAGACTCCCGCTACCCCTCTACTAACGCAAGACGTGGTTTCACATGACTGCAAATTAAAAAAAAAAAACAGTCATTTTACCCAGGCCTGTGCAGTAAGAAAAATTTTGAAGTCTTCATTAAAAGTTAAAGTTGGATGATCAGCAATACGGTTCAAAAATTTATGTAAAGCTTTTCTTCGAGTCTCAATGAATTCATCACTAAATCGTTCCACCATTCCTTTCATTATGAATTTTTCAGGCAATGGCTAAGGAAAAAAGAAGAAATATATTGTATAATTTGCATAATATTAGGAAAATTATAATATTTCTTCTACTTACTAAAAACCATAGGTATACCTTGTAAATTCCACTATGCAAAACCCTGTTACCAATTTACTATATTCATGCAAGGTTCTGCAAATGGCACAATTGCAAACATAAGAAATACCTTTGTGGGACTTTTAGTTATCACATATATAGAAAGCTAATGAAAATAGGTTGGTTTAATATTTGAGAGACTTCAGAGGCTGAAAAAGACCTCAAACGTCTCCATATAAAACTAGATCCATCTTATAAACAAATGAAAATAACTTAAGTTGTAGCAAACGAACAGGAATAATTAGTGTTGGATGTGCTTCTTCAAGTCTGCTCTTCAGCCAAAGGAAATCCTGATACCGTCTGCGAACTTCATATTCACTGGAGTCAAATTCACCACGAGATGTCTGAAAACCAAAGGCAGAAAAAACTGGTCCAGGTTAGAATACCAGAAAAAATAAAAGCCAAAAAACCAAAATAGTTTCAGATTTTGGAGAAAACAGAACATGAAGGGAATGCATACATCGTTCTATTTTGCCCATGTTATTTGCTTGGTATTTTTTAAGTGCAGCAATCGCTACTTGAAGAGATAAAACCCATCCCATTTTAGCAAGATAGATCTAAGTTCTGTTGTAAAAAAAAAAAGTAAAAGCAAGCACTAAACCGCACACAAAGTGACTTATAATAATTACCCTACCACAATGTTTCCAAAAGATTTCAACATTATTTTAGTGTGGCATTTTTCTTTTAGCGATCATGGTTATGTTTGTTACCTTTAGGGCACTTTCACTTTCCTATGAGTCAGGAAAGTCCATTTTTTAGCATTCGGAAAAAAACCCAGACAAGGAGCTGACATACATCCTTGGGACCTGCTGACACTAGCCAACAATCCCCACATTAAAAACATGAAAACTTCAGCATATCAGAGCAATAACACTTCCTACGCTGCTTAATGGATTCTGCATGCCATCATCAATTCCAGTTTTCTAGCTCTTTGTTAGAACTTGCCAACAAACCTTTAATGCCTAGAAAAAAATGTTTATTCCAGTGCTGCAATGTGGTCAGACCATGAGATTTATTTTATCACTGTTCTGTCTTCTAGAATCAAGCCACAAAGAGCCCATGTTTTCATTAATGTAATGCATGCTGTTTAGCATTGTTGTTGCACAGAAATTTATAACGCAGTGCAAGTAATTCTAAAAACCTCAAAACATGCTTTTGTAATCTAAACATTTTTGAGAGTTGAATAAAAATTTTTCAAGGTCTGTGGGAGGAATGCTATTACTTTATCATCAGCAACCAGCACTTCAAGTTAAATATGATAAGAACGGATCGAATAGATAAAAAAGCAAAAGCTATCCACCTTACAGCCTTTCCATACTTGCCTGAAGAAAAAATATTCTCTCATCTACAAAAACATGCATAAAGTGAAAATTATTGCCAGTAACCTAATGAAGATAGCTCTCTTCCTACTCTTTAAATATTTTATGAGGAATTGATATCTCCTCTTATTTAAGGATGAATAATTCCCATTTGAAAATTTGGGTTTAAATGAATCTTTTAAAAAGAACTCAAAGTAAAGTAAATTAACAGTGCAGTTCTCAAAATGTGGCCTGCAGAATATTTGCTGGCAATCCCAGAAGAGCTCACTAGTCTCACAAGGCTGACTTACTTCCTTATTTCCAGTAAATAATTTGTATTCAGAACAGCTAAAAATACACTTAGTTGTTTCCTAATATTACTTTTTCATTGGAGAATTGTGGCAGTTTACCCAGGAATCATATCCAACTGTAAATGGGAAACCAATGTCCATGTGATAGTGGATATTGTAATTACAAAAGAATGGAAAGACTTTGTAGCAGGTAACTTATATGCAAGACAAGAGATTGCTATCCTGCAAATGATCCAAAAGACATAAAAACTTGGGCTAACAGCGTGTCTTCAAACTGAATCAGTCTTTCTGTTTCAAATTCCTGCTGAAGATCACAGTAAAAAAATGCTATTCTCACACAGAACTGATTTGGCCATTGAAAAAGTATTAGCTATTTTCTCAACAGAAAAAAACCTAAGCACTTACGTGCAAAGACATACACTGATTACTTTCAGAACCTACTGCAGAGATTCATACAGTTTTAGTGGTCTATAACTGATGGCAAAAATCAGAGTATAAATTTAGTAACATCCCAGAGAACAAGAATGAAAATGCTACTACAGTTATCAAGGTAAGCCACTAGAGCCATGAGTAGATGCTTACCTTTGTGACTACTCTGTATGTAATAAATGTTTCAATGGCTGTAATATGGCTTTCAGGATCATCGACTGTAATGAAGAGATCTCTTAATTCTGGTTCATCTTCAAATTTATACTGGTTTGTCATTGATGAGGGGGATAGTGGCACTGAAGGAAGGAATGAGTTTACCTCAGCCAGTGATGTATCCTACAGATAAGACATAAGAACATCCATATCAACACATCTTTATATACAAACACACACATGCAAACACATATGTCTCTGATGCTAAAAAGGCAAGCTTTTAAATAGTCTGGGAAAACAGATAAAACATAATCTTTTTAAAAATAAAAACAGTAAATAAGGATGCAGTACAAATTTGTTGCTTTATTTCTAAAAAAAGTCAAGTTTTGAGGAGTGCAAAACCACTTGCTGGTGGTATCAGCCACTTTCACTACAGCTCTCTGGCATATGCCCCCATACCAGCTGCTTCTGCTCCGTGCGTTCAATGGTGATCACTCAAATGCTGAGAAACTGACTGCAAATTAGAAGCAGGCAAAACAATTCATTTTCTTTCTTAGATGCCAGTTTGGATGAGACCTACTCATCTAAAATCTCGAATGATACAGTGAGTAGGAAAATAAACTAAATTCAGTAACACCATAAAAGAGTGTAGTAAATTAATAGATGACTAAAAATACTATATTTGGGCAATTGAAATCAATCACTATATCTTAAATATTAAACATTTTCTATACTTCTTGTAACATATCCAATGCAATGAAGTATTTTTATAACAAACTTTAAAATTAGTTTGTTTCCTAGAAGTTCTCTGAAAGTGTAGTTAAGCTACACTAACTACCGAGTGTCAAAGACCTGCCCTTTCTGGTGTGTCACTATGAAACAAGGAGAAAACGGGAGCTGCTAAAGAGAAAACTGCTTAAATGGCAGGAGTGGAAATGTAGAAGTCCATGGAAACTAGAAACACAGCATCATCCCAAGGCTGATCCTGCAGGAGGGAAGAGCACACCACTGCAGTGCTGCTGAGCTTGGTAACAGCTGCTTTTTTCCCTTTGAATTCAACGTGATCAAAACTTTCTCTAGAACATGTTCTTCTCTCATGTTCTTTTCCTGCCTTAAACCTCATTTCCTACTATCATCCCTCTCCTCTGGATTTAACAACATACTCTCATAAATATGGAGTAGAAATTTACATTGGGAATTATGTGCAGAAAGCACTGATGTACCAGTTCTCTTCCTATCACTTAGGTAGAGTTCTTTGAACAGGGAGACAACAGCAGGACAGAAGACTAAAGGCAATGCTTTAATATTATAGAGCTGCTTACTTAGACACCTGTAAGTCATTTTATTTTTACTCAGTGTGTTCCTGCACATGATTTCCATACTGGTATCCAGCCAGCAGTCCCGAGTGGTGGAGGATAAACAGAGAAGCTGTTTTTACTGCCTGCTAGCACTAGCTGGCTTTTGGTCCACATGAAGGACAAGGACCACAAGTTCAGAGTAGCCCTTGCAATTCAAAGCACTGAGACCACGGGAAATTTCCAGGGAAAGAAAAACGCATGTGGGCATGTAAGGGACTTGGATGGCCATATAACTTGAGGAATAATGACTCTGCAAGGACTACATTGGCAAATGGGTTTCATACATTCTTGCTTTCTATGGGTCATTAATACCTTAATGTTTTATTCCTCCTTCCTGTTGCTACTAAAAACTGCTCTATACAGGCAGGTTTCTGAAAGGATATTTTTATATAGAAGGGCTTATGAATATGGGGTTTGTGAAATTGAAATGCAAACAACAAAAGTCCATAGAATAAGGTCTTCAGTTCTGTTGTAATAGAGATCTGGTGTTCACCTGCAAGTGAATGAATGTATGTGAATTTTAAACAACCATTCGTTTCTCTTTCTCTATCCTTGTGACACTTCAGGTTTACTTCCAGCAGTTCTTGAAGTTTGTGTGACATAAGTCTGACATCATCACAGAAACATGGTAAAAAAAGATGGTAATTTTCTATTTTCTACACAGCTGTAATTTTGTGGTTGGAACTGTGTTTTTGTTTGCACAGGAAAAACAGGGAATTCTTATAGTTCTTGGGTTGTATTGCTTTTTCTTTTTTTTTTCAAAAGAAAACAAAAACTTTTTTCCTCTTTCTCCATGCAGAGAGAATCAAATTAAGGTCCTGTCCCAGATAATGATATTCTTTCCCACATGTACCACCTACCTGCACTACCCCTTCTCCCATCTCTGCCTTTTCACTACTGACAGCAGTCAACAGACCTGTGTGTGCCAATCAGCAAATAGAATCATAGAATCACAGAATGTTAGGGGTTGGAAGGGACCTCTGGAGATCATCGAGCACAAACTCCCTGCCAGCGCAGGAACACCCAGGGCAGGCCACACAGGAACAGATCCAGGAGGGTCTTGAAAGTCTCTAGAGAAGGAGACTCCACAACCTCCCTGGGCAGCCTGTTCCAGGCTCTGTCACTTTCACAGTAAGGAAGTTTTTCCTTATGTTGAGGTGGAACTTCGTTTCACCTTGCTACCATTACCTCTTGTCCTATCAGAAGGCACAACTGAAAAGAGACTGGCCCCTTCGACTTGACACCCCCCCTTCAGATATTTGTAAACATTCATAAGATCCCCTCTCAGTCTCTTCTTTTCCAGGCTAAACAGCCCCAGGGCTCTCAGTCTTTCCTCATAAGAGAGATGTTCCTGTCCCTTCATCACCTTTGTAGCTCTCTGTTGGACT
>VWZY01003478.1:46980-153802 GCA_013399075.1 Chloroceryle aenea
CCCGGCCTGCTTTCTCTCTCGTTCTTCTTGGTGGGTGTCCAGACTGCAGAGCCCACGTCACCCCCGCGGGGCATCAGCCAGAGAACAGGCCCTGCCTCTTCCCTCTCGTCTGCCCCGGACAGCCGTTCTGTCCTTTGCAGCCGGGGTTTATTTGTGTACACCTTCTGCGTGGGGTCTGGTGCGCTCGAATGTTGAGACCGGAGATTACTCTGGGGTCAGGGATTTACTTGTGAGAACAACTTGACCCTGCATTACATTTGAAAAGGAGCAGGGAGAGGGGCACCAAAGATTAAAAATAGTAAAGCTGTAGCAAATAAAAACATTAGAATCGTGGGACCTTGGAGCTGCTGGTACTGAATAGGAAGTAATGAGCAGAGGTACTGGTTGCAAGAGCTGGGAAGTGTGGTAAATTAGCACACGGGCTGTGCGGGGGGAAGGCTGCTCTGACCTGCAGTGGCCTTCAGAGCTACCTGGGGCAACTGGCCTCTGCTGAACACAGGAGCTCCTCTCTGGTGTTGGGCGCATCACTGAAGCCCCTGGAGAAAGGGGCATGTCTTTACAGGCTTCCCATGAAGCCTCTGAAGTCAATCGCAACTTTGTTGTTAACGTAGCTGTGTTTCAAGAGTCTGGGGGGTACTTGGGCATGTAACAACGTTGCTTGCTTGCTACCTTGGTCCCTTGCTGTCAGATTAGAAAAGGCAACCCCAATCATCAAATGAAAGTATTTTGAAAAGTATTAATTTGTGAGATGCTCCTGGAAATTGATGAGGAAATTCACTTGCTGTTTTCATGCTTTTCAGTGAAGTCCCGAGCCATAACTTCAAAGTAAGAGGTAAACACTAAAGATTCACTGAGCTGTGGAAGAACATGCACGTGTAATTAGAGAACATATACAGAGACTTTTCTTTTTACAAATAAACAAACCAACCAAGCCCCCAGAATTGGGAGGGAACTGTGGGTTTGGTGTGGTGGAGCTCAACACAGAAGTGATCGCACACTTTGTATTTAAGACAGACGTTTGCCGTAGGAAGTTGCTCTCTTCCGTGGAGCAGCCACCAGAGGGAGATGGGATGCACCTTTCCTGCATACTCGGATAACCCTCGCTGATGGCAGACTATGTTTCAGTAAGTTAAAATAGGCACTTTCTGGACTTTAAAAATAACGACTGGCCCTGGTACAAGATCCTTAGGCTTTTTCTGAGCGTCCCAGCCCTGTTGCTGTGCCCCAGCTCTGTGCCCCTGAGGAACCTCAGGTTTCTCTGGTTTGCTGCCTTCCTTGCAGGCTGCTGCTGACCCTCAGCTGGGTGCTGTGCACCTCCAGACTCTGGAAGATGAGGGCTGGGGTTACTTGTAGAGCAGGTGCTCCTCATCCAGCATGAAATCTACAGCCCTTCCTACCTCTGCAGTTCCTTTCTAGTGTCTTTACTGCTGCTGTATCCTCTGGTTACCCTCAGGTACCACATACTGATGAAAAGTGAGTATCAGAATATAAATTTTCTACCCTGCTCTTTGTATATCAGTGATAAGTGTAGATGGATTGCTTTCTGACTTTACATAGGCAGTGGATAAGAGTTTTTTCCTCTGATTTTGCTTTTATTTCATTCTTATGTGCCACGTGTTGTGCTGGAGGCCTACAGGTTTTCTGAGTAGAGAAGGTACGTACAACCTACATAATACCTGAGTTTGTAATCTGTCTGTATTTAAATTCAGATGTTATACTTGCGAGGCAATAACAAAATAAAAGAAAACTCATTGAAGATCAGAATTCCAGACAGCACACATCAGAGATGATAAATAAAGGACAACCAGTCAAAGAAAGTATAAAACTGATGTACTGTAGGCTTGAATACTAAGGCTGTCATCTGGATCAGACTAATTTTTCAAGGTTTTACCATTCTCCTGGGTTCTTTATTCTGTTTGAGAGAAATCTCACAAGATGTTTTAATTGGATTTTTTCTTATTATAGTTTTTTATTAGCTCATTAATCAAGCTTAACAAGACATATTTTTAGATTCCTTGCTGGCAGTGCTTATCTTTCTGTGCTTTATATTTGAAGTACCAATCTGTGAGGAAAAGGTATTCATTGTCCTTCGCCCTAGGAAAAAATATGCATTACATTTACCAGCTATTTGGGTATTTAACATCACGAGGACCCCATGCTAAAACAAGAAGCCCTCCCCACCCTCTACACCAGTTGTTCCTGATCTCTGTTGAAAGTGCCCAGGGAGTGAATGTAACCTCAGGGCATGTTCCCTCCCATGCTGAGTCCCAGGGTGATTGCCAGCACCTCCTGCAGTATTTAGCAAAAATAGGTTTTTACTGACTTAAGAATTTGTTGCTCATTTTCTGCTGTAGGACCAGAGACAACTTTAAACAGTTGAATAATTGTACCATTCAGAGTTGTTGCAGTGGCCTACAGAACTACACTTACCAGAAGGCTTTTAGGATTTCTCTTCTGCTGTTGGTTTAAAATGCATCGCTGTAGATTTTGGGCATTCTTCATTTTAATGTGTTTATGTGCACACCTATGTGGATAGGCTCCATGTTTCCTAAGCACCTGGGATTTACCCGTTTAACCAAAGATATTCTTCCCTGAACCTGTGGAATTAAATCTTGGCAATAAATAAGGGTTAATATATCAGATGTTGTTGGGCATGAATATTATTGCCCCACTTATTTAAAGAGAGCTGTTGCACTGTGATGATACTCATTAATATTTTTTTTTCTGAATAAATTTTAAATCTTTGTGAAATGTGGTGTTTCCTAAATACCTATTCAACCTTTGTGAAATGCTCAGCCTTTCCAGGCCCTGCTGCTCAAGAACACCAAGTATTCACATATGCCAGGGCTGAGCTGCAATCACCTCCAACTTTTATTTATTCACTTAAGCCCAAAAAGCTATTACAAAAATGTCAATATTATTCCTACTTGCATTTTCCCTTTTTCTTTGGTAAGAGTGTTGATCCTAGCTAGTAATCCCTTCCAGAGTTGCTTTTGCTTGAACAAATTAAATTTACAAACACCGAAGCAGAACCAAGCTATTCCTTTGCTCTCATGTGCAGGCTGCATGTGATCCCTTTAGGCCACAATACCACTTTGAATACTTAATGTTGTCTTGTCGAGTTTCACCAACTGCACAGTGATATGGACAGGATTAAATCTTGTTTTATTTCATTGGTTCCCTAGCCAGGCAGTAACAGGGCATGGAGGGCTCACGATGTTTTACTCTGTTCCACTACTGCAGTGCAGATAATAAGCATATTAGTGGATCTGCAGATATGTGGCACCTCGATGCAGATGAGAACGTTTTTCTAGGTCCAAAATGCATTGTCAAGAAGCAGTCTTGTCAGCATTGTGTGGTGTATAAGCAGAAGTCATTATTTTCTCATCCAGAATTGGTGTGTGATGGTGAATTTAGGGCTGACCTTCACATCATACCATTTGCTAGAGCAAACTTTATGCTAAGCTCCATACATGGCTCAAAATAAAGTTAACTGTTTATGTTCCATGCCTGAACTGGCAAAAGAGTTGGAGAATTAAATCTCTCAGATCAGTTGTGAGCTGCTTAGCTGCTTAGCTTTTCAGATGCCTGTTGTGTTTTGGTTGAAAGGTAACTATTAAACTCTTCTGTTATTTTTTATTGTTGTTATTAGTTTAAGTCTGGAAAGTGCTTTAATGAGACTACTGTTAAATGATTTATCTGTCAGACAGTGGGTATCCTACAAGCTTTTTTTGTTATCCAGACTATCAGACTGTTTTTGCTTTCTGACTGCCCAAAGGAAATTGCAATGTAGTGTATTCATAATCATGTTATCTTTTTTTATAGCTGCAGATCATTTGTGTGGCATTGTAGATGTACAAAGCCCTGATCGATATCTAGAGACTTGCTATCCTTTTAACTTATGTGACTCTGTCAAATTTTAGACATGACAATATTCCAGGTGATGAATTATTTGGTTTAATAATTTTACAATATCTAAAAACAGTTGCCAAGCTTCATTGGATATGAAAGCATTGATTATTTTTTTTGGTAATACTTTACACTGTTGTCAGAGTCCATCTGTTCTAATCTAGCATTGTCCCTTCTGCGAAAGGAATGATTTCATGTTTCCAAATAATTGCTGCTGTTCTCGTTTTTTTGATGAGTAGTATATTTAGGAATCTGTACTTTGTGGCATGAAATATTAGAGTATCAACTAGTCCAAAAGTGCAGTGAGTGTATTAATATTTCCCATGCCTTTAAAGGATTATTAAATTAATTTGATATATGAATCTGAATTCTTTATATTTTTAATTTGCATATTTTGAGACCTCTGAACTTTACGTATAAGGAAACAGATTAGTTCTGGACCTCAGTTAACCTGTTTATCAATGACCAGGTGTGGTCCTGTTTGTTAAATAACTGAAAAGAATTGACAGTGACTGATAATATTGCTCATTTACAGATTTATAACCCATTTAAATGGAAGAATTCTGTATTTCAGCTGTTGTGGTGTAATGCACAGCCTCTGAAAATACTGTGCAAACCTGTGATCGTTGTTTGACCTTTTAGGCACAGGTCTTGCCATTGTTTCAAGGATTATTAGCCTTTACAGAATTGCCTTACAGGATTTAGCAATCTTTATTGTTCACACATGCTTTCAGTGACCCTAAAAAACTTTACCAAAGGGAGCTGGCATGTAGGTGAGCTTACTTATACCAATCCAGGAGGCACATCATGGTTGAATTAACTCTCCATATTCATGAGGTTTTAATAGATTTTTTTTTGTGATGGAACATCTTGCCTTAGTTTATTACTACCAGGATAAATAAGAAGAAAGCTTTTATATGAAAGGGTTTTTTTAGTCCTCAAATTCACACGTGAACTATTGGCAGAAAATCTACATGAGACCTAATTAATACTTAAGTACTTATTGTTAGAAAGTGATATGTATATAGTCATTCATAAAATACATGGAAAATTCATTCTAGAGCTACTCTGCCACATCTCTCACTTCTTTCTTATGTCACTGAGCTATTCTCTTCTATAAAACTCTATTGTACCAACTGTAAAGGACAATTCAGTTCAAGGTCATTGTTGCTAAAAATTGCCCCCTTTTTTTTTCTACAGATATCAGAAAATATAAAAAATAATTTTAAAAAAGCCCTCCAAACCATCATTATTTTAATGCAGAAATAAAAGCGTGGTCACAGATAGTAGATTGTGACCCAGAAGAAAGAATGTGAAAAGCATGGCTACAGAGAGGAATGTTAAGTGATGTATGTGAAACTGCCAAAATGAGAATTGCAGCCAAAGGAAGCGAGCCAGCAGTCTAACTACAATCAATATCCAGGTTAAGTAAACAATTACAGTCTGCCGGCGTTGGATGGAAGTCCACACAGCCTGACAGGGTAACTGCAGCATCTTCAGGTGTAAATTCTGAGTTTACTTGATGGAACCCTTTCTTACCATTTATGCAGTGTATCTGATTTTTATTTTATTTTTTTCACAACATGTCAGGCAAAGGCTGCTCTCAGTTTATGAAGAGCTGTTGTTAAGTCTTGCAAACAAATGATTCCTGTTAATAATGAAGGTTGTTTTAAAAATCTGGAAACTGGTGAGATTTGGAAGTGACCAAAAGAACAATGTGTTCTATCAGGCAAGGAAGCAGGCTTAGGAACAAGTAAAAAATACAAAGGAGTAACATCAGGGTACTTTGTCAGCACTGAGGTTGCCCAACATAGAAGACATCAATCCTAGAATGGCAGCAGCTGTGTTTACAACATTTTCGGATAGTTTCCTTCTCAAATATTAATATGTGGAAAAGCCCTTGTGTGAAAACTTGGCAGTTAGTCCAACAGAATATTCTCTTTCTCCTTGTATTTACTACAGAGTTGCTAAATAGCTCAAAATAGTTTCAACATTCTTAAAAGAGATACCTAAACCCAAAAAAGAGCTGAGATGGATTTATAGATTAAAGAAATTTTTATTTTATTTTTTTTACATTTGGCTTCATCTCTTACCCCTTACTTAGGGAAGACTTCTTGGGAAACCTCAACATTTTTATGACAGTGTACATGCTCATGAAACTAATAGTGTAGTAGGCAGCTGTTCTATCATTCCTTTTTTTTTTTTATATTTAATGCTCCCTGAAAATCTGTATGCTTTAAAAATATCAGTTGCTTCTAGTGGACAGTAAAGTTCCAGAGAGTATTTTTTCCCTGTGCTCAGATCAGATGTAATATAACAAACCAGCTACTGCCTGTTCTCTCACCACTGCATGGGATTCGTTAAGATTAGGATTCATTAAGGCATGTAATATATCTTAGGGGAAGGCTATATAGTGACTGTGTGAATGAGGTGTGGCACGAGCACAGGGGAGAGGAGGCTTCAATAATTATGGAGCTCAAAGAAGAATTTTTTTCATTTTATTTTCTCTTAGCCTGTATTGGTGTGTTTGCACTGTGTACGATTTTCGAGACTCTTTCACTTTGAAATTGAGAAGTCTTTTTCTCAACACTGAGAAGAATCATTGACAAATTCTAGAAAAGAGTAGCAGAGGAAAGAATTTAAATTTCAAGACTTTATAGCAGGATGTATTTGGACAGTATGGTCACGCTGCAGCTGCAAGAGCTGCAAGATCAGACAGGGAAGGAAGTATTCCAACAGATGTGATTTACAGTTGTGGTGCAAGCAGTCATATGCTTCCTGCAGTTTTTTCTTATTTAATAGCTATTAGTAGTTTTGGGTTGGGTCATGAGAAAATCAGAGACCACATGGGGCTGTATCTTAGAGAGCAAACAACGGCATTAATTAGGCCCCTATTTTATTCAGCTGATTTTGTATTTAGGGATGTTGTGATGGCAGAGTACTTAAGATGTTGACCCAATGGATTTGCAAGGGAATTTGTGTTTAAAATGAGGTTTGTGGATCTACTGTGGCATTGAAATACTGGTGAGTTACAGTGAGCACTGTAATTAGATAGCACTGGCGCTTGTTTAGGTGTATCTTCCTAGGAATTAAATCTCTATCATTTTAGATGAAAGCTCAAATACATGAAACTTCTTTATTCATCTTTCTGATAAGGTATTGCTAGAAGAATTTTATAAGCTTCAGAAAATGGAAGGACTACTAGGAGAACTTGAGAGCTGTGTAGGACAATGTTTACACTTAGCCCACTCCATACTGTGAAAAAGTTTGGAAATTGGAGGTGAGTTCCTTCTACTTTAGGTGTGTAAGTGTCCTTTCCTTATCTGCAAAGGAAAACAACGTGCTGGTTTTGGCTTTACTGGACTTCTGAAGCCTTAACAGAATAAGAAGGTGGGGTTTTTTTTCTATAGCATATTACTTAGACAATTCCTGTCTTAACTACTACATTGCATTTTTCAGCCTGTGGCCAGGTATGCTGCAATAGTTGGTTTGCTGTTCTGTAAGAATTCTTCTTTAAATTGACTTAATGTTTTATACTACCAAATTGTTCACATCTCTAAACTTATATGAAACAAATGACGTAGGCTAGAATTTTAGACCGGTGCCCATGTTCTCATGTCACATACATGAGGAAAACAGCAGTGAACAGAAAAGTGCTGCAAAGGGTTCATATTCCATATGTGTCTTTGTGAGCACCTTTGGGTCTGCACAAGAAGAAACTCCAGTTTAACTATTCTAGCATCTCTAAGACTGCCTCTTAGATGGGCAAGTTCCTTTGATGCTGGACTCAATAACTGAGGGTAAGGGAAAGGGTGTCAGTGGTAAACTCAGCCAGTTTTGAATCATCTGGGAATTACTTCATCTCTTCAGCAGGTTGGAATAGGTTAGGGGAGTGCCTTCACAGGAATTTGTGTCTCTGTTTTAGAAAGCCATTCAGGCTGCCAGGAGAAATGATATAAGATGTGGGAGACTTGATTTATTTCCCACTCTGCCAAAAATACCTAATATAATTCCTGATAAGCTGTATGGTTTCTGTCTGAAGCCCTGTGCTGATAAGGCAATGCAAGTATTTTGGATATAGTGCTGGAGCACAAGAAGGACATTCTTGCCTTCAGCTATCCTTTCTGCTTGGTAAGAGTTGTTGGGTAGACTGGAGCAAATCTTTGATATCTATGTACCTTTTTAGGGCTTTAGGAGCATTACAAAAGCATCTAGGTTGGAAAAGACCCATGGGATCATCGTGTCCAACCTTCCACCCTACTCTACAAGTTCACCCCTAGACCATATACCCCAGCACTACATCTAAGCAAGTATTCTCCAAGAAGATTCACGATTTCCATGAAAATGTGCTGCTGGTGTGTGGATGCCTTTTAAATTTATCCTTAAGTCTGAATGCAAACACATCCCTGATAGGAGTGAGGAAAGGAGGCCAAAGGAAACAATAAAAGCAAAAGCAGTGGCTATGTACTTAAACACAGATGAAGAAAGGTCTGAATAATCCCTTGGTTACACAACATATTTAGAAGTATGATTTAGTTAATAAAGCATTTTTTCTTGTTATTATTTTTATAGTACAAAAAGGCAAGTAATGTACTGATCAGTACAGAGCTGAAGAAATGAGTCTCCAGTGTGGCGACTCCATCTGTCAGTGTGGCCTGAAATGCTAATGGCTTTAAAACAAAATTATACCTATTTACAAATGAAGCAGTCAATTTTTAGGTAACCAAAATGCAGAGTGGAATGGCTACAAATTATCTCACAATTGATCAAAAAGTAAATAATGACATGTACTGCTGCATACTGAGGAAGTTGAAAATAAGGAAGTGGCATCGGTAATCTGCCTCTGGGGACTGACTCTGGTTTATGGTAAAATGAGACTGAATCCAAGAAATGAGTGGTAAGGCTGATTGATTTTTGGACTGCCCAGCCTATGTCCTGTAAACAGTAAATGTCAGTTCAAGTGTTTTCCAGTGATGATGGAGTTAGCAGTGACCAGAAACATGGACAGAAGGAAGAGAATCTTCCTAACAGCAGTTGGGTAGGCCAGGTTGGTCCAGCTTCTGCAGTGTGAGAGATGGATTCCTTTTTGGGGCTTGCTCTGGCAGGCCTGCCCTGATGTGTTGTGCCACCAATATCTGCCTCTCCTCTGCAGCTGGGCAGGGGTGGCTGTGTGTACAGATGGGAGGAAATGGTCAGATGTTTGGCAAGGATAATGCAACTGATCCTGCTGGAAGGAAAAGCAGCAGGCCAGAGCACTTCTTCAGGATTATAATTAGGTGTTACAATCAGCAAAAGGATTTTCATTAATCTGGGTAAAAATTGATGGTCAGGAAAGAGTAATTAAAATGTTTGTATACAAATATAATGAGCCGGACCAGCAAAATGTGGGATGCTAGAAGGATTACAAGAGTGCAGTAGAAAAACAGGCATGGAATGTGGTGTGGTAATAAAAAACGATGGATTTGCACGTTAATTTATGAGGCAGATTAAAGAAAGAAGTAGCAATAATGTAGCTATGTTGCTTGAATCAAAAGGGCTTCAAAATCAGGGAATGATAGAGAAATTCTATTAATTTTGTAAATCTGTAGGATAAATTGTAGGGTTGGATTTGGTTACTAAAAGAGATCTTTTCAAATCATTTTATGTTTTAACATTTTGTGTGTGGTTAATGCTTTAAGTCCTACCAGGATTTGTGACCATATGGGTGGGCAGCCCCACATATGGAAGTATTTAACTTCTTCAGTATAGCCTGGAGAACAAATGTTAACAATACCGGTTATTTCTGATGGTAATAGCAGGCAGTTTTTCACTTCATCAATAAATGGCCAACTTTAAGGTTTCATTTAAGTAATGAAGATATTCTAGATGATCTGATTGAAGAATATGTGATGTGTGATTCAGACAAAATTAAATGACAAGAGTTAAGCAAGTATGTAACTGATGATATCAAAACTTGATACTCTATGGTTGTGAATGACTAAATCTACCTGCCAAAGAACCTCAGAATATCAAATGTGGATGAGGTGTGGAACTTTCTTACTTAAAAGTCTGAAAACTCTCTGGAGTTAATATCCAGAACAAAGAAGGAAGTATCGTGAAAAGAATCTAATAGGATGAATAGCCACATAATTAAAAATAAATAAGCAGAATGTGAAAAGGTTGCAGAAAGGACTGAAAGGCAAAAAAATCTATGCAAAGATGTAAAGAAGCATAGGAATGAGGTGAATTCAACAAAAGTCAAGCAGAGATAGACCTTGTACTGGATATTAAACATGATAAAATTACCCAGCCTTAAGCAAGTAGTTTCAGAAACAAACCGCTAAGAACAACATGGGGTCACTGTTCAGTGATTAAATGTATGACCTTAAAAATAAGAAAGTGCTTTATTCTGTCTTCATTAGAAATGCTGCTGCTGCCTGTGGTGGGAAATGGAGGTTGCCTAGTAGGAATGAGTCCACAAGCTTTAAAATAAATATCATTGCAACTGGGATACAAGAACAACAGAAGCAGTTTGATGTAGCGAAGGATGGTGATAACCATTTCCTGACCAGAAAGAAACTGGCTCATGAACTCCTGTATTTGATATCATATGACAGCAAATAAACACTGATTAGGGAGAAGGTGGTTGTAGATCCATTAGTCTGACCTTGAGGCTTTAAAAGAAATTTTGAAGGGAATCATTCCTGTGCCTCCAAATGATTGACTGATATCAGCTTTGGTTATGTGCATTGGACCATTGCAAGTTTGCTGGTGTTAGCAGCATGCTGCAGGCAGTGGTCATACACTCACCCTCATTGGGTTCCAGACATCCTTAGGGGCTGTTTTATCCCACCCGTGAACTGAAATACTTTGCCTGAACAAATTGTACCTTTAGGTAATGTTGGACATCTTTTTAAAAGCATGTGAGCATGGGTCAGTCTAGTGTTTCTCCTTGATTCCTTGCCCATAACTTGATTTGGGTACATAATAGGCAGATAAAGATTTGCACAAACATATTTCAGTTGTAGGCTACAACTTCCTTGTACAAAGCACCAAAACATAAAGAGGTGCACAACACAGATTATGGAATTTCTGTGAGCTAACCCTGTGAAATTATCTTAATTTTCTTCTTGAGATTGAGAGATTGTGAAGAACACACTTCAGTCTACAAAGATTTTACCATAAGAATCAAGTCCACTGGATGAATTTCAGGTTTTGTCCTGCAAGGTAAGTACTTTAGACCTCTTACTGGCACTAATACTAAATTAAATTGTGAATTGTTTCAGCATTGGTGATGTGGATGAGGTGAAAACCACAGCAGACCTTTTCCAACAGGTTCCCTTATAAAGGAACTTCCTTCTTGACTACCAGAACTAACAGCCTGACAAAAAGCATCCTAAATACCACATTTTCTGTACTACCTCTCCAGGGACTGTGAGAAAACTAGGCTCAACTCAAATATGAGAGAGCAAGTCACATTTTGTGATCTGTGCTCTTCCCCACCCTTTGGGACTGTCTGTTGGGCTGCAGTTTGGGCAGCAATTCTCAGAACTGAGATGAGGAGGTGCTGGGCATTTTTACAACATAGGTCATTTTAGTATTAAAAGTAGTGCTTTGAGTGGTTATTCTATTAAAAATAGCACTGGAAGAGGATTGTTGCAATGAATAATCAGTTTAGGCAATGCTGATAAATGGAAAATAAAACATGGCTTTAAAATTTGTTCAGAAACATAATTTTTAGTTTTTCCACAAATTAAATATCAAATTATAAGTAGTGCCTGGCATCATTTGTAGGAATGCAGTTCAGACATACTCATCAAAAGAGCTCATATCCTTAGAGGAGTGATTGTGTCATGTCCAGTATTATTCCACACCATTGGTATTGCTTGGCAGACTGACCTGTTTTCACTTGACATTGCCTGGGAAAGAAAGTGGGTCCTACCTTTCTGTGAATATTTCATTAGTGAGCCATCACACTGCACTCTTCCAAAGATCTGTTCCCTTCTTTTGAAGCAAGGGAGGGATACCAAAACTGTTTAGATTTTTTTTTTCTCTATTTTTTTTAATACTACCCTGCAGTCTTACCACTTCCTAAGTGTTTTCCATAGCAAGCTTCTCTCCCAGCAAAGAACTGACTCTTAGCTCTGATCTTTTAGTCTATAAATTAACCCATGTTATTTTTCCAAAGGGTTCTGGAGCAGAGCAATGGAAAGCTGCTGATGCAGTGTAGCCTTCCTGAAAGTGCTGGTTTGTCTGGAACTGGATAAAAATGTCAGCAAATCAGACTTTCATTCAGAAATCCAGCCAAGAAGTATGGCTGGCTATTTAGTACAATGTGCTAAACCCTATATCTCTAATGACTGGGTAGACTGTTAGGAGTGAACATGCAGACCACATATTAAACATCTGGCAGAAGCAGGGAAGTGTGGTCTTTCATATTTGAACAGAGAATGGAGGGCTTAGCATTCAGAGGCATGTTTAAAGCAGCGGTGAAAATGTTTACATAGATTCAGTTTGTCATATTCTTGAAGTGTAAAAAACCTGGACTTTCCATTTACCTGGATACATGTTCCTATTGCTAGTAACGAGTTTAAGGAGCATAAGTTGAAGCAGAAGTCCCTGAATGTTGTACTTGTCATAGTTTAGGTAAGCCTTTCTTAGGCTGTTTGAAGGCTCCACCACCGACAGGTTTTTTTCTAAAATGGCATCAATAGCAAGTGTTCACTTTATTCTTTACTTTTTCACTTCTAATATGTTTTTTTTTTTTTTCATGTCTGCTAGAAAAGCTTGGCTATCAGTTTAAAGCATGTTCTTGATAACAGGCAGGCAAGGGCTCGATGAGCTGTTCTTTTATTCTTATGTGCAATATCTTGGGTATTCAGAGGGCTCTTTAGTGATCCCTTCCTCTAAGAAGCTCAAATAATTCCTGGTATTTTATTAATCTGTCAGAGCAGGGGTTGCTTCTGAATTTATCTTGGTATTTCTGTCTGAAACAGCTGTGCAGCCTATGCTTCAAATTGCCAGCATTAAATCAACATAGTTTTCCTCCTCATTCTTCATCAATTTGTCATATAGATAAGCCCACTACCTGCACTAGCAATCTTCCATTATCCACTGTTCTTGCTGGTTTCTTCCATCAACACCCACAAAGGCTTTTTACCCTCAGATATATTCTGTCTTTTTCTCTTTAAGTTTTTTAACTCCACTGCTATAAGACAATGTCTGCAGATAGGTAATGACTCTAAAAACTGAGCACGTCATATGACTTATTTTGCCAGGGATATAGCTAGGTGGTTTGGACTTTAATCTCTTAAGATCACATAAAAGAAATATAAGAAAAATATGTCATATGAAAAAAACCAACCAAACAAGAGAAAAATGCATCTTGATGTTTTTAGTTATTTATGGGAAATCTGGCATCCAACTTTCTTTTCTAATTATTGAAACTGTACACACTGAAAATGTACACATTTGAGGAATGTAAATGAATACATTGTACCCTCCAGTATGCACTTTGCAAAGTGTCCTTCGTGAACAGATTTTTGCCCCATGAAATTTAATTATTCAGATACTTCTGGGGTTTTTTTGTTTGTTCTGGTTGGGTTTTGTTTGTTTTGTTTTAAGGATAAGCAAATATATGAAAATAAAAGAAGCACTCCTGTGACATATATATGTAACCTCCGTAACTAAGGTGTTCCTATTTGCATTGTGAAAGGGTAAAGCATTTCCAATGCCTGTATTATAATGAATTCTGTCTTTAAAAGATCATGCCTCATTTTTCTACTCGCTGTATCGGCAGCAGAGTGTTACAGTCTGTACTGATATGTCACTGTATAAATTAGACAGCTAAGAGAAAAGGAAAACAATGGCTATAGATTGTGACCTGCTCCAGATCACAACGCACAACAGCGTAAGCAGTAGATTCCCAGCCTAACCTACTAAATCTGGAGTTACCAGGAATGTAATTCTGATTTTTAGAAAAAGGTGAGGAGGTTGGAATTGGCTTGAATTTTTATTTTTATCCTTTTCGTGCTACTCTATAGAAATATAATTATAACTATTTACAGAGGCTATTGTAAACCTCACTGAAATGTTTCTCAGAAACTGTTTCCCATTGTCATTTGTCTCATGTTTTTCTAAAACGGAAAAAAACAAAACCCATTTTTTTGCATAGGAAGAAAGACATTTCAAAGACTTGCTGCTTTTGCTCCATTAGAGCACAAGTGCAAGCTGAAAAGGGGCATATGTTTTTCAACGTGTAACCTCCATGTGTCAGCATGTTGGATGCTAAAAAAAGAACTGCTAGACTTTTTTTACAAGGAATAGATTTGTTTGCAAGGGAAAAGATCAGCAAAATCATCAAAACACCTGAAGAAAAATTCATTCAGAAATAAAACAAATGGGAGACTTCTCTAGAAATGTCTGTAATTGTGCAAAGGGTTTGCAAATAAATACTTTAAAAGGGATGTTTCCTCTTTCAAATCAGACAGGAGCTGATGATTCCCCCTGCTTCCCTATTGCTGCTGCGGCTGCCCCAGGCTTTTTCCTCTCGTGCAGCTGTGCTCTACTGAAATAAATGGCACTTCCCAGGGACTGCATCTTTAGTTACTGGTACAAGAGTCATCATAATGTGCAATGACATATTTCAATAATGCTTTCAAATGGCTATTAACACACCACACTGCATAATAAAATCACAACTGCATGGTTGCAGATACAGCTAGCAGTGACACAGCTACTTACATATTATTCTCTTCAAAGAGGAGCTACTGGAAAAATTGTAGGGCAGCAAGGAAAGTTGTAAAAAGCCCCAGCCACTCAGTGGTGTCATCTCACAGCTGTCTTTTCTTCCCAGCTTCTTCCCAATTTTCTGTTGTGGTTTACAATCTCCAAAGTACTGAGTTTTCATTTATTCACTCCCATCACAGGGAATTCTAATTCATGCCTAACAGTGTGAGATCTGGAAAAGCAGATTCAAAGTATGCCTGTGTATTCAAGGAGATCCCAGTTTTTTCCTGTACAAGCAAACATCTTGCTTGAGAGAGTGGAAGATGTTGTGTATTAACAGAAAGGCTTTGCCTTCTCTATAAGAAAGGTCTCTTAATTAAGAGTTTGTTCATTAAAACATCATAAAGCTCGCAGCCTGTTCTGCAGAATAGAAATCAGTAGGATAATGAAAAAAATTAAACCTTGTTGAAGAATTGTAGTAAGTTCCCTTCTCTTTCCTAGTATCCACCAGTAAATATTAAAAATGAATCACATTCAAGTTGGTTCTAATGCAGCACGTGGTGCTGGCTTCTCAGGACCTTATCTGGGACATGCAGGATTTATCTGCCAAGGGCTTTGCAACTGTCAAGGCTGTTGATCTCAGAAGTGGTAAGGACTTCTGGCCTAACTTGAAGTAGCTGTGTGTCTTGGGTAGGATGCCAGTGTATCGAGGCACCAAGATTCTCAGTAAAGAGCAATGCACACCTCTTGAGGCAAGTAAATAGGGACAAGAGGTTATGCTGGGTGCTTCAAAACTGATCCCCACAACAGCTAATGGTATCTGGACCTGGGCTTTTCTCTTTTCATATTTTCTTGGGTTTGGTCATTAGCTTGTTTTGCTCTTAAATACAGTCTGCAGCTTGTCACTTTTTTCATTTGAGAAGCTAAGCTGCTCAGCCTGGACCCATGAAGTCTGTAATATGAACAGGAAAAGAGTAGCACTTCAAACACCAGCATATATTTCAAGCAGACCCTGTATACTTGCAAGATGTTAGAATTTAGGATCTTTCCAGTGACAGCCATGAATGCCTTGTTTAATGTCAGGCTTCTGGAAGATCCTTTCATAGCCAATGCTGTTTAGCCATCTGTTCCTTAAAGAGAAAGGAGACACAGGTCTTGTGTTAGACACAAGCTGGAGACATTGCATATTATATTCTTCATTGTTTTTATTACAGAGTTTGTGGTACCTGCTTGAGGACACCATGACCACATATTTGTATTGCTTTGTCTGTGTGGTTCATGACATTTGCCCAGTGATGAATAATCAAATCTTTCTGAAATCTCCTATTTTTGCATCAGAATTTCAGTCTCATCTTGCATTCTGTATTACTTATTTTGTCATCAGAACTGTTAAAATTCATAGTACTTTGGCACTGTTTGCTAGCCAATTTCTTTGGGAACACTGTATATTTTTCCAGCTTGCTTTTTTTTAAAAAAAAAAAAAAACAAAGCCTTTGTTTCTACACTATTTGAGAAAATCAGTAATTGAAATCTGACCTGTATGTTGCTTTGATAGAAAGTATATTCTGGTTTTGTTTTCTGCTTGGGGAGGAATTGGGTTTCAGCTTGAGTGGTCATGTATTCTCCTATATTTTGTTTCTGGCAGGTTGTTCTACAAGTCTACAGAGTAGTGTTACAGGGTAAAACCTTCTGCACACATCCTAAGTACGTTTCTGTGTATGTGCCCTATGGATATGTAGATTTTCCAGGTTAGAACATTTGTAATTTAAAGGATTTTAATTTCCTTATAGTTTGGATAGGATTTTGGAGTGTCAGAAGAGAAATGTCTGTGTTTACCTGCAACTGATTCCTTGTATTAATGTAAGGAAATTATAATCATAAAGATGTCTGGGAAAAATAGTCTTCTTTGATTCTTTAGTAGCTTAAAATCATTATATAATTTAATCTGTTTATATATGTACATGAATACAAAGACTGAAGATTAACTAGTTCAGGGAAATTAAGAGCTGCTGGAAAGGGGACTGTGGACAGTTGCTTGAATTCAGCATAATTGAGACGAGAGATGCAAACAACTGCTTTTAATATTGGTAGCTGTACCTAATTTTCTTTTGATGATTTGTGTAATTTCAAAACTAAGTGTTTTTAAAGATGAAGCTTTCTGTGGAGCTGTCGAAATCTTATAGTTCACATTTCTGAGATAATTAAATTACACCTTCTTATACTTAAATAGGGAGACCAAAGTGCTTTTCACATGCAGTACTGTGCTTAGCACAAAAAAACAAATGCTAATGTGACTACCGGTACAGGACCAAACTTTATCTGATATCTGGGGTGTTGCCATGGCAATTCCAATTGTTGGAAAAAAAATCCCTTTTGTGCTTCATTCTGACATTATATTGCAAAATTATGATTATGAAGAAACATGCAACCCCAAAGAGGGGGGCTGGGTGGGAGGGGGAAATCTCTTTTTGAAGATGTAAAACATACTCTCCATCCCATTTACTTTTTGTGAAACACTGAGTGTGTCCCCAGATTGTTCTGAGCTCTATTTTTTTTTGCAGATTCAGATACATTTTTATTTCTAAACCTGCCATAATAATACTGAATGTTATTTCTCCCAAATGTAATAATCAACATAATAAGGAACTCAGAGACATATATCCCATTCCCTAGTATATTGCAGTGCTGACATGGACGTCTTGCTTTTAACAGTACTGCCTGTGTTACTTGAAGTAGATCTAAAATACAAAGCTTGCCTGTGTTATTTACATATAACAGCTGTATAATCTATGTGTAATATAACTGGAATAGTGCCTAATAGCCAGCAGATCAGTCATTTCTGTTTCTAGTTATAAAATTGTTTTTTCTACCAATACGCCTCACTATGAGAAAAATGGATATGGCTATTACCTGTTCCTTGCTAAATCAATATACAACTAGTTTTAAACTTAAAAAAAAGAAAAAAAAAAAAAAAAGAGAGAAAACCAAATCGACACAACAAAAGATACTTCCAAGAGAAAATGAAGAGGTAAAGTTAAAATGTGGTTTCTGCTGCAATTCACACTGAAGCTTATTGTGCATTTTTTTTAATGTAGGAAATGCATAAAAAGGGAAACATTTCCAGAAGAGAACTAAATCTTGCAGTGCTGCATTGCTGCTTTATAAATAAATCATTGTCCTTTCTCTATTGATCACAATCCAGTCGAAGAATGCTGACTTAGTGCAGCTTTCCTCAGGAATGCTGGATGGAGAGAAAAAAAACAGGTAAGTGGGACCCAGCAGCAGGGAATAGGGAAAGCCCCATACCAGTTTCGAGATCAGATTTGGTGCATAAAATCCACTCATTTATTTCTTATCTCAAAAAAAAAACCTTGTCAAGCTGATTTCTACAAGATTTTCTTTCTCTTTTTCTTTATATATTGTCATTGATCATTAAATTTATGACAATACTAGTTGTAATTACTGGATGCTGAAAATCTATAATGTCTTTTGAATTTTCTGTAGAATGTACTCAAAAAGACCTTCTGAATTTAATCCAGTCTTTTAATGTTACCAATTCTGATATTTATTTGTCAAGAAATAAGGGCTTCCAGGAATACGTTTGAATAAGTAGGCTCTTGGAAATAGCACTGTATTCCTGTGAACTGAGGTAGAATCTGAATTTTATTTGGTTATCTCAAAGATCACAGCTTGTAAATCTGACAATTTTGTGATGTCTGATTTATCAAGATTGCTGTATCAGACCCCAAGGCTTTTCTGGGAAGAGGAGTAGCCTGTTACAGCGAGGAGCTGAGAAATACTATCTGGGTTTGCATGTCTGACCGTTCTATCAGTATTGGATCTCAAAAGCATATATACCTTATAAAACATGGCTTTCACCGAAGCCTGTGGTACGGGTCCTTATCAAGACTGTACAGTCACAATGTTGCTATCCAGAGCTTCCAGCTAGTTCTAGAATATAAAGTTCTTCTTTTTCATAAAATAAGATTTACTGGTAGATAGAGGGCTCAGCTGATGGCAGGCTATCCAGGGCCACGGTGATGTGTTGCTTTTAGGCCAAGTTGTCATCGCTTCATTTTTTTTTTCTGTTTCCCATTAATTACAAATACTTCCAGGATGAAGGTCTGTAAACCATAATTATTTATTCCATCGGGTGTTTTGTCTCTGGTGTTGCAACTGGAGGCAGCACATTCTCGCCGTATGCTCACCCAGTGTGCAGTTCGCTGGCTGACAGGAAGCAAAGTGCTACCGAGCTTTCCCGAGTACAATAGATGCGCACGGCATTGAGCAGAAAAGCTTGACGTGAGTGAGCCACTGCCGACCTGAATTCATCAACTCATCTGAATGGCCTCAGTCAAGTGGGGGGAGGCCAGGGGCTTGTGCCCCGTTTGCTGTTGATGAGGAGAGGCTCTGGAGAAGCCAGGGGCTGTGCGGCAGTGGGGATCCTGCCAGGATCTGCTCCCTGATGAACACGCGCAGTCGACAGCAAAACTTCCCCCGACTTGAACCATAAATCTGGACCAAAAGGACTCCAGGAAACAGTCTGGAGGCAGAGGAAGAGACTAAACGTGTCGTTGTTTGTAACGTGGCAAAAAGCACCTGGCACAGCCCCAGTTTCCATTGGGCTGGCTGCTGATGACTTGCCCTTTCTTCTCCCAGTGTCCAAATATGAGGCCGGTCACGTCGTCCGCTGGTATGCTGAAAGGTCTGTCATTAACATGAACATAAACCAGGAAATACTTTGTTATGTGCAATAACGCAGTCTACTAAACAAACAGAAAAACCCGGTGGTGTTATTACTCCTCCTTGTTGACCATCTCCCTTTTCCAGCTGAAGCAGAGTCTGACCGCTGACCACTAGATGACACTGTTGTATAAGGACAGGTCGGCATAATGGCTTAGACAATAGGTAATTTACTGAGACAACATGTATGTGTATAATTAGGAGTCATCAATGTCTTTCTTTTAAAATAAAATAAGTTTACCATATCTAATTAGATATTTTTTATAAGATGGATTTCATTCTAATTGGGTAAAGCTATGCTACTGGTTTAAAATACAGCCAAGGAGGTATTTGTATTCACTTTCACAGTTTCCATATTTTTTAGACCTTACAATAAATAGATCTGATTACATCTTTTAAATCGATGTTGTGTCAAACTAGTATGACATAAATGATTGTTCTGTCATTGCGATTTTACTGCCGTTGTTTTCGGTGTGTGAGGTTTGTTAGTGATATCTCTCTCAATCTCATTATGTCTTTCCCTATCCTTCTGATTGTGATCTCAAATCTGCATGTTCTTTCCATCCAGACTGAAGTGATCTTTTTAAAAGGGCCAAGAGCTGCCACCATGCACGGCTCTAGCTTGACCATGACAGTGCAGGCTTTCCAGCATCAGTAATCCCCAGCTAATGAACAAGACCTCTAAAATGTCCATCGTGAGACATTTTTAAAAGCTCTGATTTTCTGTAACTGTTACCAGTGGAAAATCTAGGTTTTGTAGATGTCAGACTAAATTCAGCCTAGGAAAAATTCAAATTTGTTGCTTTTCTGTAGGGAAAATTAATGCTCTTAAGCTTCAGAAGGCACTGGCTAGTGAGTGCCACACCCAGGGTTGACAAGGCTTGCATCCTTTCCCAAGGAAATTTCATTAATTCCTGAACTTGCTTCACCAAGTGAGTCCTGGGTGTTTCCACCAAAACTCTGTGTCTCACACCAGTGTAAGGACTGTGCTCAACTTATGGTTCTTTCAGATCTTTGAGTGTTTTGGTACAGGTGGTCTTCTCAGGTCAGCTCTGGTGATGTGAGACACCCACCACTCTCACCTTGCGAGTGTTCCCACTGGTTATTCCTATAGCTACCCGATGTGTAAGCCACTCATAACCATGTTTCCTCAATTATGACTAGAACTCCTCTGTTAAATATTGATGGCATCTTTTAAATTAATTTGAATTCTGAAAAAAACCTACTCCTGCAACAAAATAATGGCAAAGTCATTTTAGAATAATTTCCAAATGTGGTTTATAACTCCATTGTAGCTCAGAAGTAGCTTGTCCACCCAGTGGTGCACGGCTTTCTCTGGTGTCCTTATAACTCCTATGCAAAATTATGAACTATTATACACAGTCATTTTTCTGTCTTATTTATTGAAATGTTGGTTCACTCAATAAAGGTTCTCAACAATGATTTGAGCTGACTGAAAACCTCATTGAGAATTATATATTTCAGCAAAAGGTTTTCAACAAGCTCTATTTTTGAAGCTAAAGTACTTCAATTCCCAATGACCAAATTCATTAAAATATAAATTAGCCTAAAGAAACAGATGAATTGCAATGATGTATTTGCATATCGTATATTTGGTGTGAATATAAGAGTTTCCTCATGTAGGCTAACAGCTACTGCAAACTTTACAACCCCATGGTTGAGTAAATGACTGTGGGGCAAAGAGGAAGCAATGAGGACAAAGATAAAAATTATTTGTACTGAACAGGAAAAAATACTGCAGAAATTTGCGGTCTGAATTAAAACCTATGTTAAATCAGTTTCCTCCACGAAGATATGTCTCAGCTAATCAGGTGCCATGGAGAGGATATGCACATCTCAGTATTCTAATAATAGAAAAGGATTTAAGGAAATGTCATGTTTCAATTGTATTTTCAGAATTGTAGATAGTGATTATTGCAACAAGGGTGGATATGATCTAAGAAATAAAGGTGAAGAGTGATCGGGCTGGAAGGAATTAGAATGTCTTCTCTCAGGGGAGTTAAATGATCCACCTGCAGTAAAGACCTTTGCATCTGCAAAAGACAGCAACAGAAATTTCTCATAAAGTTTGACCTGTTTTTCTGTAAGTAATATAGCAGGGACTCCAATACAGACTATCTTGTCAATTCGTTTTAATAAATGAAGCTTGTGTAGTTTCTCTGATCTGTGCCAATTCTCTGCTCTGTGCCTTCATCCGTATTTCCGTGAATTGCTGATGCACTTGGCCAGTGAGTTTTCTGTGACATCAAAGCCAAGCCTTTCACTTTGCCTTGTATAAAACATGCCCAGGAGCTGGGTACTGAAGAAAGTAAGTAGGGAGAAAATATTGATTTTACATGTTAGGATAATCTAAGAAATTTTTATTTTATTTTTTTTTTAAAAGATGGGGTGTGGGAAGCCCCTCTCTTAACTTTGGATGGTTTTACCTTTCTCATTTATTGCAAATGGTATCCAGAAACTTTTTTGGTAGGGAGGTAACTAGCTCCATATAAATGCAAACAATAGCTGTGAGTATTGCGTTTGAAACTTCTAGAAGGTGCTGTGATACTGAAGGATGCTATTCTATATCACTTCAGCTTTGCGGGGGAAAGGATGAAGAATGGATTGGTTACTCTTCCGGAGTGACGGGTGTCAGGTTCATCAGTGGCTTTTTGAAAAGGTTTATGGTTGACATCATAGTGCACAAATTTCATTAGCTTTAATGTAATTATCTTTGTTAGCTTTTGTGATGTAACTGTGTATGTCATTGTGTGTTGCTTTGATGAAGTAACGTTAAGACGACAGTCAAAAGAGTCAAATAGTCCCAGATTTATGCCCTTTTTAGAAGTGACTAAGATGTTTTGAATCCTGTAGGTCAATAGACCTTTATACTTCTAAATCACCTAGAATATCTTTGAAAATATGACCTTTAATGCAGTCCTATCTTTCCAAACAGCTTCAGGGAGCATTCCAGAGTTTCCAGGTAAATTTGGAGTCAAATAAAATGAGGAACTGCTGAGTTCAGCTTCAAACTGAGAAAGAATAAATCACAAGATGTAAAGAAAAGATAATTCCAGGACTAAAGCTTTTCAAAACAATGTGATTGTACGGTGTTATTATATCCTATGAGTTCTGCAGTCACACGAGGACTTGAAGCATGTAAGTAATCCAACTAAGTGTGACTATTGCTACTCTTTAGGAAATTGCTTCAGTAACTCATTGACCTGCAACTGTTTAAATGTATTGTCTAAAATATCTTTCTCCTTTTTCTTGATATTGTCAATGTTTTCTTAAATGAAAGAATTTTTACTATTCTGCTTTGTAGCATTTGAAACCATCCTGAAGTACATCATTTTATGAGAGCTTTTAAGACTTCATTTAAACTGAATCCAAGGAAATGGTAAAACTAAAAGTATTGCAGATGAATAATTTCTGAGGGATTTGGAGGAAGACACCATTATGTAAAGGAATGTTTAGTATCAAAGCATATAAATAGCTTTAGCTGACAGCTGAACAATAACTTTAAAAGATCACAAATTATTCTCATATTTTAATAAAAAAGAAAGCTAGATTTATTCCATTCTGAAATAAGAAAGGATGGCTTAATTCTGTTCTTCTTTAAGCATTTTTCAGACATGCTTAACTTTTTGTTTCAATGTTTTTAATCCTGATTAACACTAATAGAAACTAGGTGCAAATGAGTGCTGATGAGTCTGCATTGAAGTTAAAGGAATAGATAAAAATGTCTATGAATATTCATTTAAATTCAGAAATGAACTCCAAATTGATCATGTCTATGACTCTCTGTGAATTTGCTCTCTATGAGCATACAAGTACTTGAAATTATCTTTCATGAATATTTGCAAAAGCAAATTTTCAATTAGACTTTTCAGAAACTTGCAGAAAATAATTTTTCAGTGACATATTTAATTGTGACATTTGGATTTCCTCTCGTGTTTTCTGGTATTTGTGATCTATTCTATGGAACTGCATACCTGAAAAACTTCAGGAAGGTTTTGGCTGGCTGCAGTGCTTTGGAGAGCCTTTGCCTTGCAAATTGCAGAATTCATTGAGAAGCAGAATCAAATCAGAAGATATAAGAAACTGTGCAGATTTCAAATTTCTAATTGGGAATTTCTAATATTTTTTTTAGCATATTGAATATGGTACTTCAACATAAAGTGAATCTCAGAGGCCATTTTTTTCCTAATTTGTGCTGTCAGGAGATAGTCACTCAACTTCCCAGTGACAACCTCCAAGAAGAATAATTTTAGAAAAAGATGGGTTTTTTCTGGTTATTCATTTAAAGAATCATGATAGAACGCAGTGGCTGATAGTTTGGGGTAACTTAGAAAAAGTGTTTTACATGCAATGACTGCCATTGCAACTCCAGAATGTGACGTGTGGTTTCACTTAGAAGCTAACTTCCAAGGAAGAGGCCCTAACTAAAAGTTTGTACAAAACAGTTTTCATGATGTATCAAATGTAACCATAATCTTGAGTCTGTTATGAATTGCAGGAAGACCTGAAGGCAAAAAAACCCCCAAACATGTTAAGGCATATGGTAGAAATGACAGTTCAGCAGATCTTCCATAGCAGGGGAAGAAACCAACCCCAGCAGGTGAGGCAAGAAAACAGGACATGTCCTGCTTAACACACGTATTGTATTCCTAGGAGCAAGGAGAGGAGGAAGGATGCTGGACTCCACTGTGGACCCAGTGGGATTGATTCTGGCCTGAGATGTGATGCATAAGAATGCTGGTTGGAGAAGCCTCTGGCAGCCTGCAGAGGTGCCTGCAGGACCCCCTGGGCTAGCCCAGAGGAGGTGAGCTCATCCACCTTGAATGAGGGAAAGGTGCTGCTCAGGGTGGACAGCCTGGTTAAGGTTTGGACTTGTAATTACCATCCCACTGTGCTGCTGATCTTGTGAGGGATAGGAGAGGTCCTTATGAATAACTGCAGTCTAGAAATGCACTATTTAATTTTAGTTTAGTTTTCATTTTGTGAATTTAGCCCATGTTGTGCACAAGAGTCTAATCACTTATTTTGCTGGACTAAATGTGTCCTGATTTCATCTGTTGCCTTGTCAAGTGAAAGACACATGCCCTGTAGCTGATTCAGGGCACTGTCTTACTTCAGGTGTAAAGAACTGAAGTACACACTATTCCCTTGGAGCAAGGGAGTGGTTTCCACCTAGTTACCCGAGTCAGTTTGAGGTCAGGTAACAGGCAGTGCTGGGTCAGTCTCCTTCAGCAGGCACAGCCTCTAACAAGCAGCAGGCAATAGGGAGATTGTTTATGATGCATAAGGTACCCTAAGAGGGTTGTACAGCTCCAAAGAAATCAGATCATGTTTCTGAAACTGAGACAACTAAATTATTCAGCATGAACAGTCTTTCTTGCAAAGGTGCTGAGTACCTTGAATCCCATGTTCACATATGCAGCAAGCTAACACGGAAGAAATGTGTGAGTAATTTAAAGCCAGGGATTATGTGGGGAGCTTTTTAAGTCATTTGTAGAGAATTTATAAACAAGAAAAGAAGGATGAATAAATTATTTTGTTACATATTACTTCTTCATCTCTAGTTTTGATAGGGAGGGAATCCAGCCCCGGTGTCTAGAAGGCATATGTGCCAAGGAATGGATTTCCTGTGTAAAAGCTATACAATGTGATAACAGTTGTACTGCATATTCAGTTTTGATATGTAACCTTTTAAATAAATTGGAATATCTTTGTGCTTATACTGGCACACATGGAGAGATCATAAACAATAATTTTGTAAAGGTCACTTCCTCACTAAACACTCAGAGCTCATGGCAAGAGCAGTATAGGGCTATTAAAGGACCTTTATGCTTCTGGGTTTTTTGGTGGGTGTTCACATTTTTGCATCTTTGAAGTTCTGTTGAGTATAAAGGCCCTGTAGTCTTTCATGCCGTGGGTCTGTCTGTGCAGCCCTGTGCCATGGGCCCCTCTGCTTCCTTCCTGTGCTCCAGGGCTGGCAGCGAGTGCCCGCACTGGCTGTAGGGTCTGGGGTGTTACTCGAGGGGGCTGCATGATGCAGTATGACTGAGGCTTGCAGCATCCTTCCCACTGTGAATGATGAGGAACGCAGCAAGATCCGAGCTGGAGAAAGCTGCTGACCTTTTGTGTCAGTAGCATCTCAAAACAGCCAGGCATCTCACCAGCTTAACATCCCACCAGCTTAACGTCCTCAGGATACTGGGCAATACATGAGTGCCAACAGTGCCTGCTCCACCTGTGCAAGGTGCCTGCTGAGCTCACTCCAGCTGCATAGCACATTGCTCAGTATTTCCTGCTGTTGCCTTCAAAGGTGTTAATGAAGTTTTTGGTGGAACCATTTTATTTTGGTCTGGTGCAAAACTTGTTCTCTTGGACTTGCTTGTCTCCAGCAGAATATTTTGTCTCAGAGGAAATTTTCTGAAGTTCATAATCTACCCAACTAACATTAAACCAGCTGTATCTGCTGGTCTTTAGAAGCAAAGGTTTCCCCTTATGTTATAACTGCTGGGCTGTTCTTTCCTGTGATTGACAAGATAGCCTAAATCAATACCCTTTTATTTTCAGACCTCTATTATTTTAAGGAAATCCACATCTGTCTTGCTGACAGTTAGTGTAGGGGAAAGTTATTCCCCACTGTAGTGGCATCAAAGGACACCTTCAGCAAGGTAAATAGAGCCTATCTGATGTCATTAAAATAGCCCCTGGCCTGTGGATATGTGTGGCATTTGGTGCCTCTGCCCTATAAGAGAGTCAGGCAGGAGAGTGTGATGGTGCATTTTAGCTCCAGGGAGGTATTTTCTCTCCAGTTCTTCCTGCTGGTGTAAAGCCACTGTGGCTTATAGAAAGCTGAGGATGTTTGTAAAGCTATTGACAATGCACAGAGGAGTCATAATTAGCAAACAGCACAGTGTGCCCAGGGAAAGGACGTTTGGTGTTGCAGGCACAGCCTGTCTAGCGGGGAGAGGTCAGTGCTGCCTGCTGCAGGAGGCAGCTTGTACTTCTGCTTGGGGGATGCTCCAGCACCTGCTCAGCTGCAACTGGAATTGCCCCTGTGGCAGACATGACATTAGACAGAGCTGGGGCTGGAGCTGGGGTGGCAGCCCAGACACCTGCCAGCTTCTGCTGCTGGCATCCATGCTGCTGTGGTGTTTATTCAATACCTAGGAATTTCTCTCAGTGAGAATCCCTTGAATGTGTGTTTCAAAGCTTAGATCTTCTCTTCACTGGAAGACCCATGCCTAGTACCCATCTGTGATCTTGGGGAGGTTACATGAGCTCAAAAATGGAGATGCCTTGTCCTGAAAGTTTAAATTACCCAGGTGATCCTGGAAGATCTCTTCACTATTTGTGTGGGCAACTTCATTAAAAATTAGTATTTGCCAAATTTAAAGTAGCAGTGACAGTTTTTGGTAGCCCCTCCTGCGTGAGCATGGGCAATCCTATTCATAGATTGTCTATTTTATGTGACTCTTAATAGCTCACCTAAATTTTAACACATTTGTATGACAAAATTTTAAACAAGGTCCTATTTTCTATGGCATTGTAGAAGTATGTATTTGTACTTGTTCCACTTCATTCACAGACTGTAACAATGTTTTCCTCAAGCTGATGCACTGTGGCTAGTAATTTTACTCCTTTGGCACCATTCATCTGACCTTCCCTGTGGGCCCTGATTCCTGAACTGAATGGAATTTTTTGGTAAGATACTACATTATCTTCCCCAAAAAAGGGATAGGACTTCAATCTCATAATAAGGGATAAAAGATGTAATTTCCCCTGTGATTGATAAGCATCATTTGTAAATGAACCTGCTTTGTGGAATGGTGAAAAATGGTCAGAGAAGCTAAAAAATTGATTGAATAGGGAGAAAATACATTCCCATAAGAAAGAATATAAATTTGTAAATGGGGAATACAAAATGATTTTTAGACATTAAATTAACAAATTAATTTGGCTGACACTACCTCCAATTTACATGGAAACCATTTTTCACATTTTCCATGTAGACCATTTTCTATGTTCTGCTGTGACTGAGAGAAAAACAAAGCAGATGAGTCCTTTAAGGCAGGAGAAAAACATCCCAAAAGTAATTTTAACTCATTCCAAAAGTCGTGCAGCGGGCAGAGATTCAGGGAATGACAAAGGCATGCACAGAAGGAGGCAGCGATGCCAGGGTAACAGCTGATACCTGAAAAAACCCGTTTGCTGTTCCCATAGAACTCTGCATGAAGGGCAGGGTGGAGACAGTTGCTGATCAGGCCAGGATCCAGCAAGGACACTGCTGCTCTGAAACTCATGGCTTGCGAGGGCCCAGACAGTTGGGATTGAATCCAGCATAACCAGATCCTAAATCCTTATTGCCATGGAGAGGTGGAAAGCTAGTTCCTTGTCTGGACTCGGTGGGAACAACTGCACCAAGGAAAGGTCTTTCGGATGGACTTGTTTCAGTTCTGCTCACACTACGTTTCACTAGGCTAGATGGACATGCATGGACCCATTTGTGTTCTTCTGTCACAAGATTCAGGCAAATTTATTTCAGGCTCTTTATTTCTCTAATTCTTTTTGAACACCAAGAAGCTGAACAGCTGGTGAAGGTCAGAGATATGCCTAAGGCACCAATTCCACGAACAAACCACAGCACAATTGTGTTATATAACAAAGGGCAGCCTGTTTTGATATAAGAGGACCCAGGTGAACATCTTGGTAGGTGCAGCTGATTTGCAGAAGCAGAGTCAAGCTCCTGAGCCCCACTGAATGGCTGGGTAGAGCCACAGGCAGCAGCTACTTTTGAGGATGGGAATGGTGGCTGGCTGGTTCCTCTTCCTTCCACTGCACCCTTCCCCATCTACTAGGTGAGCAGGCTAAGAAACACCCATTTACTCTTCCTAGATCAAACTGTAACTAGTCCATAATGAGACATACATGTGTCCTTTCTTCCTACTCAGGCACATAAAAAAACTCAGTGAGTTTTTCCAGGCTGAAAAACTTGCTGAGTTGAACCTTTCATGGTGACATTGTGTGACCAAAAGCAAAGTGCAAATATGCCTAAAATTCAGGACCTCAGTTTAGTTTACTGTCATAGGGACATTTCAGACAGAGGATAGAGACTGATGCATGAATACAAAAGATTATGTATGTATAAAAAGTCCAATATTTCTGATTTCTTCCACGAGCAGTTAAAAAAAGAAGTTCAAGAGATGTGCTATCGTGTTCTGTTTTAACACTGAAGTTCGGTAGCAAACAGTGTTAATTCAGCCATTCACATTAACTGTGGCCAGGGGAAAGAAATGATAGTGTGAAAATATTAGGAAAAGCAAAGCAGAAAAATAGGTTGCCCATTCTCCTTTCTTTTATTTCTTACACAGTTTGGCAGAGAGTTTGGGAAGGGGCTTTTCGCCTCTTCAGGGACAGACACAAACTTGGACCATACAGTCTCAAACTCTGCCAGCTTGTCATTCAGCTCATGCTTTCAAGATGTTGCATATTAATAGCACTCCCTGATGGCTGGTGGATAGGGTACTCTCCACCTATACAAAATAAGCCTCTTGGCAAAAAAAGTACAAAAGAGGCCCACACGGGGAAAAAAAAAATGCGCTTGAGAACTGGTTTAGAGAAGCTCTGCACAGATGCTCATGTGCAGATGCATATTTCAGCTGTTCTTTCTCCTGATTAGCATGCAGCAAACTCACCTGTTTGGCTGCCTGGATGAGTCACAGCAGAAATGGAGAAACACCTGCACGGGTTCAGTTCTTTCTCCTATAAATATGATTTCCACAGCGCCCGTTTTCAATTGCCCTTCTCTGTAGCCACTGACACCCTTTTCAGTCTCCCTCTTGGACACGCTTAAGCCAGCAAACACAGGGTAGTACTGCAGGGTGGAAACAAAGCATGAACAGTGCGGGGAGCTGCATGTTGAGAAGGGAAGAAGGGAACAAGTGGGTGGACTGGTCACGCAAACTCTTACCGTATGGATGCGTTGGGAATGCTCAGGCAGGGTGGCTTCTGGCATGGCTGATGTAGGAGGTTGAGCTCCCAGGACCCGGGCAAAAAGCCAGCATTCCTGATCTGCAAATGATCTGACAGTACATACATAGCCTTACCTGAAGTCTGGTCATGGGATCCAAGGAAAGGAAGGAACCAGCCTGCTTCCCCCCGAGCCCCTGCAGTGTGCTGATTACTGTAAAGTGTCTGCTCTTAATTCTCACACTGAGCTCTACAGGCAGATCCCATCTATGCCAGAGGAATGAATTGCCTTTTTGTTCTGCTCCGTTGTAGGTTACTCCAACGGCAGAAAGCACAGCTCAGTTCTAACTAGCCATGTGTTTTGTAAAAGTGAGCCTCGGGAGAAGGCGGGGAGAGGATTGCTTATATATGTGTGGGTACCTGATGCAATCCACAGTGTGAGCCATGTTTTTCTGGATATTTCAGCATATACTGAGAATGACACATGAGCAGTCCAAGCTATTTTCAGAACTGACAGTTTTGCTTTTCACTCCAACAATTGCTTCTTCAATACACTAGAGTATGCAAAGTGCTTCAATAAACTTTTAATTAGGAGTAGGAGTAACAGTGAAGCTAGGAGAAAGCTTTAGCTAAAACAAGAGCTGACCTCAGCTCATACCTGTTCTGCAGATTTTTCTAAACTTTTTGAAAGAAATCACACATCTTGGCATTTGTTGGTTTCTGGCAAGGCTGAAGGCAGAAGTCCTGAAACAGCCTAAGAAAGATTGGTTTTATGATGCTCTTGACCAGGGAAGACCCAACAGAAATCTGTTCTGATGGGAGTCATGGGCTAAAGCAGTCTGGATATGTTTTGATCTGAGTTCTCAGGTACTCCTCTAAACCAAAATATTCAAAGTGTTTGAGGTTTTTAAAAAGCCCAAAGTCTTCTCAGACCCTTACAACAGAGTACAGATTACAAGCAGAAGTCTCCAGATAAATCTGAGATGAATTTTGCTGCAGTGGCTCTTTCATGCTCCTTGAATGAAGTCTGCTGACTGACACTGAGAATGCAAATATGCTGGGGAAGGGGTCTCTATTTTTTCCTAAGGTGTCTAAATCAATTAGGTGTTTGAGAGGTGGCAGTGTATTTCCTAGGAACTTCACTTCTTTCTATAACCCTCCTGACAAAAGTAACCAATCCCTTTGGAGTCTGCAAAGGCAGATGTGTCCCACAGAGCTAATGCTGTGTGCACTACATGTAGAAAGATATGTTTAAGGAAAGATGAGAAATTATGGATCAAATAATGATGGGGAAGCAACCCTCACAAACAATGAAGATCATTCTGGATGCACTCCAATATCATTACTATTGTTTAATTTCAACCCTAGTCCTGCATCTGCTTAAGACAGTGTCAAAGATAATAATCGCACTACACTTCTGAAATAAAAAACTGAAATTACGTTGCTCAATTATTTTGTTTACTAGTGATGTTAAACTCGTTTTTTTTTTTCTGAATCATGCAGGAGGGCTATGATTTTTACCTTTAAACTCCACTGAGATGCCGCAGTTCAGCGTCAATGCCTATTTCTTTCCAGATTATGTTATATGAGTGAGTTTGATAGGAGTCACCATGGTGAGGAAAGGATAATGGAATTTCAGGTAAGAGTTCTTCATAATGAATTCATTCCTTACACCATGTTAACACCCACACATAGAATTAGGGACTTCTGTAACACAATGCAACAATTTACTAGAAATCACAAAACACCAATTATAGAATTGGACTGAAACTGGCTGCCAAATCCTCTGTCCCTGATCAAAGAAGGATAGGTAAAGTCATGCCAGCACATTTTAACTCCTTCCTAAAAATTCACTTGGGTCTGTCTTGACTTCCTCAGTGACAGAAGTAGATTGACTGCAGTGCTATGTGTATGACATAAAATGCAAAATAAAATAAAAATGAATAGGTCATGAACAGCAGTGAATATGAATTCGATTTGGATAATATTTATCTAAATAATTACAGCAGATCATTATCTTTGTGAATCTCCTGATTTACGCAAGTGAAAGAGGGTTGGCTTCTGTGTTGTATATTTAGCTTGACAGAAGCCAGCCTGTATGGAAGAAGCATGCGACTGAGGTTCCTCAGCTGATTTTTTTTTGAAAGCACAATTAAATGTCAGTATTTTACAAAAAACTCTTAAATCGTCAGACAGAATCTTGTCTGTTTTTACTGGTAGCAGAGTACCAAACTGCAAGCAGAACTGAGCAGGATCTGACTCTCCATCACAGAGAGTTAATAATTAAATCAAACATTATATTCAACAATAGAACATATGCATCAGCTTCTTTCAAATTGCATTTCCTTCCTGTTAGATCCATTAGTGTAAACCAGACTGCCTTTAGAAAACCCCTTATTGCTGCTGTCTTTCAGCACAGTTCCTGAAATGGATAATGTGGTGCATATTATGGGCAATTACACAGAACTCCCTAGTGATAGGGTTTTAGAGTTTCAGAATAAAACAGCTGGAACTACAGGGCTGTAAACTAATCTGAAAAAGAGACAATAGTAAGACATTTAATGCACATTGTTAGAACATGGACAAAGACTAGATGTGAAATACTGCATATCACCATACCTGCTGTATCGCACAGCATTTGCTCTGCAAAATGATGTTTAACTCTTGAAAGACAAGGCAGTTGAAAGGCAACGATTTTGCCATGGACAAATGCACACGCTGCTGTATTACTCCAGCTAATTGGAAACATTAAAGGAAGAAGTCTTGATCCAGAGCCCTGGTTTTCTCTTAATGTCAGTGGGGTTTGAATCAAATCCAGAACACTATTCAAAAAATGATAATTTATTAATGAATGCATAATGAATATATACCTAGATATGCTACGAAACTATGTCTCCACCCTTTTTTACCATTTCAATATGCTCTGAAAATTTAGCATTTTGGATGCAAAAATTGCATTTGCTCTGGGATATATCAAGACTCCTGCTACAATACGTAGTGCTTGATTCCTTCATCAGTTCAAATTGATAGCAAAGCTTTCATTAATTTTAGTAATACAGCAGTGAATTTTTAGAATAGCATATGCATCATTTGGAAGCACAATGACCATGATTACGTGTGTAATCACAGTAATTGTGCACACAATTCCTAATTGGGTATCTAACTGCCTTTCAAAAATCAGTTGCTCTACTTGCATGTACACTCACAGCGGTCTCTTGTGCAAATACAGTGCAGCTCAGAGCAACCCTGCCTACCTCTGTGCTCACCACTGAAATAATACAGAAGAGGGCTCTGTCTGTGGCAGTAGGTGTGTGGGATATGTTCACGTTGTGATGGTGTGAGCAATAAATAAGAACAGAAGAGAAATGGCTGCAATGTCTCTTTGGGAAAGTAAAAATGTGAAATTACTTCAACTAATTTTTCAAAAGGACAGAGACTGATTTTCACCAGCTCCTTTCTCGTGAGCCTCCTTATCAGCAGGGTCCAGCAGGCATCAGCAAGTTAGCGTCTTGTAATGCTGTGGCAAAATGATCAAATAATTTAGCAAATAACAGCACCAGACTGAAAATAATAATAACAATAAACACAGATGAAAAAAAATTTTCAGCTTAAAAGCCTCAGAAAACGATTAATTTTTTCAACATAGTGTGCTGTGAGTTTCTTACATTGCAGAACCTGAAAACCAGCTGTTGTGGCCAGCTCTAGTTTAAACGGTGACTCCTTTTGCTCAGAAAGCTGATTTTTATAGTCATAAGCGGTCTATAAAAGCACATCCTCTGTAGATAGTGATAAGACTTCTGGATCCATCCTTTCAGTAAAATGGTATCAGGAGAAAATTTGACAGAAACCATTTTATTCAGCTGTCCCTTATAGTCGTGGTTTCCCTCATCCCCTGGAGAGCGATGAGTCTGCTTTCTTTTTCCAATAACAGCTTTATGACCCCACATTAGAGGGGAAGAAGGAGCTAGACAGGGTGGGCCTGGCTGCCCAGCATTCATTTTCCTGAGAAGTCTGCGTGAGACCAAAAGTTGTTATGAAGGGAAAATAGATATAAATTACAACCCTCTTCCTGGGGGAGAAACAGACCTTCTTTGAGAGAATAAAACCATCATGGGTTGTGTTGGGATGAGGAGGTAGCACAACATCTTCAGTTATTGCCCCTCACCAGGTGACAGGTGACGGTGCTCATGCTGAGGGCCCCGTGGCAGAGGGTTGAGGGCAGGATGTGACCATGTGGCTCGTTAGTATGGTGCCCCAGTGTTGCTGCCTCCAGCAGACCCTAAGATGAAATGAGGCTGTCTTTCCATATGGGAGAATGTTAAAAATGGCTATATGAACTTTTTACTAAGCTGCATGTCACCGGGGTAGAGTGGCCAGGCTGGGTGCCTTTAGCACCTTTAGCAACCTACACCTCATGTGTTTAGCAAGGGGAGAAACCTTGTAAAATTTGCTAGGGTAGATGTAATAATTACAAATTGCACATGTAGTCTAAATAAGATCCGTGTATGAAAGACCATAATGTTTGGCAGTGTTTGGGTCTCAACTTCTCTTGTATTAGAGGTTGAAATTTTGAAGCTCAATCCCCATATGTGGGATTTTATTCCATTGGCACCTCCTGTCAGGGTTTGGGAAGTTTGGTACACTGCTAAGATGACAAATGGACAGTCTCTGTCAGGCAGAAGAGGGAACTGTGCTCAGACGCTCTGAAAAATGTTTTCTCTGCTACT
The DNA here is from genome assembly GCA_013399075.1 of Chloroceryle aenea. Classification (NCBI taxonomy): domain Eukaryota; kingdom Metazoa; phylum Chordata; class Aves; order Coraciiformes; family Cerylidae; genus Chloroceryle; species Chloroceryle aenea. The sequence goes on from VWZY01003478.1 coordinate 81,051, forward strand.
AGAAAGCTTCAGCGTGTTTCCTCCAAACAGCATTAGCTTGTCGCTGAGCACAAGGCTGAGGAGCTCTGCATTGTGTACACGGCAGAGCTTCCTGCTTTCCCAGAGCCTGTGCTCATGTTGGCTTGACATGTTTGCAGAGTGGCTTTATGCAAATTAATCTAGATGCTGTGTCCTATTGCCTATGTGCAAATAACTAGTAATCAGTCTTTAAAACTTTATTGTAGCACTTGACTCCCTGCTTAATTCTCTACAACCAACCTGCTGATAATTACAGGAAATTTTGTTCTTAATTTCATTAGAGTAAATGTGAAGTAACCTTCCTCAAGTCCAATCAGAAGGAATTTCAGCTCTTTGGGTCTTTGTACATAGTAGCTGTACATGTGGGCTGAATTCAATATAAAGCATTAAATGCTGTCTCTTTTGTAATTAACATTAGAGAGCTGTGTGAAGTCTTAAAGCTAAGAAATCCCACAAGCCCTGTGGAAAACGCTTCTTTGTACAGATCTGAAGTGTTATTCAAGGGAATCCACCCTAAAAACTGGAGAACTGCTGGGAGATGAAGAATATTAAGCTCTAAAACTGTATGTTGCAGAAAAGTTCCCTCAGAAGTGTGCATTTAGTCTCCGATGCCTTTGGTGATACGTGCTGCCTCACCTGCCATCTCTGCAAGTGTGGCCTCACTTTCACTGTTATTGCAACATGCGTCAAGTAAAATGAAAACAGAAATTTGGGAAAGGATATAATTAACCTACTTGTTAACATTAACCTTAAATATCCTGCTAATTAGCTCACTAATTTAATCGCTGCAGATCTCAAACTTGTTTGTTAAATATTTAGTTCTGCAAATTGTTTTTGATACAGAGGTGTGGGTAGCTTTCTATGAATGTAAGTTACTCTATAAAACTCTTTGCAAAACCACTGTGTGTTTGCACTTCAGTGAACAAACCCCACTGTCAACAAGACTTTTAATGAAAATCATAGGAATTGTGCCCTGAGGCTAAGAGATATAGTGCCCTGTTATTTTAAAATCTAATGAACATGTTGTGCAGGGAGTAGACCGGGGTAAATTTCTGCCTGCACATCTTTAGGTTTGATTCCACAGGAATCTAAATTGTAAATCTCCGGGTTTCTGTGTTTCTTTGATTTTGAGGTAGCTGTATAGTTCTTTCTTACCTATTCACCTCTTGATTACTTGAGTAACAGCAAATGATGTCCTTGATCTTCAGCCCTTCTTATCAAGTGAGTATTTTGTGATAAAAGTAACCTAAAATGTGTTTAGATGCTCCAGTTACAATGCTGCCCAAAGTGGCTTTAATTATTCCTGAGAGGAAGCTTTTGAATTTGGGAGTGTTTGTTGAGAAGATGAAAGCTCGGTGTTTGTTCCTGCCGGTCTCGATGGGCAGGAGCCCCTCCTGACACTGCCTCCTGCCAAGTGCAGACCCAGGAGGCTCAGCCGTGCACAGCGAGGCAGGGGCGAGGGGATGCCTCCAGCGGCTGTGGCTGGGAGAGCAAAGGGCCTGGCTGGGTGTGCTGGGGAAAATCCCGGGTGGAGGGGACGGCCAAGCCAGGATGAGCCCTGGAGTCTGGGGGCACCTGAATCCTTTGTCCCATGGCAAGGTGGGAACTCTCTGCTGGGCAGTGCCACCCTTCCCTCCATCCCTCCCCAGGGACTTAAACCAGCCCCACAGTTCAGGCTGTATCCACATAGCAGTACATTTCCAATGTCTTTTCCTTCATTTTTGTTATGTACGTCTCCTTAACTGAGGAAGAAGGTGAAAGACTGGGGCTGACAGTGTGTTTCTGCACTGTAATTCTTAATATCAGAGGAAGGTGCAAAGATATGCTAAATCCAGGTGATGGCTCACAGCAGACTTCTGACAGGAGCTATTTGATTAGTTACGTGTCCAGATAAATGCCTATTTGGGACCACATTATTACCTTATCATATATTATTCAGAATTTCTTCCTGATTGCCTATATTTATTTATTACGCACTTACACACATAATTCATACTGTTTAGTTCATCCCTGGTAATAAGAAACAAATTTCTGTGAATTTAGTTGAATAAAGCTGTGTTTGTTCTTGTTAGTCATCAGAAGTCTGGTTCTTTCTATGCATTATCTCAATTTCTGGGCATTTTTTCCCTTCATTTACTTCAAAAATGACTTCAATACTAATGAATACTGAAAGACAGCCAAGACAGGATGAACTTTTGGACAATTTATGCAAACACGACAGATGAGAATAGATTTACTATAAACATGTCAGGCACAAAAGACTTGACTGCTTTTTAAATACAGTGATACTGGAACAGATTTATGGATATTTTCAACTCTTCATTAAACAGAAAAATATTTTGAAACTATAGGCACTATCCTTTTATCCATTTTTGCCTTCCAGGCTGAGTTGCAAACCTTTGATGTTTTCTTCACCAAAAAATAAAAGTAGTTATAAATTTATTTCTCCCAAGCACTTTCATTTTTGTGTCAATTTACAGTTTTTATTACATTCCTGGCAGTCCAAATTACGGTGTTTGGAGAGCATCTAGAGTCCCCAGCTCTGAGTTTTCTGAAAATAGGGATGAAGTTCACTTAATGATGCTTTCTGGCCACTGATTTTTTTTCTTCTCCTTTAGTAATAAAAGGTTAATAAAAGCTATGAATACTTTAACTGCCTGCTAGAGCAACCAACCAATTAAAGGTTATTCTAATCTAAATGACTGGGAGCCACTTGAATTGAGAAAGTTAACATGCAATAGCTAGTACCTGCTGGATCAGATTAGTAAAGTGGAAAGTCTTAGACATAAAAATCATGTATCAGTGTAGCCCTATAGTAGACCAAGGCATCAATTCTTACAGCCAGACAGGCATATACGTAACTGTATATTTTCAGAGTCTGCTTCTGTGCCCTTACAAATCAATAATGAGCCTTGCGTTCGACTTCAGTGCAGCTGAGGTTGCTGTCAGTCGATGATTTTGCAAGATGGGATTGAGATATTGGAATATTCTTGTGGAATTATCAGATTCTTTCTTTCTAAAATAGTGTTAAACTCACACAAGTAGTAAGGAATTTCAATGTGACAATATGTGCTCCCGGATTGCTTCTTAAAGACATCATATCTTGTCAAATCTCCTATGAAGTCAAAACAATGCAGCAAAATGGTAGCAGGAAGGACTGTGCAGTGCTTGAAGATACAGTCCTACATAGTCACAGTGCTGACTATGCTCTTGCTTTTTGAGAAGATGGAGCAAGATGATTTGGGTGGAAAATAACAGTTTTCATCACAACCTTAAAAGGATATTGACAGTTTTGTAGCAGAGTAATTTGAGTATGCTGAGACCCTTCAAAATAAGGCAGGAAGCTTAATAAAGACTTCATTTGGGAAAAATGGAGAGCTGAAAGTAATATTTTAACAATTTTACTGGACTTATATTTCCAGCCTTTGTAAATTAATTTAAGAGCCACAAACCAACACACATTTATAAATAGCATAACGCAGTTGGAGATAATGCAAATGTCTTTATAAATAACATAGTATAGCCTAAACCATTATTTTTAATGCCTCTATTTTTTCTTCCGATATGAACAGGTCTGGGCTGGTCTGCATTAATTAAATTTAAGTAGGATTTCTAAGGCCAGATCATCATTACTTCTGTGTCCCTGATTTAAATCTGCAGTAAAACATTTCTCCATTTAGTTTGGTGCTTTTGTGTCATATTTCATACACTAGTTGTCTCTTAATTAAATCCATGATGGCCCACCAACACAGACTATTAAAATAACTATACTTTGCACTTGACATATTTATGAGACAGATTCATAAGAGTATAGACTGATACTTGAACTACTCACTGAGAAATGCTAATAAGATTATGATGAAGGTAAGATTAGAACATTTGTCTCCTTTTCTCTTCTCTCTTCTTTTTTAGAAATTTATTTTTATAATTGCAATTCACTGCTACTATTTCAGGCTCTTTGATGTTGTTGTATATACCAACAGTTCTTTCTGTGTGGATTTATTGTGGCAATGAAGGGCGGGAAACTGCTAATTTATATCACACCAGTAAAGTGCGTAAGTATTGTGTTCCTTGAAGTATGAATGTTTGCAGATGCCTGTAAAACCTTCACATGGGATTGATGTGTTCAAGATAATGCATATTAAAGAATTAGTCTACCTTTGGGATTGGGTGATGTAAAATATGGATTATCATGAAGTGCCACATTGGTTTACCTTTATTGTTTTCCTCCTTCAGTCGGTATAGGGCTGGCTGGGTCTGCTCCTGTGTGAAGGAGGAGGCAGCAGTGTCGTGCCTGTGATCATTTGCTGCACATTGTTGTGCCAGGCAGGACGTGGCCTTGCCCATCTCCCAGCTATATTGGCATGTCACGGGCTCTGCCGTTTGCTCTTGCAGTTTGACAGTCACTGCAGTGTTTGAAATTGCATGGATGTGTGACCTTGGTGCTCTAGCAAAATGGAAAAGGAAGCAAATTCACAAGCCATGTGACTTGAATGGCTGCTTGACATATGTGCTAAGGTTTGATCATTTGCACATACGGATAGCTATCTTGAAATGACCTCCTTAGCAGCATTTATTGACAGAGTTGCTGATATCATCTGATTGGTGATTTTTTTAATAATTTGGATGTGGAGGGTTCAAGGAACTCCATATTTGAGAAAAACATTGATAGGAGTGAAAAAGCTGCTGAGCATCTAAATGCATGAAGGATTTCTCCTGTTTTAAAGGACCAAGATGTTCATATCCTGGGTACCTTTTCCCTCTCTTCCTTTTTTCTCAGTCGCATCCTTTCATAGAGGGTGTCCCCTACATCACTGCATCAGGGGCCCAGGTGTGGGTACCATTGCAGAGGGCTCTAAATACATGCAGTTTGAAGAGTATTGGTATTACAAGAGTGGTATTTATAAACCAAAATCTACACGATGTTCAGATGTACAGATATCACTGTGCTTCATACTGGTATTCTCTATGAAAGTGACAAAAGCATCAAATGTTATTTTGGAAATAAATACAATATTAGAAAGTAAGAATAATAAAGATATATTAAATATTTTATCCTCTACAGAAATAGACCAGCTACAGTTCAGAGAGCTTCACTAAACACATTAAGTCTAATAAAATCGCCTACACGTACTCCTGACACTAGTAGTAATTAAAATAACTTGTTTAAAAAACCTGGTCCTATACATGAATACTTATTGGCAATTATTTCTAAGTTCTTCAAACCAAAGCTACCGTAATTTGATTCACACACAATGTTCTTGTAAATGTGGTTCATACTGGGTTTCATATGCAGCTTAGGACTGTTAATTGCCATTTTGAGACTCACAGTAAAATAGAGTTCAATATGTCGCTTTTTCTGAAGTATCGAGAAATGTTTGAGAAATGCTTGTCTTAGTCTAATCAACTGTGAATAATTTATTTCTGAGTCCTACTTTTCTGTGTAAGTGGATCTGACTTTTCTCTGAGCTTCTGAAGTCTAATCAACTTGTTACGTTCATTTAATTAAGGAAATCTGTAACGAAGTGTGAAGTGTATGTAACAACAGTCTTTTTTGTTGTGTAAAATTGACATATTTTCGTTGTGAAGGTGATTGTGGGTTTTGATACTGACAGGCAGCCTCTGCTGAACAGATCCATTTTTTATTCTACATGTATAGGTCAGTAGGAGTAACGTATGAACTGTTTTCTGAACCACCTCTGCCCTGGTGGACCTAGCACTCGGCTTCCCAAATTCACACAGCTGTAGCTTTCAGACGATTCTCATTTCTGGAAGGGCTACAGGTACACAAGTGTTCTTCCATGCTTCAAAGATGTAATAGAGGTGTGACATGCAAGAGTGTGGATAAGAGACTGACTTTTTTCATCATAGTCAACCTGAAAAATGTCATTGCAGTAGAAGTTTAAAACACTGACAGAAGCTTGTGTTCAGCGTCTGCATGCCACGGAGTTACTCAGAGGAGCACAAAGAGGTGAGCTAAGGATGCTGAGTGAAAGTCCAGCCTGTGTTTCCCAGCCTGAAGTAATTTGTTCTCATTTCTTCTGAGAAATCAGCACCATCAGAAAGAAGTAGCTGGTAAAATAAAGGGCCTCTACATCGTATATGCTTTTTTTTTTTTTAAAGGCCCTATATTTATTTATTAATAAATGTGTAGAAGTCCATTTTTTTCTCCCATCTCTATGTGAGATGAGGAGCTTTATTTATTAAAATAAAGAGAGAGATGCTGTGGGGATTGACGTATTTTTTCCAACTTCTGCTCAGACAAGCTCTTCAGCCTGAGAGAAAGGGTCCTTGACCCTGGTCTAAAATACTGTCCAGTGCTTATGGGATGTAATATGAAAATCATCAAAACTGTCCTTGGCAGGATGTTTCTTTCCATTAGTTGATTAAAATGGTTTATCACTGCCTACAGCAGCACTGCTTTATATGTATTTTTTTACAAAGAGCAGATGTGCCCGTGTCATGCACAGTTTCTCTTTGTGTGTTTTTTGTGAATACGGAAGTGAAATCTCTTCCCGGACAGATCTCCACTGTGAAGTTTCAGAAAGGAGAGGAGGGAAAGGTGAGGGGCTCGGTGCGTACTAATGCTGTATAAACTCTGCTCTGACAATAGCAAGAGGTGGATTTGGACATTTTCTCAGACTGACAACTCTAAAGTTTCATTTAGAATATGGCAGTGGGGAATACCTGATCCTAAAATGCTAGAGAAGGTTGCATTAGGATGGAATGTTACCTATCCTTCTGCTACTGCAAAGAAAACTGAAAATGTCCAAGTCTTCAAGATGAATTCAATGTTTCTTTGTTTTCTTGTTCCACCCATGATTGATGGGGGAGCTGAAATCTCAGTACAAATGTTATTGCCTGAGCTAGGGGCAGCAGTAGTTTTTGTCCAAGTACCTTTTTGTCCCCCCCAGCAGAGGATTTTCTAAGGCCTGTTGTCATCTAATGATAATAGGATCTTTCTTTACAGAATCAGAAATTATTGGGTGTGTGACCTTATGGTCAATAAATATTTAGTTGAGAATCACAGGTTAATTAATTTCCATTGTTTCCATTTTAATTCTATACATTCTGGTACTATACAATTAGAGAAAAACACAGAGAACCATGAGTAAATGTTGCTCATACAAAATGTTTCCATTACCCTTTACTTTTAAACCCGTTAATAGATTATTAGGCGATATAAACATAGGAGACCATGGATCATATTTGCATGTTAATGAAATCCATGAATTATACATTATTTGCTATGGAGAGTACTAGAAACAGTATTCCTCCTTTCTAATAGCTATAAAAGCTGGCGGTTTCCTGGAGTACACATCACATCCCTTCTGCAGTACCATCTAATAGAATGAAAGAAATCCAGCTCTTCAAAGCAATCTCTCACTAAATGAAAAAGATTTGTTTGTGTTGCTTTGCAACACACAAGTATGACAGTTCATTTTAAGCAAAATAGTTTTAATAATGTCATTACTAATGTCTGTTTGGTCATCTCTCTGAAAAATGGTGATTTAATAGGAATGTTTAATTTTAATAAATGGCAGAAGAGGCAAGCTGCCCTGAGTCAGCAGGAAGTGGATATACACCAGAGAACAGGCTGATTGTGTTAGATTCATCCAGAACACTGAACAGCACACAGACAGTCCAAGAAAAAGCAACTGGCTTTATTCAAATGATTAGTCTTACTGCTATGCTGTAGCACAGATTCACACATTCTTCTATTATTCCTTGACCTTGTGCCAAAAACTCCCACTTGAAGTAATAATTAGAATTAGTGTTTCCAGTGCATGCTTCCATCTTCCTAACAAACAGTAATGAAATGTGGCTTTTACAAAATATGCAGTTAATTAAACTTTTTTTGAATATTGTTTGATTAATACAGTTCCCCTGTGCTAGCCCCTCATTATGGCAGGCTACCTGATGTTGGTAAATCGAAAGAAATATTGATAGGATGAACAAAAGTTCAGAAATTTGCACTTTCAAAGTGTATTTTTTTTTCTTCTTGTTTTGTCTCTGTCTTGGAATAAACTAGAAAGGCAGCCATTATTTGTAATCCTGCTTTTAAGTAGAGGACAGTATGTGTATTATATAACTACTCTACAAATACCCTCAGCAGGAATATGAAGAGCACACATATCAAGTGCTACAGAGTAATAAGTGGATTTCTAGGCAAGCTTTCTGAGAAGGTGGCTCAGCACTGTATTGCTTAATAACACTATGCAAATAGAAATTTTGATTTCATTTTTTTAATATTATTTAATGCTTTTTTACTGTCTGCCTTAATTATCCAAATGCTGAACAAGTATAGTCTTCTGATTGATGAGAGTTCCACCCCTTTGCCCACACCCCTGCAGATATGAGGCTCCACAGTTTAGTACCATAAATCACTGCGATTGTATAACTTAACTACTGTATGATCAGAGATCACACTCAGTGTTAGCCTACATATGCATTCATCCTTCGTTATGAATTCTTTAGGGCTAAATTTATTCAGGATATTTGGAGAAATATAAGTTTCTTCATGTAAGAAAGCAATGCATTTTAAATAAGCAATTCTTCCAACAACTGGAAATAATCACAGAAGTCTTCTATTTGCAATCTTCATTAATGTGAGTTATTTCACCACTTTAGGAGAAATCCTTTCAGAGAAAAACAACAATTAAACCCCTCCCTCCCGGGCTCTGTCAGCTAAGAATCTATGGATCAGCCATTTTAGTAATTAACCACAATTCCTCTGATTTGTGAATTTCCAGATGATGAGGCAGGAAGCAAGTTACATCTTGGAGAAATTGCCCTCAGGGGAGAGGAAAAACTATTGCAAGGTTGACAGCACAACCTTGTACCGGCGCAGTTTTCCTTCCCTAGTGGTTCAAGGAGTTCCAAGCACCCTCCTGTAAATCATCTGCTCACATCTATTTATTATCTTCCAGCCCAGTGCACAACACTATCTGTTACACACGGATACCAGCAATATTACAAGGTGGACTCAGGGGATAAGAGACAGCAAACCCTGCACGCCTCCTACGCCTGAGTCACACCCAGTATAGTAAAAAGTCAGGTTCTGTTCATAAAGTACATACTACTGTCAGAAATGAAATAATAACAACTATTACGTTTCAGAGTCAGGGTTTTCTTTAGTGTTTCTCCAAAATGCTTGATCTTACCTGCTGATACCTTTGTGTTGTTATACAGAGACAAAATTCATCTGCATAGCAATGGACAAAATGTCTGTGAAATATATTGCTGTTCATTCAATGATTGTTGTTATATTTGGAGTAGGCACCAGGTACACTCTGTGATGCTTGTCCTGGAATATCAATAAATAAATCATAAAAGCCAATGCTTCAAATATTGAAAAATTCACACTTCAAACTGTGTTTTGAACTCTACTGAGAGCAGTGTCTCAGATTGTCCTTTTGCTTTATATGAACAGAGGAAATTCAAAGTAGGAGGAACTCTCTCCCGGGATTTGGCATAGGGGAGTGCCACAAACCATCAGGCTTCCTGTCTCTGCTGTGCCAGAGAAGCCTCTCCTGGGATGTACCATGAGGAGCAGACAGTGTGTCTGGGGAGTTAATGTGGCTTCAGATGAAATTATCTTCTGCAGAATCCATCTTGCCTGATGGTTGTGTGCATGTAAAGGAGCCAGGCAGTGGCAAGGAGCCAAGCCACAGCAGGGCAGGTGAAAGCTTGGAGAAAAGTAGAAGCAGCTCCCTAAGACTGTAGGGTTAAGTGAAGTTCCTTGCTTGACAGGTTTATGGTGTTGATGAAAATGGGCCATCACAATTCTTTCTCTCCTTCTGTCTGGGGCCCAAATTTGGTAAAAACAAAACCATTGATTTCCCCCCCTTGATGCCTACTTCCAGTGCTTGCTCATAGCAGGGATGAATTATATGGTGTGAATGAGAGCATTAAAAGGAGAAACAAGGGTAAATGCTCTTTTAAAATGTATGCACTAGTTCAAGCACAGGTTGTGTGCCCAATGCCAATGTTGCAGAGCAAATCTCCATGGTTTGTGTTGTACAGAAGGCCAGTGGGCAATTCTAATGGTTCTCTTTCTTTCACTTTGAAAGCACTGAAATTAGCCAACAGCTAAAATCAAGGATGGTAATTTTTTAGTTTAATTGTGAATGCAAGGCTCAGCTAGCACTGGAAGTCACTCAGGTACATCTATTCCAAGGCCAGAAGAAAAAGCACTGCAGGTATTCAGTGCTTTATCTGATTAGAAAACAGCCGGCACAGATGTGATTTCTGCTCCATATATCAAGCTATGGCAGGCTTTTGCTGCTTCATTATGAAAGCATCTGAAGTAAAATAGGTTTTGGAACATAAAAAATGACAAATTTGGAAAAATATCTATATGCCAGATGGGTGTAGGAAGAATCCTTGTGACAAATATATTATTAAGGGAATGTGCATAAGGAAAGAAACTGTGCCCAGCTCTTCCAAGAATGGACAGGCAGGAAGGTAGTGTCTCACTGTGTCTAATGTATTCTGATATAGTCTAAGTCTAATTAATTATGTTGCATCGCTGCCATAAAATCCAGGCACCGCAAACAACGCCGGTAAACTGCATCGGGGCTTCAGCAGAACCTGACGATTGCTCTGCCCTCCCCCCTTTTGTTTGCTTTCCAAGGGGGCTGCAGGCCATGGTGACAAACTCTCCACTGAGGAAAGGCTGATACAAAGGGATGAGGCTTTTGCTGCGCAGCACGGGTGGCACGGCCCGAGCTCATCCTCATCTCCCATGTCACCGCACCGTGCCGGCCTCTGTGGACCATGGATGCTCCAGTCCAGTTTCACCTTGTGCCTCATGGAGAACTGGGATCGTTTTAGTAGTTGCTGACTTACTCCACCGATGCTTTTGGAGATCAGTTCAATACCCCGGAGGAGGGGCCTGGACTGACTGGGAAGGCAGCTCATTGACAGCTCCCAGTGGTTGGCTTTCCAGTGTAGGAAGGGGTGTTACCCGTAGCTTGCCCATCCCAGCTTCTGCCTCGGGTCACACAGGGCTGTGTGGGCACACAAGGGTAGTGAATACATGGTGTGGAGAAAAGAGGTCGAGCTTTGGTGCCAGGAGGCTGCTGGACAGGCAGCAAGGTTGGGGCTAGGCAGTGGCTCTTGCTGGGGGGCAGAACTGGTGCAAGGGGACACTGGGAATTCCAGCTTTGCAGTGGGTATTTCATCCCAGGCTGATGGGGCCAGGCACTCTCCTGTAGACCCTTTAGGCAAGGTCACTGCCTCTTCCTTAGGAGCCGTCAAGTCAGTATTTCAGCTTTGGAGTAAAAAAAAAAAACAAAGGACACACATACTCTGGGCAGTCCTGCATCTGGGTATCAGACCAGATCTGATAAGGTCTTCATGACAGCTGGAGGAGCTGCATGCAGATATTACATACAGCTGCTCAGCCTTTGACAGGATACTCCATCTCTTTGACTGGGATACTCTTCCCAAAGATGGAATACACACCTGGTTTGGTTCAGGATGCAAATGATCAATGTGTTCAGAACAGAAATAGAAATGGGGGCAGGGATGATGGTACAGCAATCTTGTCACTGGGCTTCTTATAATTTGATTTCACCGATGCCCCATCCACTGTCTGATCGCTCTTTTCCTATTCAAGCCCAGCCAAACCAGGAGGCTTTTGCTCACAGGCTTTTAGTACTATTTTATTTGGCAGTTATGGAATAAAAGAATTTTAGTATTGCCTTAGAGTTTCTCCTGACATCTATCACAACCAATCCAGCTCATATGTGGGTGAACTGTGTTTTGATCCAATTATAAAATTCTATTGGAGTCTTGTTACATTCTTATCCCATGTGCATGTTGAAAAATTCAAGAGCAAAAGAAAATTCTACAAAATGTTTCTCATTTACTGTAGGCTTGGAGACACAAAACTGCATCACATAGTCATTTGTGGAGACTAACAGCAAACTAGAAAAACAACATATTCTTCGGGAAAAAAAACCCACTCTGTTAATCAGCAGCAAGATTTAGAGGGGGAATAGTACAATCTGTGTGCAAAAAATTATTGTAGATAGTCTGGGGACACAGACTTACTTTTGTTAGTTGTAGCAAGAACTTTGTTGGTGTTCATGACAGCAGTGATGATGACAAAGGATCTGCCAATCTGAAGACATTTTTGAGGATGCATAAAAACGACAAATTTGAAGAGAACCCAGACACAGAATGACCAAGGCAACACAGTTAACATCCCAATGGGTTATAAGAACTATAATACTTAGAACTAGAAGTATTTTACACACTCTTAGTATCTCTGTAGCAAAAAATACATTATTAAATCAAAACCCCACTATTTGATTACCATGATGTAGAAGTTGATCTAGGATGTTTCTGGCTCAACACTTCTGCTGTCTTCAGGCTATGAAACATAATAAAGGGAATTTGGTGTCTCCCTTGCTCATCCCTTGCTATAGAAAGCCATGCAGAGGCGTAGCTTCACAGAGTGCTGCTCCCAGGAGAGGAAATCATCTCGCTGCAAAGCTTTGTGGCTGCATCCTGGTAGAGTCTCCCACACATCTACAATCAGAGAATCCCCATCCTAAAGCTGTCTGACAAGGAAGATGCCAGGACCAAGAGAGCAGCCTTGGGCAAGCGCAAGGTGGCCCTACAGCCAAACCACAGTGACAGTGCCAAGACCAAGCCTGGAGCTCAGACTTAAGTTAGGAGCAGTTCAGCCACATGGAAAAGCCAGCAGGTCTTTGAGTTTCCCAAATACTACTTGTAATTAATCCCTTTCAGGTCTGCAATGATCTAACTTCCTGCAAAAAATGTCACACCAGCTGCCCCTAAGAGCTCTGTGGGCACTGTTGGGATGGACCTCTATGTCTTGCCTGGCTGAGTTGAGGCCTCCATGTAAGTCCCTGAGACCACTGTGCTCCAAGGAAGCATCAAACTCGTGCCAGGGTTGGCCAGAGCACACGTGACCCCACAGGGTGCTGTTTGTTGGTGCCCCACTCTGCTAGGCCAGCTCAGCTTTCCCACACTGGTGCAAACTGGAAGGGGAGCACCCAGCAGTGGCCACCAAGGCTGAGTGACCCAGCTGCTTGCCAGGGCAAGAAGAGAGCAGTGTGTGTGTTTGCTCACAGAAGATGTTAGATCGTTCCCGAAGCTGCCTGTCTGTGATGCCAGTAGCTTAAGAGTTACCCCCCTTTCCCTCACTTCCGAGGTACAGAGGGGTTGCTGCTCTCCAGCTCTGTAACGCCGTCTGTGTTTCTGCACCCCGTGGGAGGCTGACAAACATGGCACCTCTCCCTGTGGCTTCCCTCGGTCACTCCGAGCCCCATCCTTAAGCTCTGCCACAGAAATCTGTTTAGTCACAGAAGCAGATTGCTTCCAAGAGCGCAGAAATGTAATTTGCCAGTACATCCACTACAATATGAAATACTGGCATGTAGCTCTTTCACCTTTTCAGTTCTCTATAGCAAAAAATACTTGGTGTGAAATCCTGCCTCTACAAGGGTCGGTGATAAAATCTGCATCAGCGACAGAGCAGCTTCTGCCCTTCCTATGGTGAGTAGTTTTATTGGTTATGCATTTAAAGCTGTTCCGATGCATCAGTGCTTTCATTGCCAGTCCGGAGCACTTGTACACTCGCAAAGCTGGTGGAGAGCTCATCTCCACACTCCCCTCACCCCAGCCCTGTCCCATGCAGAGGGACAGGGAGGGTTTAGTGACAGCCCTTGCTGGGGTTTGTTCTCCCGTGGATGGCTTTTCTGCTCTGAGGCAGAACACACTCCAAGTGCAGCCGTAAGCCACCACGCCTCGCCCCAGGCTTCAGCCCACTGTAGTTAATCATTAAATAATTCCCCTGGTGATGTTATCTAGTGCTGATAAATTACAGATTTCATTGTTTTGCCTGGAGCAGCTTTAAACTGTGTTAATTTCATTGAAGATTGACACTGGCTTTTATTTCCTTTTGCTACTGTTTTGTCCTGTAAAGGCAACGCGCACTACAGACTTCAGACTGCTCTCATAACTGGTACAATAGATTTTTTTTCTCATATTTTGAGAAAATTTTAATCAGAGCCTTTGAAATACTAAAAACTTTTAGATCAACACAATACTAAGTGTATTTAAAGAGAAATAGTACCACAAATCCAATAGCTTTTAAAACAACCTTACTGTTGACCATGTTTGTCTTACATGTGATCTCAAAATGATTTCTAATTTTGCACAGCAGTGAATTTATTCCACCTACAACACACGTTTCTGACACCGGGTTTTCTCAAAAAGTAGAGATAAAATGCATTATACATCTTCCTGATGAGCCAAACTATTATCAATCTGATTTTTTCCTTTGACAATTGAAAAAAACATCCCCAGGTAGTCCTATTCTGTTCACACAGAACAAAAAGGCAGTTTTAAGTTAGTGGGATCTTGAGCAGACCTTTTATGGCAAATTCCACCTATTTTAGAACAATGAATGTAACAGTTCAATGTGTTTTGGACAGAGCATATGGAAAAATTTGGACCTGTACTTTACAGCTACAAAAGTGATATTAAATATTTCTATACCAGCAACAATGTGGTGCAGTACAATAGTCTGTTGTGGTAAATAAGAGGAGGTTTTGATCGTTCACTATTGTAGCTCCCCAAGCAGAATGCTGGGTTCAACTAGGAAATATTGAACAAAACTTCAAATCCCATCTGAGGCTCCATATCACAGCTGGTATTTTTAATAGAGGCCTCTCAGTAATTTCATTAGGGTACCTGGGGTTTGTGTTAATGTTTTTGTGTGTGTTTCTCCTTTTAGGCATGTGATACAATACAGTTTGGCTCCCCACTTTTCTGTAAATGTACACAGAAATGAAATGAAACAATAAATCAAGTGCCAGGTGCTCTGAGGCACTGATGGGTGTTAATGACCTGATCGGCCTCATCTGGGGCCTCCCACACTGCCCATGGGCCCTAGTCATGATTTAAGCTCAGCCCTGGGCCACTGCTGCCTTTTGGAGCAAAGCTGGAGGGATGCTGGTTTCCAGCTCTCTGTCTGTGCATCCTGCTGATCAGGGTGCTGGCCTGTGTATGGATCTCCTGGCTTAGTGGTGGAGTTATGATATCACTATGGACCTGTCTGGAATGTGTCTGACTTTGACCTGTGGATTGACCACCAAGCTTGGCCTCAGATCTGTGTCATCACCATGAGTGTGCCTGATGTTGGGGGGCTCATGGCTGAAGCTCTTCTTGTCAGCTATTGTAGGACTGGCTCTGATACTGCTTCCAGTTCCTGCTTCTCTAGCCTGCTGAAAGACCTGGATTAGTCAAGGTAAATAAATCTGTTAATAGAGTTTATTTAACCTGGAGGAACCTGTCCTGCCCCTATACCTTATTTTAGATTAGAGGGTTGAACTTTCTTAGGAGTATAAAAAAACAGATAAATTTAATATCCTGGGGCAACTGCTGTATCCAAGTCAATTCATGTGAACATGAGATGGTTTTCTGTGTCTAGTTTTCTGGACTTTTTGAGCCCTGGAAACAGGGAGACAAGAGCTACAGATCCTTCAGGCGAGCAGCTGGCAAAAGCTTGATGCAGATCTGCTGCTGAGCTCACGCTCTCCATTGGTCTCCTGGATGGCTAAGGAGTTTCTGTGCTAATCAGTTCTGTTTTGCTTGCTCACCTGCTTGACCTTGTGCCAACCAGCTCTGTGTGCAAACCTAGGGATTTTCATAATGCATGAGTCTCCTGGTGTCTATGCCTCCCATGCAGAGTATGGTAAAAGAGTGTGGTGGTGGTTGGGAGCTGAAAAGAAGCTGGATGGTTGCCTTAGCTTGCTTTCTTCTGGACAGCATGTTAGGCAATGAATTGATCTAAATCCAATGGAATGTTTCAAGAGAGGAGCTACAATGATTTGTTACAGAATGAATTGGGTTAAAAGTCCCCTAGATACCTTTCTTCAATAAATACCATGCTCTAGGGAAACCTGTGGCAACATTTCAGGCATTAAACAGAACAGCTCAAAAGTTAAAGAAAAGGCATTAAAGAAATGGAACAAATAAAAAAAAAAACAAACACCTGAAGAAAAAGGGAGCGAAAAGCTACCTATTGGTTTCAAGACAGTTAAGCTATAGGAAACTTTCCAAATTTCCCCCAGAACATTTTGGTTTCTCAGGAACTGTAAAAAAAAAAAAAATCTCTAATTTTTGCCAAATTCTGATAAGGTGAGTGTGAGGGAGAGGTGAGTGTTTGCCCATCTGGGATAGGTGCAGTGTCCTCCTTCAGCATATCTACAAGTGAATTTAGCTGGGTCAGTTTCAAGGTACTCTTGGTGTGAAGGTAGCAGAAGAATATGGGCTCATCCCACACAGCTGTAGCCTGGAGCACCTGCCAAATCAGATCCTTTACGTGTGAGGTTAATTGGCATAATCTCTAAATGTGTTTTTTGTTTCAAACTGCTTGACATAGATTAGAAAAACCTGTGGGTCCCTCCAAGTGCTTGGGATAATGTATTCTTGTTTTAAAAGTACTGTTAAATATATTGAGTAACGGAAAGAAAGGTATGAAAAACAAGACTTTGAAAGCAAGAGAAAGTCACAATGTTCATTTCATGATACATCTGGGATCTTACCACCTGGATAGGTTTGAGAAGCAGACCTTGAAAATAAAAATAGCAAGATAATAAAACAATAATAGCAGAAAGCAATGGTGAGGTACTTCAAAAAAATCTACATTTTACAGAAGTGTAATCTTGATTTAAAAATACAAAAACACTGTGACTCAAAAGAGGGAGAGCGTGGGTGTTTGCTGGGGATGAGTCAAAAGAGAAGAAATTTCAACTCCAGAAAGCAAATGCAAAAGATGAGGCTCACTAAGTGGAGCCTGCAAAAAGGCAGACCAGATTTATGCATTTGTTCTGCATCCAGAGTTCACCTCCATGCTATGCAGAAGTCATTCATTAACTGACATTAGATTGAAATGGGGCAATTAGACAGAGTAAAATGTCTACAGCATAAATTATACAAGAATAGTGTCTGAAGTGAACCTCCCTTTCCGTCTTTTAAGACTTGCCAGCTGTTTCTTTCCTGCCTTGTGATTTTTACCTTTCTAGATAACCTTATTCCTGTTCTTATATCAACTGATGCAACAGAGTTAACTGTACATCAGAGTACAGCTGAGAGTCCAGATACAGTTTTAATAGGTCGGCCAGTCCAGTGGCAGAATAGCAGTGAATCATGTTAGTAGAAGAAGCTGGAGGGAAAATGATGCTGTGGAAGCACCTGCACCAGACATTGCTGCACACTTCCTTGGCCCTGGTTTCTTGGAACAGTTTGTCTGTCATATGCTTAAACTAAAGCATGTGCTTTGGTCCCCACTGCAGTCAGTGGAATCAGGTGCTCAGACTTAGAGTATTGAAAGATAATTACAGGAGTTAGAAATCCTGCTGTTTTCCAGTGTACATTAGAAAGCTTGGGCAGTTCTGTGGCTATGCTGGGTCACTATTCTTTGCTTGTGACAGTGCAAGGTTTGTTTTAATGCTTTTTCACAACAGAAACAATGAAAACCGTGAGGTTTTAGAAACAAATTGCTAGCCACAGCCACAAGAGTCTTAAAGCATAGTGTGATCTGAAAACACTTCAGTAGTGAATTTAGCTTGTTTGTAAAGCAAACCTACTCTTTGCTGTGGTCTTGGGGTTGTCTGAGTCGCTGTGCCAGCAGCATGCCTTTGCTGTGCCTCTCATCACAGTCTAATCGGCTAGGGGGTATTTATGGGGCAAACTTATGTTGAACTCTTCTACAAAAGCACAGTTATTGGACATGTACACAAGCTGCCATTTTTAGCTGCAGCTTTTACAGCCCATATTCATTTACGAAGTTAAGTCTGAACTGAGTATAAATGGTCACAGCTATGGCAGCATGAAAAGATGAGGTATAAAACCCAAGGCTGTGCTTGCATTTTTATCCTATCAGTACTGAACAGGATTTTGAATTGGGGGTTTTGCTTAGGCCTATCTTCTGTAGGTGTTTGATTTGTTCTGAGTCTTACCTTGTTCCCTATAAGGCTGTGAGCTCCTTAGCAGTGGGAAAGGCAGCCTGCCATGATGCATAGGCTCTTAGAGATGGGCATATTGGGCAGTGTAGTGTGCACTGAGCATCTGATGGCCTGCAACAGGCTTTTGTTCAGAATAAGGAAAGCAAATCTGAGCATCCACCTATTTGAACAACAGAAGAAAAGATTGAATGGCTGTGCAAATTTAATGGCAATGACATGCACTGGGGTTTTGGAAGCAGACTGGGGATTATAATTTTCTGACCTTCCCTTTACTTATGCTAGCAAGGTTAGTGCAAGAGCTCTTCAACTGTAGAATAACATGCAGTTTGTAGGGTGGTCAAGTGTTATGAAGAACTGATCTTGTGAAAGCACAAGTTACTGTTGACAAAGTGGGGAGGTGGGAAATGGGTATTTCAGACAGCTATTGGACCCTGCAGACTATTTGAGCAAGCCTTCAGTCTTGTGTTGTATGAAAAATTTGGGAGTGAATGGTCTTAAACTGGTGGCAGCTGCTAGAAGACCTCTTCAGTTTTGTATTTGATATTCAACAAAATTGTCCATGTAATTCAAGTGGTATTTTCATCCATTCCTTTTCACCACTTTTTATAGAACCTTTGGAGTTCCCTTGCACTCCAGGGCATTCTGTGAAAAGACAAGCTTGCTATCTCTGTAGTTCTAGCATGGCACTGGATGAGAGCCACGTCTTACCTGCAGCAGTCAGTACCTGACTCCAATTTTATTGGCCTGACTCCCTCAAGCATAGATGGTCCACAAAGATGAGGGATTTATCATATTTCCTCGAGTTTAATGTGCAACATTGCTAAGCCCATGCAAGTGAAAGGAAAACAGGTGAACAGTTAGCTAAATGTTTACATTATTTTTATGCTGGGCTTTATCTGACTTGTCAGACACCCACTTGATATTTTACAGACCTGTATCTCAGCCTTCAAAAATGAAGATTTATGATTTTGAAAATATTTTACCTAATCTGAGAGCATTTAACATTTCATAACTGGGTTGGAGGGTTGTACATATCTCACACAGTCCCATCTGAAGAAAAAGTGAAATGTCTCAATTTTTCATGTATAGGCTGTGAAGACTGAAGGCTGACTCAAATGATAATATACAAAATACAGGAGAAATGTAAACCAAGCCAGTCTCTTAATATATCTTTGGTAATTTCTTGGTGCTAGAGAGTGTTTATACAGCACTGAAGTAAAAATGTTTGGATATCACACAGACCGCACAATGATTCTATACAGTGAACTCTTTTATAACTCATTTGAAATGGACCTGCCACTCATCATTAATGGTCTGTGAAACCCTATCCCAAGCTAGTGCCAAGTCAGTTACATTATGCCACAGAGCAGTAACACTGTGATAAGCTTTGATGTGTTCACAGTAAATCAGAGTTTCACAATGAAGTTACATGATAAGCTTTGCTGTATTGCACAGTAAATTCTTGTGTTGAATAATTATACAATAAGCCTCCTTAGTTTTTTCTTATGGGAGCATCTCAGTAACGGATAAGAGTTAATATGAATATTTTTCTGCCTCTTCCACCATCTACCTCAAATACAATTTATCCACACAAGATTGGGGGGAAGATTACTGTATGCCTGCACATGTGATATAACACAGTTCACATCTGGGGGAACGGTGCACAAGAAGCCTAGAGAAGTCTGATGGCATTGGTGGGGCTAACTCAGTGATGGGAAAGGTGTTCTTTGCTGTCAGCAGAGCTGTGTCAGTTTATGCTAGCTGAGTGTTGGCCTTTTTCTTCGGTCTCCAAGAATTTCCTATTTATGCAGTGATTTGTACTTGCTTTGCTCTGATTTTCATTGTTCCATTCAATTTTTATTACTCAGCATTTTTATAAACAGCATCTTCCCTTTTAAATTCCATTTTATTGACTTTTTTTGTGTGGTTTACAGGACCATTTCTCTCCCAACCAGCTGCTTTTATGTGATTTAACCTGCTGCCCCTATTTGACAGCTTGCAACTCAGTTTATTCTTTACTCCATCCCAAATCTTCAGGTCTTCAGCTGTATCTCAGATATCTCCACACTGATGTCCCCTTGATCTCTGATGCCACTCATCTTCTTGCTTTTCTCAGGCTAATGCCCTGGACCCTTCCTGACTGTCTCCACAGCTCACATTTGTCTTGAGTTCCATCTCCTCCATCCAAGTGTCTTGCCAATTCCTAGAGACTTGCGTAGTCTATTGCCAAGTGCCTCAAACATGCTGCTTGCATTCTCCTTTCGTGGCAGAGCCTTTTAAGCTCCCACTACTACAGCCTTTGTGTGCCACTTCAAAAATGCACACTTAATCTTCTATTCTTGACAAGGTGAAATAATAAAAAAGGTTCCTGTTGCCATTTCAGTTGGGTCCCTTTAGGTCTATACATTATTGGAGTCAAACTGTATGAGGTGCATCTGCCTTTCAAAGAGTAGTTGTCTGCATTAATGCTGCTACCAAAAAGCATCTTGTACTGAAAAGGGCTGTCAAATACACCAGAGCTGCAGGACCCAAATCACTATCTGTAGTACATCAGAAAAGCTCCAGTAACATCAAGGAATGTAGCTTGGGTTCGTACTGTCTGAAGTCCCCTTGAGTGGGGGCTGTGTAATGTAAGCAAGGAGATAATGATGCCATTTTATCTCCCATGGACACCTGCTGTAGATAAAGAAAAGCATGAAAGGATCTCATTGAAGTGAGAAATTTGGGTGCAATGTTTTTTGTTTTCAGAACTACTTTTCATATGTGGTTTACTGATTAATATGCTGTTAGAAAAATGAAATACTGTTGCTTGTGAGCTTAGAGCTACTGCTGTCTTCTAAATCCTAGCATGAGATGTTACCCTGCTGTTGGTAGTCTGTTCCATGCAGTGGAAAAGTCAGGAAGGAGCTCAAGTCTCTGCCTGACAAGGTTTATTGCAGTTTCCCAGGCAGTAAAGTTTGCCATTTCTTTTGTCTGTTCAAAGTCACATTATAGTCTTCTATAGAAGTTCAGATGAGGTAGATGTCAGGTTACAAAGAGGGAAGGAAAAGTGAAAAATGTGGAATATTTTCTAGACTGCTTGCAAGGGAGATCACTTACAGTATGCATTGCTTGTTTAAAAGCCCTCAAGAGAATGTTGAGGGGCTTTGATGTAGTAAGGTATGTGCCAAATCAACACTTACTGCCCTTATTTAGTGCCTGGGATGTCTACAGCTTCTGTAGGAGTGGGCTGTGCAGTCTCCAAAAGGTGTGTGTAGATAGTATATTATGGCCCTTTTCCTTGTATGCATCTGTTACGTGGCCAAGATACAGATTATATCCTCTATTGTAGAAAGTGAATATACTGACACATGCTGAAGTATGAGCAGCCTCCAAATGTGGCACAGGACTTGTGTGTTCCTAATACATAGGGGAGGTGCATTTGTGTTGGGATGTAGGTAACCTGCAGTTCAGGTGATTGATAGAAGTGTGAAACATGATGGGGGGAATCCAGAAGGCTCCTGGAAAGCTGAAATGGGTGGGGCTGTCAGGACAACTATGCAGACTGTATGTGAACCTTCATGTTGCAAGTGACATGTATGCATTGAAACTAGCTTATTAAAGGAGACATTTAGGAGTTAAAAGGCAAATTTATAGAAGTGTTTAATACTTGGGAGATGGGCCTTTGAAGCTGTTCCTGTCTTTTATAAAAATCAGGAGACATGCTGAAATTGCAAACTGCCTTGTCATCCCTGGAATCAAATCTTCAAATAAAGAGGAAATCTTTTCTTTTTCTAGAAAAGATGCACTCACTGAGTCTTTTCAGATACCATTTCTATTTGTGACAGTAACTTTTTCAAGGAAATGAACAGAAGATAGAACAGCATGCTGCTTCTGATTGTGCATTTCTTAATATGCTTTAGAAATATACACACTGGCAACATTTTTACAAGAAAATGCCTCATCTTTCATTAAAGAATGACTTGAAAAAAAAACCTTGACTTTTGTATAGCTGTGTATTTCATTAGGCATATTTCATACTTCTATAAAAACTCCTAAGTGGCAAATAGTCCTGAGTAATATGTGGGAAAATAAATTGGTTTAAATGGTTCATTTAGAAGAATTTAGCAATTTTATTTTGTATATAAACTGAAAAGCTGAAAAGCTTTTCTTAGCTCTGCTTTTCCACTTGCCAGAGTACAGGTGTTTAGCTGTAGAGTGAGATCATGCATGGAAACATTCTCTGACATACCTCAGCAAAAGAAAAAATACTTGCTTCCCAAATCATATTTTTGATTACTCCAGAGACACTATACCTAGACAATACTGTGAGCAGGTAGAATTAGATTGTTTGGCCCTAATAGGGAAAGCATCTGATTTAATCAGCTTTCCTATAAGCTATTGAAGAGGAGCTGCATGTGCCAAAAAGAAACTGAGTGAACTGTAACTCCAAGATACTCAGAATTTCACTTCTAGTGCTATTTTAGCCAAATGTTTTTCCCAAAAGTCATCTTGTAACTTTACTACTCTTTACACGCTTTCCATGCTACTTCTAGCACAGATTCCTTCTATGTGAAACAAAAGCACTAAGTAAACAGAAAGCCAAGCCCAAGAAGATTCACATTGGCAGGCTTTCCAGTGAAATCATAATGTATTTTCAAGCAATGATTTCTTGCTTCCTTCTCTTATTACCCTTATTTACTCTTCATTTACCCTGATGGTTGAATTAAACCAGTATACAAGTGCTTTTCTTCTCTGCATGTCCTTTAATTTGACAGCCTCATGGCCTCAGTGCCCTTCTTTGCAAATATTGCTTTTTCATAGACACAAGTTAATTCCTGTTGTATTGAGCACAGGGTTGAGCACAGTAAAAGCCCAGCTTGCAAACTATCTCATTTCTTTCCAGACCCTGAGGAATTCTGAATGTGTCAGTAAGAGCAGATAAAAACCATCAGCATGTTCCTTCTGTTTTCTTACTTCTGAGCATTTTTCTCAACCGTATCCTAAACATGGGGTATTCTCTTTCATTTTATTTCCCTACTCCTTGCCCCATGCAATTTTTTTCCATCTTCCTCATTTCTCACTTTCCCTATAGGAATGTGATGGCCATATATCTTCACTTACTCTCCTTGCTGCAATTTGTTTGCATGGCTGGAAGGAAAGTATACTGTCACTCATGAGCCTTTACACCTGCCAGAGCTAATGAGCTAAGTTTGACCCTCATTCTGGCTGCTTATTTAGAACTTCACACTCTTAGCAGATTTCTAATGTCCCAAAGGAGCATCTGAGGTGTTACTACAAATATTTCTTTTAAGAAGTAAGCTATTCTCTATATAATATAGATATGATTGAATATATTTATATTGTTCTATTTCATATCTAAAATGCTTTTTTTTTTGCTTTGGATACAGAAGTTTCAATAGCAGAAAAAAAAATTTATTGATAGTTGACACGAACTTTATTCTGACCAACAGAAGAAATGCAGCAACAGCCATTTTTTGCAAAGAAGTTTATACCTATCCTGTTCCTGGGCTCCTATCCTTTCTTTTTGCTCTGTGTCCTCATGGTGTTCCTGATGGCAGTAATTTTAACCCTGAGTGATGGCAACTGGGGAGGAATCAGAACTGGGTCCTAAAACATGTTTTGATGACATAACTAAAAATTATGACGAATGTGAAAAGGATATGGGTGGTTGCTCTAAAGACATTGATTATTGGTGGGTGAACATGATATATTTGTGATCTGATAAGAAAAGCACTCAGAAAACTAGATACATGTGTCCCAAAGCTTTTGTCTGGCAGGAAAGGGGGCGAGGAGAGGCTGGTGGTGTGTCCTTGGGCCCCTTCTCCAGGTCTGTCTGCCTCTGTGGCAGAGGGGAGAAGAGTTGCCTGAAGCACCTTGAAGAGGTCTGCTGGTGTCCCCAGACAGTGGGCAGGCTGGGGTTTACCGGGGGTGTTTTTACCTCTGAGGAGAGCCTGTTATTTTATAAGGAATTTGCAGATTAAGGTCTAGACAGCCTAGATAACCTTTCAAAAGATCCACAAACCATCTGAGCCAGTGTGTTGTATTTATCTCTTAAGGAACCTTGTCATTAGGCTCAAATTGAAAATGAGCTGTCAGTTTCTATTAATAATTAATGCTGAAATGTTAGCACTTTGAAAGACTGTTTCAAGTGCTACACATTCCATTTAATGCTGAACAGTTTTATATTTACAGTAATTCCACCTTTCATCCCTTAATGTCAACCTCTAAATCTTTAATGCTTTAATCACACTTCTTATTTTGATATCCCAAGTGAGCTGTTCTAACCTGTGTCCGCTCCCTTTTGATAAGGTGCACATTTTATACTGGAAGGTTAGTCAGCAGCACTTGTTAATTATTAAGGAAAACAAAATGCTGCTGCTGGAAAATTATGTTTGTTCCCAGCAGTATGTGTTACCTTTAATCTGTACTGACAAGAAGCTAGAGGAATCATAAAATAATCAGAGGAGCCAGGAGAGAGGATTGTTTGTGAAGAACATTACCCAGCAGAAATGTAGACAGCCTTGATTTGATTCCATAAATGAACCTAATTACTGGGTAATGTATTGTTCTATGAAAATAACATATCTGTAAAATGTGGTTAAAAGAAGACACTGTGAATTCAAAAGCAGATGACTTTTGCTTTCGAGTTGTGCTCCCTATAGCATGTTCCTGGATGGCACTGAGAGCTTTTTGTCTTGTGCATAACCAACACTAAAAAAAGTCAGCAACCTACAGCATGAGCAAGTTCTTTACTGTAGCCTTCCCATTGTGAATAGGGGAGAATTCTGCAGAGAAACAGGCCACCTAAATGTGTCAAGTTTTATTTTTTTAAATTCTTTCTTTTGTCTCCATTTATGTATCTCAGAATATGACAATAAGTATTTAGATTTTATTAACTACCAGGCAATTCATGAATATCCTAATGACTGTAGAAAAATGTCATGCAAATAAAACACACATTTTTGAACTTGTAGTTAAAAACATATACTTCCATTTGTTTGGGTTTTCCTTGTTGTTTTAGAATAATATAGCAAGTGGCATATCTAATCAAGTTTACATAATGTTAATGGGTTACAGAGGGATATTAAACTATAACCTACTGTTTAATCACTGGGATCAATAGAATGACACTCTACCTTGCCTGGCAGATTCATGTGCCCTGATCTGTTGCTACCAATCTATGAATTTGTCACTCAGGCACATGTTTTCTGGGATAGATGCTTAAGACCAATTCTGCTATTCCTATCTGTTTCCACTAGTGCTGCTGTATGGTGAAGGCAGGTAAGTGTTTCACTGTAAGACACCTCAGCCTGCCCTGTCCTCTGTAGGAACTGGAGAGCAGGTATGGTTCTAGGGAGAGACCTGCATGGTGACAAGCCTAATAAGGTTGTCCCTGTATGGGATCATATGCTAATCACGTGTATCTATCAGCAGAAAGATATTCAGCCTGAATTTGAATGCTAACCTTTGTTCTTTAATAATGAGTGTTATTTCTTCTATTCCTCTTGCATCCTGCAACACGTACTCCCTTTCTTTCATCCTGTTCATAGACAAGTTTCTCACAGGCACACTCAAAAAGCTCTCCTTTGGCTTTGTATTGATACCTAAGAGTTCAAATGCACTGTGCCACTCACAGCAAATGGTACCTCACTGCATGAATATGCATTGGAAATCAGAGGACTGTTAGACTGAGACACAAAAAATCTCCATCCTGTTTGGCCTGGCCATTGCCACCCAGGCAAACAGTGCTGTGTTGATGAGGTAGCATTCTGCACCCATTTCACCCAAGTGCTAATAAAAGCATGGTGCGTAAAGTTGTGCAGCATCAAGATTATTGTGACCAGTTTTAGCAGCTGTTCCACCTCAGATGCTTGTATTCCAGCGAGACTAAACTGGAGTAAAAGACAACAGGGTTTTCTCAGCCTCTGAACTTTTGCTTGTATTATCAGCTCTCAGCAATATTATCTGCTTCTTAAATCAGGCTCCCATTGACTGTGCTTTTTTTTCTAATTACATGAAGAGTGGATGAAGTCCTATTAAGTTGTCTGTGACTAGAAAATGAATTGCTGCACTGATCCTTTCAATCCTCCCCAGCTTGTAAAAAAGGCATTCAGAGTTTACTGAACCTCCACCTAGCACATCAAAAAAGAAATAGAAAAATTCCTGCTGCTATGTTATCATGCAAGCATCCAGTTCTGTCCCTCCATACTGTGGAGACATGCACAACATGCAGAAGAGCGTTAAAAGATATTTATAAGATGCACAACAGGACAAAACAAATGGACATGTGTAGTGTATGTGTGTTGTTCATTACGAACATGATTATTGTGTGTATATAATAGATGTGGTGTTAAAGCACAGTGGGTTCTTCGAAGTTTACAAGTTTGTTATGAATTGATTTATTCATGAAATGCTTTGTTT
The DNA here is from genome assembly GCA_013399075.1 of Chloroceryle aenea. NCBI lineage: Eukaryota > Metazoa > Chordata > Aves > Coraciiformes > Cerylidae > Chloroceryle > Chloroceryle aenea. Next base: position 107,504 of record VWZY01003478.1, read on the forward strand.
CTATGACAACTTTATTGGTTTGCCTGTGGTCTAAATACATATAGGCATGGCAGGAATTCCACAGTACAAAACAAATTACACGCTACCACCTGAATGGCTTGATGCCTTTAGGGAATGTACAGAAATAGTCCACAATGAGGAAAAAAATCAACATAGACTCTGCCAGTATGAGAAGGCTTGCTTAATAAAGAAAAATGCTTAAAGGTCTTCCATGGCTTATAACTCTGGGAAAAAAAAAAAAGAGAGGGGGGGGAAGATGGAAAGGATTCTGGTAGGAAAACAAAAGGGACCCAAACTCCAATTGCAGAGATACTGGTGTATCCAAGAAAAAGCCACAGATCAAACACCAGCACTTTCTCCCACAAATAATAGAGCTTGCAAGAAGCTATTAATATTCATAACAGATCTAGAGCTACAAAAGAAACTGTAGAGCTATTGTTTAATAAGAAATTAATGTGAAAGTATAGGGCATTAGTTGATAAAAGGATAGGAAGGCTCACTGGGACAACACAAAATGGGACCAGAGAAAAAAGTCAGTAAGTGGATCAAATGACAAAGACAAATTCTAAAATACAAGAGTAATAATGAAGATGGGCTGGAAAATGACAACTGTTCTGGAGGTCTGTGACCTAAACAGGAGAATAACACTTTTTAAAATATAGAAACTTCAGGTTATATATCAGGGCTTCTATGTCTGACACCAGTAACACATGGCTCTCAAAACCAGTATCCTAAACCATGATAGAATGATGAAGCTTTGGCTGCTTCTGTCCTGTGATACAAAGCTCTTTGGGAAATGACAATCAAGAAGAGAAGAGTCTGGCTCTTCTGTTCCCATCACCCACAATCTGCTTTTCAAAGCCATAAACATCAGAAGAAGTAGAGCATGCTTTCATTACAAAAGCAAGTTGTCTGGCAATGTTTTTAAATCTAAAAAAAAGTTACAGAGCATTCAGGATCATTTTTAGAAAATTGGTAAGAGAATTGCAAAGGGAGGAAGGATCACTGATCATCCTCTGCCTAGCGTGAAAGCCAGAATGGAAACACCTTAATTGGAGCAAACCAGGGCAAATACAAGTCCTAGCTTGGTAACTACAGACTGCCCCTCCAACTTTCCTGCCTCTGAGGGACCTGTACTGTGACAGAGGTGACAATATCTTTCTGTGCTCAGACCAAGCTTGTTCCTTGTGATTTGACTATTGGATTGTTGTTCATTAAAAGTTAATGATTTCACCTTTTATGTAGCAGAGCCTGAGGGTGGGATGGGCAGATTTTGCAGCACTATGGGCTTAAGGATGAATTGCTTCCCTTGCACTACAGCAAAGCCAGATTGCGAAGCTAACAGGGTTTAGTTGCTATGATTTGGTTCAATAATAAGTTCCAGATGATGCTGTAGTTAAATAGGTTTCTCATTTATTAACTAGGTAAGCTTAATCATCTGCTCTGAAAGGTGACCAGGCTGACACTGACAGGAGCTTCATGAAAGCCAGGTTCCTGAGTCCAGAAAGCAGAAGGAAAAGGTAGTGAGATGTGAAGCTACACATGGCTTCGTGTGGGGTGGGCATGCAGTGAGTGTACTGCACTGCCACTCTAAGTGCTGAAGTCATCTGACTAATCTGACATAGGAGCACTAATAAAATAAAGAGCTTCTCTAATTAGTGCATACTCTCTTTCTGACTCATGTTTGGACCCAATCTCTTCCATACTCTAATTGCCTGTGCTGCACTAAGTGACACGGCCTTCTATGAACTTTTGATCTGGGGTCTCCTGCAAGAGGAGAGAATTATCTGTATCAGACTCCATGGTTGATCTGAAATGATTCTGTTACTTCAGCTGGTCAAACTGCATGTTTAAGAACTATGGATTATTTAAACAGGTAGACTTTAGAGGGAAGCAGCAGTGGCCCTATCATCAGCTGAGCACCCTTTTGTATCATGCTTGCCTCAAAGCTGTTCATACTAGCAAAGGAACATCAAACCTCTAGTAGCTATTAAAAATAAAGCCATGCCTAGAAGTTGTCTTTACCCTATGGGTTTTTTTTTTTAGGCTGGATATAATCCTTGGGAGAGAAGAGACTTGACATCAGTCAAGCAGCTCCTGACTGAACCAGACCTTTGTCTGAAACTCTTGAAGTAAAGCTTGGTGTGCTGAAACACTGGGGTTTTGTCTGTTTTTATTTTGCTCCCCATTTCTAGATGCTGAATCTTGTGCCTGTGGAAAGAGCAGTTGCCCTTTCAGGATTCAGTCTGGATATAAAATGTAGTGGAGAAGCTCTCAAGGAAAAGATGTGGATATTCTTTCTCCATTGTTATTTAATTTTTCTGGCTTAACCCTTGTCATACAAATAATGCATTTTCAATTCGGGTTTTGTATTAAGGAAGCACATAGGCCGGACAGTGCAACAAGATATCCCTCAAGTCTGACTTAAACTGAGGCAGGGTGCCAACAGTAGTCCTAAACCTCCCTTAATAGACTGGTGGAGGTTCCACTCAGCACTTCTGAAAGATCTGCTGGCTTTTGAGCACAGTTTCAAGGAAAAACAGCAAAGGAGGACTGCTGGCAAAAGACAGCTAGGTAAGGATGGTGCTTTGCACCAGATAGCTGGCTGCCAGAACAACCCTGAGAGCCAAGGTACCTGGCCAGAAGCCATCTGGTGCAGGCAGGGGGGAGATGAGCAGCCTGGCAGTGCAAACATCACTTATCTGTTTTGTTACAATTCTTTTCACATACTCATCTTCTCAGGAGCTGGGAGACTTCTGAAACATGCATCACAGAGTAGTGGATCTCTAGCATCCCGGTAAGGTTATGGGTCACACATGGTACCATAGAAAAAATTCTGATTGTATTGCATCAACACAGTTACTGGTATCTAGTGCATGTATTTCAGTAAAGAGTGGCTTTTAATAGAACCACTTGGCAGTGAATTTACAATTTTCAGAAGTCGAACTTCCTTCTCATAAGTACTTCTAAAGCCCTTTTGAATGTTGCCTGAGCTACATAGGAAACTATCATTTTAGCCCATAGTTAACCACAAGAATTATTTAATGATGGCTATAAAACAAGTGTAACAAAGGGAAAACTGTTCTGAACTTTCTTGACACCATATTCAGCAAATACTTGCTCTTTATCTGATATGCTGTCATTTACTCTCTTGGATATCAGAGAAGACCAGGATAGCACCCTGATATAGTAGAAGAAAAATCAGAGACAAGGAAAGTAAATTCTGAAACTAATAGTCGAGTTCATCTGATGCACTGTGTGCCTAATACGAAATGAAAAGTCTAGAGGGAAGAGCTTAATTCACCTTTCAAAACCTCTGCATTTCAGTCAGAGTGTGTGATGTCACATTTGTTTATATGTAAGGATGTCATACATGATCTGAAGGGGTAACTATGCGGACAATACTTTCACATACATTCAAGTACTTAATAAAAATGCCTCTCTGTGCTGCCTCTCTGGGTTTGGTCTTCTGTATGTGCATATACATCCATACAGAGGGGTTATGAGCAGGTACCCTTTCTCATTAAGCAAGTGACATTTTCTTGCTGGTGCAGCATCTATCTATCTTCTTTCTGGCAAAGCTATGTGCCTTTCAGTCAGCATCTGACTAAAGATCAATGAGAGAAAGCTTTTTGAAGGTGCTTTCAGGTCCTGTGGCAAGGGAGATGATCAGAAAGCTGCCATAAGCTTCAGACCCACTTGACAAATGAGGAACTATTTTGGCTTTCTGTAAACTGCTGTCACATCAGTTAGAAACACTAATTAGAACTACTTTGCTATTGAAAGTGTCCAGTGCATTAAATACCACTTCTGCTTATTGCAATTAGCTTATCCATTGACTTACACTTCATACCACAAGACTATCAAAGATGGAAATGCATAAGGGATAGTTTAATAATTTATGAGGGAAATTAGAACTGAATGGCAAATAGCTTTTTGCCTACTACCCTTTGACCTTCCATTCCTTGCTGAGCATGAAGCTCACATGTGAAATGTGCTCATCCTTGGTTTTGTCTGGCTGGAGAAGAATCAGCAACCAAAGATGCACAAGTAAGCAAGCATGAGATTATGTTGTCTTTTTTTCAAAGTGATGTGGAGATGAAATGATGTGGGTAGCTTCTGAGAAGGAATTGGACATCATTGGGCCATGTGGTCTGTAAAGAGTGAGAATTTTATGCTCTCCCGGTACTATTCTTCAAAATGGTTCTTATTATTGATAAGATAGCAAGACTTTGTTAAACAATCTATACAGGCGACTGTGACTTTTAATGTCATTTCCTTTCTTTTCTAGTAAAAAAAGTTGTTTGTAAAGACAAAACAAAGTGTTTATTTAAAGCAGCAGACAGAAAACATAAAGCAGTGATGGGTCAGTTTTCCATAATAAAAGCTCCTAACGAGAATAATTTTCAATGATCTGATTCCAAATATATGAAACTCTTCCTGGTTTTGAATTCCTTTGCATGCCCATTCTGTGATCAATGCAGGATGTTGCTTGTCTGCCTGAAGTCCTATCACACTTCTCCATACAGAAATTTGTGGGGGTAAATAAAAAAGTTATTACTATTAATTTTCAAAGTCTTGAGGTGATATCAGGATACAGTACTGCGAAGAAAAGCATAAATATACATACACTTACAAATGCAAGTATAACTTACAGTATTAAATGGTTTGGTTTTTGAATATATTTACAAGAGCAGGGTTGGTTTTTTTAGGCAAGCATTCTGCTCTCCAGAGACTTTGGAATGCAAATGTTCAAACCATACTATGGCTTCCTCAGTCTATAAACACCAGAGGCCAAACCAATGTCCTCATTTGTACCTTCAGTTTTGATGACTGTAACTGGGGAAAGGGAGAGAACTGATTTAAATTTTTTAATTAGATAAATTCTGAAAACCAAATATAATACAACAGAAAATCTCAGCATGATGTGCAGAGCTGTTTGAAGCCTGTTTTGGTTTGGAGCAAATCAGCTCTTTGGTCCCTGGCACAAGCTGCATGTACTTGGTCAGGAGTGGCTCTGCTTTTCTGGCTGCCATAGCAGGAACATGACTGAGACACTAATTTTTCCAGGAATTCACTGCAATGTTGGGAATTTCTGGCTGTTATGGAGCTATGGACCTGCTATGTTAGCTATGGAAAACTTGAGGTTCAGCTGTGACTCCACCACTGCCACCAAGAAAGTTGCTATTGGTGGTGGAGCCAAGCAAGGGCCAACACATGGCTTGGAGGAGCAGAGGCTGTACATATGTCCTAGCCTGGGACTTTCTTTTCCTTCATCTCTAGTTGTCTGCAGCCTTCTTTTAAGACTGATAACCTTAGACTAGAGGGGGAAAAAATAGGATTATTTTTAAGCATGATGTAATTGCTGTTTCCACAGCAGTCAATTGAGAAGTAAGAGCATAGCTTTACCAAGCAGCTCCTAACCGCGAGGATTTACAGATGCTGAAAATGAGCAGGAAATCGGGGCTGGAGTGACCTAGCCATGGTGCAAGTGTAACACATGTTTGTAGATATCCACACTAAAACCACAGCATTCCCAGAAAAACTGCATTACCTGCACAACTTTGAAAATCCTCATGGTTTGATGTCTGTGTCAAGTTTCATCTAGTATTAGTCAGACCCTGTGTTGTATTTAATGCCAGTTTTGGTGTTTGCTTTATACAGGATGTCACAATATATTCTGTTGCTGGCAAGTTTCAATAAGGAAGTAGTAACTTATGCATTCTGCTTCTGTGGTTTGTTGTTTTTCCTGTAAAATCATCCATTTGGGGGGGAAGGCAGCATTTGTTTAACTTGCTCTTTCACATGAAACTACCAAGATAATTAATGTAAAATAAACCAGCACTTCTTCAGATGTCCAGTACTCTACAATGGATTACAATGCTTCTCTTTTCTCTGAATATATTTTAACAGACAGTACTAAAGTAGGTTTTTCCTTTGTTTAAAGCCCCTCTGTGGTGGCTGGCCAAAAATCTCTAATTCTTTGAAGAGATCCATTTTTCTTATATCACACAAAGTAGAAAGTGTGCTCCCATGTACCTGGTACCTATTGGAAGCCTGCCCTCACAAGAAACATTCTGTACAAAAGAGTACACCCCCTCTTCAGCCTTTTGATCCCCAGAAATGGCAAGTGCTTCAAGCCACAAATACAGGGGTGCATGGAGCTACTCTCTACCCTGAGCTTGTTTTACTGTCGGTTGTTTTTTGGCATTGCAGGTGCAGCACACTGGCTGCTGAAGGCCGAATCTTAACCATGTTTGTAAAGACTATTGATTCAGAGTCACTCGGGCATGAGTGCAGGATTTTCTATACTAGAGCATCAGTAATGTTATTCAAATTCACATGTATTTTTAGAGTGATCTTGGAGCAAACCCTTAAGCACATACCACACATAGGTACTATGTACTGAAAGAGGTTTGTTTCTGTAATTCTGTTCATTGATTGCTTTTCTACCTGTGTGATCCCCATATTTATAAATGATATATTGACAAATCTTCTTTGTGCAATCCCAAAGAAAACCTGAAAGAGGAAGTACTGCTTTTTTGTACTGCTTTAGACACTTTTGGTGCCTTTTCTGGTGGGGGTAGAAGACTTCTAGCCAACTAGGTAGAGCTGGCCTTCTCTCAAGAAAAAAGGTTTGCCTGCCAAATCTCTCAATTAGTGTTTCTTTCTCTACACACTACTGATTTTAAAATGCTCTTCACTTTAGAGGCATTAAAACTTCCTTAAGTGACACCTGTGCTGTGGGTTCAAGTCCCAGAGCCGTGGGAGGGAGGAGCTGCGGCCAGGCAGATTTGTGCTTAATAGGGGGTGTCTGGGGGGGCTTTGCCCATTCCACTGCTTAGGGGCAGGATGAGGTTGGAGGGGCTTCTCCAGTGCAAGTTCCCCTCCTGACTGCCCCCAGGTCTTGCCATGGAGTGCTGCTGGAGCTCCCACCCTTCCCTTGTGCTCCGGTAGCCAGTGGGATTCAGCTGCTTTTGGTGTCAAGGAGGTGTAATTATACAGTAAGGTTATTTTTCTACTTTGGAAAATAGTTAATACATGAATTTTGTTTCATTTAACTAATGTATTAAAACTCCCAACAGAAGCACGCATGGCTCAGACAGCTCAGGATGGCAAAGGCTGTTGCTAAATTAGGACTGGAGGTAAATCATTTCGTGCTCTGAATTAGTGGGGCAACCAGTTCTCCATATCAGTTTTCCTTGTCTGAGAAATGCGCTTATGAACTTTAGCTGGACATAGTACCTTAAAACTTCTCTGGATGGAGAAATTCCAGTGAATATTTTTAAATGGTATTTGAAAGTAAATATGGGGTATATAAAAATACTCAATAAGCAGCTAGGCAGGAGAAAACTCGAAGAAAAATTGCTATTGTGTGAAGATATATAGTTGCAACAAGATTGATATCCAGTAATTTACTACTACTACTAAGTTCTAAAAACCAGATGACTGCAAAGTGTTTGCTAAACCATCCTTTTTCATCTGACATGCGGTTGGATTATGTGAACTGACTCACCATTTAAATGGGGCTACTGAGATTGGTGTGTTATTGATTCAGACAATCCTTGACCTCAGGGATAACACTTGCTGTAACAGAGGAAACCGGCTTTTAGGCTAGAATTCTCCATTTCTCTGCATCTCTGTTATTTGACAGTACTGAAAACAAAAAGATTAAGGAAGCAAAACATGAGTTAATACCAGCAAAGTCGGGCAGCTTTCCCTGGGCTGCTTGTTCTGATGAAATAGTTCCAAAAGAAAAATCCAGAGGTGCTGAGACTTCAGGCCTTTGGATGCAAGTTTTCACCTAAGCTTCTGTGTGTGTATACATGTTTGTGTATCTATATGTACATATCTTGAACATCTTTTATTTAATTGGGAGTGGAGATTTTTGGTTTTGTTTTGGGGGAGGGGGGTGTTGTTTGTTTAGTTGTTTTTGTGGTGGTGGTGTTTGTTTTGTGGTTTGTTGTTTTTTTTTTGTACTTTTAGAGTTACACTGAGGTGAAGCTCTAGATGCAAAATATTCAAAGTCCCCCTACTCACATTTTGATTCAGGACAGACAGAGGATTCTCAAGAAATAACATCAGTTTTCTCTGTATGATACACTGAAAGGGCAACAGAACCTGGGTTAATGGTAACCTTGCAGCAGAGCAAAGAGCCACCCAGTAGCACAGACATTAGTGCTGTGCAACATATGGGCCTTGAGTAGGTGCTTTAACTGGTCCTTGCTAATGGCTCACACCACTGCTGTGCTCAGAGATAGTCCAGCTACTGTAGACATGGTCTTGCCTACCCATGCACAGGCATATTTTCATTTTGCTAGGTAGCCCCACTGAGCAGGAAACCTGCAGTCAGACTCGTCTGTGCAAGGACTGAGTCAAGCCTAAAGCAGTTTTGTCTCCTTGGGCTCCCTGTAGAGTCAGTCAAGAGATGTGAGATCATCTGCAAGGCAAATTAGAGTAAGTACCTGTGGAAGGAGCCTTCTCTGCTCACTAGGTGCTAGTGAGATCAAGTGTCTGCAAAATGGCACTTGCATTAAGTGACTGATGGCACTGAGTATCCGCTTCATCCCATCCACAGAGCAATAAGCATCACTGGTTTTCAATGTCACCAGTGTCATCTGCAAAAAGTACAGATGTGTTGCTGCCAAGGCAGGGGATGTGAAGAACAGGTCTGTATGTCCAAAGCATTGGGAAGGACAGTAGCAGCCCAGGCTGGCTCCACGAGAACCTATGGGGCTGGCATGCGTGACTCTGAGAAACTCTGGTGAGTAGGATGGCTTCTGGACCCTTCTTACCCTAGTAGAGTAAGTGAAGGAGAGGAGGGAGTTTCGTGGTGTGGTTTTTTGGTTTGTTTGGGTTTGGTTTTTTTCCTCTTCAGCCCTTGTGCAGAACATAAATGTTCTGTGTGTCACCGAGCAGGGAATTAGGACTAGGAGCCCCAGGAGAAAGCAGAGGGTGCCTGGGATAGATGGGATTTTTATGAGATTTGGATGTTCCACATTTCTCTGGATAACTCAGGAAGGACTTTATCCAGAATTTGTCAAAGACAAAGAAAATCTTTCTTTTCAAAAACACTATCACTAGGTACTTGCCAGGATGCCTTCAGGACCTTTTCTTTGCAGAGAAACTCCAAAATAATGAATGAGCCACACAGCACACTGATCACAGTCTTAAATTAACTTAAAACTTGCACTTGTTTTCAAGGATGTCGTCCCTAGGCCTGTCTGTAGCCCAAGCACTGTGTGTACCTTCTCAACCTGTCATTCATCAAATTCCTCACAGTGATCAATCTCCAGACATTAAGCATAGCCTGGCACTTGCCCGACAGGTACTGCATGATGCTGCAGCTGTTGAACAAGTATTATATCAAAAACTGTTTTCTGGCTTTTTCTCAGCTATTTAAAATCCCAGGTTGCAAATCCATTGCTTTCCTTTTAGTTATATGGAATCAAAATAAGATGCACCTGAACACTTTTAAAAACAATTATTTCTAATAATATTTACCAATGTAAATATCCATCCATCCCCATTCCTTCCTCTGTAGACTACAACACTCACCACTTTCTTACCCTTTCATATGCAAATACTGTATCTATGTTTTAATCACTGAGCATAAGTCAGATAAAAGCAAAATCTGATGTATTAACAATGAAAATGTTCTTCTGAATAAAAACATGGATTACCATGGGATTTTCCCTAGGATTATACTACATTTGATATGATTAAGAGCCTCAGAACCTGTCTCTGAAAGACTTACTCTTCTGATCAAAGTGAACATCCCATTTTCCTATGCCTGTTTCCTAAGCTGGTTGAAGAATGATCTCCTTACATGTATAGGCTTTCCTAGGCACAAAATATGACTAAAATCATTTGGAAAACAGGCAATTGGCAATGTCTCATGACTGGTCTTCCTGTAATCTCTCCACTGCTAGTGAAACAAGATGCAGAGGGAGCTGGTCTTTGGGAGCCTGAATTCTCACCCTTTGACTGGTATTGTGAAAAGCAATCCCCTTGGCATGGGAGTATCTGCATAGAACAAGCTGATGTGGGCTTTCCTTGCAGAGCAGCAGCTGCCATGTTCAAGCTATGTAGCTGGTAGGTTCTGCTGTGGGAAGGAGTCAAGCGCAGAGCCCTGTGGGATTTATGTATGCTAGGCTTTGGTGATGTTTCCTTTGCAGTTTCGGGCAGGTCCAAACCATTTGCTGACCTTTTGAAGGTTTCCTAAAGCTGTGAGACAGAAAACATTGATGTTAGATGCTGATAGTATTTAATGGGTTGCAAACAATGTTTCATTTGTTTTTGCATGTTTAGGTAATGGTCCACTAGCACCAAGTGGGGGCAGCCAAAAAAAGTTTATCAAAACTGGGTTTGACAAGGCTGCAAGGAAATGATATGCATGCGCAGATTTTACTTTCGTCTTAGGACCCAGAACTTTGTCACTGAAGTGCTGGGATGTCATGAAGCAGGCCTGCCCAGGCCCCAGAAATTCAATGGCTGTGTCCTACGGAGTTCTGTAGCTCAAGTCAAGGTCCAGTCAGCACAGTTTAATTGCATTTTTTTCCTAGCATTAGAAGAAATCCAGTAAAGTCTTCACAATTATTCCTAGGTGGATCAACATAGCATAAAACAGTAGCGCACAGATCATATGAGTCATATTGAAGCTGAATCCATGCTGACAGAGAAATGCTTTCACTTCAGTAAGTTCTTGAAGCACCTCATTTCCTATGAGCTAGATTATTTTTTCATAAATTGTGGACAACAAATAAGATGAGTTTAGCCCTTGCCTTTGTTGCTGAATGTGGCAAGCTGATCTGTGAGTAATGGAGCAAACAGAGCAATCTGTTCCAGAGCCTCCGTGAAATTTTCCATTGTTTGGGGAACGAATCAGTCCATTCTCTGCATGAAAGGGAAAGTCACGCTTAGGAACTTGATTTGTTGCAATGATCTTCTTTAATGCATTGCACTACTAGTGACATTCTCGCTGATATTGGGGTCCTTTGTGTGCTTTGTATCAGTTTTATTTTCTTGCCAGGAAATTGAAACACCTCTGTATGTAAGGAAGTCAATCTTTGATTCTTTCTAGCCCAGAAGTGTGCCTGCTAACATGCTTCAGATCACAGACTGCATTCACAGTGACACAGCACCAAGGTATGAAAAGTTTGCTAATGATTTTACCTCACCTTCCTATTTCAGTGTTAAGTGTCATCTTAAAATTAACTCTAGTTATATAGGGCATGAGGAGTCTATTGGCAGCTCGGAGAAGTGTTTGGAAAGGCATGGCTTTCACCACACTGGTGGTGTTTGCTAGATTGGAGCTAGTTATTTACTTCCTCTAAACTAAAACGGGACTAAGAGGAAAAACTTCACTCGCAAGTTCATGTGACTTCAGTACTAACCTGAGTGTCCCTTCCTCCCAAAGAAGGAAGATCTGGGTTTACAAGGAATTCCTACCTGGACCATGTAATTCTAATGTAAATAGTAAGCATATGTATCAAGAAACTTTTAACCAGGAGAAAGGCATGGGAGACAAAGTTGAAAAATAAAGGAGAGTGAAAGGGTGTGAAGAGATAAAGTTTACCCAGAAAGACACTTCTGTCTACAAGGATGTGGAAATGGAATTTCCCTTCTAATGTACATGAAGAGCATGTTTTCCCTTACCCTGTTAAAAGGAATGTATCAGAGATATAAAAGATCATTCACTATTATCAGGTGTTGCTCACTGCCTATCCAGCATCTACTGTAAGAATTCATTCCTACAAATGCTTCAGAACCTTGAAAAGGGCATGTGAAGGGGTTGTAGCTGTCTGTCCCTGCAGATGTGTGGCAGGGAGACAGAAGACAGCCATGGACTGTGATGGTAAGGAAAAGGTAGAAGATAGGACACCATCCCTCATTGTCTAGCAACATGGATTGTCACAGCATCAAAGATGAAGGCCTTGCTGGGTTCAAGGGTGGGTAGAGAGACTGTATTTTTGCCCTCTTGTATAGGACTGTTGACAAACTGGTCTCTTCTCAGCCTGGGAAAAACCTAATCAAATAGCTTCTTTTCCCATGGCACCATACTCAAAGAATATGAAGAAATGGCAGACACGACAGCAGTCCTTGTACCTTTACCCTGACCTCCCTCTAGAGTCAGCAGATTTACAGCCACCAGTTCTTGGCTTTTGTGGCCTCCTCAAGGATCTTGCCATTCTGGAATATTTCTGGCATGGTCAGACTATCTGGGTGCAGGTGTGTCTGAGGGCAGTGTTTCACAGAGCACCTGCTCTGTGGCTTGGGGAGAAAAGTACGAAGTCTCAGCCTAGTCACTGAGAAACAGCAGCATAACAAAAATGAAAAACACATTTTTCTTTGATTGCTGACAAATCTTTATAGTTTTAGGGTAAACTCATCACTATTTAAGGCCGGCCTCACTGTGTTTGGGATCCTAGGTGTTTGCAGTGCAACATCCCTATCAGACCTGAACATCAATCCATGCTGTGCTGGCATGGCTTTGCTTCTGTCTGGCAGGACATCTGTGACTCTCCCAAGAGGTCATTGTATTGTACCTTCTGCATATGATGGAGCATTTCTGTTTCAGTCCTACAGAAACACTCTGATTCCAGTGACCAGAGCCCTGCAGCTCCCTGCACCTTGCTCACCAATAACCCAGTAGGTCCCTCCTTTGGTAGGGGATAAAGGAACTTGCCCAAGGCTTTTCAGCAACTCAGGAGCTGTACAGAGTTAGTATAACTCCTAGGTGTCCTCTGGAAGTTGGAAAACATCCCTGAGCTGCTTCAGCTGAGAAGCAACTGAGTCTGATTCCTATCATGAGCTTAAAAAGAGACTGAGAAGTGATAAGTTGCTGCTGCTGGTGAAGGGGTTAATTTTTGTCTCTGATTTTTCTTGGTTTACTCCTCCTCTTCTGTTTGCTCCTCAGAGAGAAATGTGGGCTCAGCTTACAGAGATAGGACTAGACCAGACTCTTTTTAAAGAAAAGCCTGAAATTCCAGGGAAGAATTTTACCCCTTTTGTCTACTTACCTGTAGAAGATGCTCATTAAAAGGAGAGGCTGTTTCAGCTGCAGGTCTGTTACAGAGGTAGGAACTAGCTCTGAAGCTTGAATTTGGATCATGATTTTTTCTGAAGTCTGTGCTGAAATTCAGATTTAGGCTGGCCTAATGAGTGCTGCTCAGAAATATGCCATTCAGAATATTTTGGGGATAAATTAACTCCTGGCAGCTTTTGGTGGAAATGTTTTGAAGTGCAGTCTGGGGGGTGATTTTTTCAGGGGTCATTCAGCAGTGTCTCACCACAGAGAAGAGCACTATTGAACTCCTTGGAAAAGCTATGAAATTTCATACACTGGATGCAACCCCAGGAGACTAATCCAGCCCCAAACACTATCACTCTTAGATTTGTGTTTCATTCAAGAAGTCATGAAGCAATCTATTTTGCCAGGAAAAAAAAAAATCATTTCTCTCTTCATCCTGAGTACTTTCCATGAGAACAAAATTTATCAAAAATGCCCGAGATCTTTGAGAAAGATCTCAATTGTGCAGAAAAGCATTACATTGATTGTGAACTTAGCCTTCTTCGGATTTTTCTGCTTGTCATTTTTACTTAAATACAAATATTAATGAAGACCTAAACATGTCCTTTTACTATTGCTCTTTATTTTTATTTTGCTATAAAGATTACTCATAATTCTAGAGCTATCTTTTTCCACTTTAAAAGGTTCTTGCTTCTTATTGCTGTCAGGATAATGCTGCATCATTCCACCTAACTACCAATAAATAGAAATGCAGAGCCATGACTTCTATTGGAAAGCATGCAGGCTTCTTTGTACTGTTTCTGTATATATAAATATATCTTCCAACTTGTAGCTGTAGTACAACATCTGAATTTTTTCATGACTTATTCTTTCTATTAAAGCTGTGTTGTCCTTGCCATTATCCCCTTTTCCAGTAAATGAGTACAATGAAAAATTGATTCTAGCTGTATTGGACTGCAGCAAAATAACAAAAGATGATTGTTACATTATCAAAGTTGTCTCTGCTTCCATAATATAGGAATCGAAAACACCTGTCTTTATCTTCTCAATCAATATCGGACCTGAGTCACATTTTCCTGGAAAACACTTTGAAGGTGTCCACTGTATGTTATTTAGATTTAACAAATGCATTATTCAGGCTGTCTTCATTTATTTTGATTACCTGAGATTGCTCTGCCATCCCTGTGAGTTATATAAAGCCTAATATTAAATGCCACACTAGTATGTCAGTAACAATATCAGATTGACTTCTCTTACGTGAAGGAGGGTGACAGCTGAACAAGTATGCTTTGTAAAATGCATATGGAAAACTTGTGTTCGACAGGGACATTTCATTGCACCTCCTTCTAAAAGGTAGAGCAGGGCAGAGGGCTTCAGTTAATGGTTGCTGGGACAGAATGACCTAATTAGAAGCAGATCTGGGGAGAGCGACAGTGGACATTAGAGTCCAGAAAGGATAAACCACTGTCAGATGCCTAAAACCATCAGCTGTGCTTTACAACCATGCTTTTGAATATTTTTAACGGGTGATGCTTAAGAGCAGCTAATTTACTGCATGTCTCAATAGCAGTCTGAAACTATCGAGCATCTAGTAAGAACAGAGAAATAAGTGAGCTGCTCTAGAGACGCGGCCATCATTTCAACATGTGCATTTGCATATTCCATCTAATGCCTGAAGTCAGATGCCTAAAATTAGTAGATTTATTTGGATGTGTGGAAATAATTGTAATTTGTTTCACAGCAATCAATTTGTGATGCTTTGATTTCCCTTTCTACAGAATTAAATTATTAAGGGGCAAATACGATTTTCAAGATACTTTTTATAATTCCCTCTGCTTGAAGTTTTGTCAAGTTTGACACACTGTAACCCAGCATTCGGCCATGAGTAATAAATATTTTAAAACTCCAATCAAATAAAAAACAGATTAAGTGCAAAAAAATGCAAATAAATGAGGCACAACAGAATAGTACCTTACTGGGAAATGTGACCATATTAGGGGCCACTTTTTACCTGCTAATCTGCATCATTTCTGGAGGGCGACAGTTAGGATGCTGTGCCCCTCAGGCTGTGCATGGGGCCATGTATGGAGGGCAGGGAATTGGATGAAGCATTGAGTCATTCTTCAGAGAGGGTTCCATGGTACTCCACCCACAGTCGTGTCCTCTGGTAAGCTGGGTAGGACAAGGGCTAATTGGAACTGCAGCAACCCCACCCCACCATAAACAGTGAGGGCTGCTGCACCACTGCTTAGCAAGGGACATCTACTCCAAGATTTGAGAACATTATTAGTTCTACCTGAGGTGATGGGGAGAGGAAAGATGATCAACTAAGCCCTCTCCATCTCCTCAGCTGCCTAACCAGAGCTCTACTAGGGCAGAAAGAATGACCTTGGTATTCAGACAAGGTCTTGCACTACACCTGAAGAAGGAGATACTGATATTCCCCCTGAGATGCCTAGTAGTGACCCAGAGTCATGGCATACACTAGGGAAAGCAGAAGAAAGCAAGACAAGGGGTTCAAATTTTGGTTTGTACCTGAGGCTGGTGTATGCCAAGCACGGAGAAACCCCTGCAGTTGCCTGGTCCTGAATACCCAAGATCAAGAGGCCACCTCTGCTCCAGCAGCAAAAGCAGCAGGACCCCTGCCTACACTTCTCTTGCTCTTGGCATGAGTACCCATGGGTTTTTTCCATCCTCTGCTCTCATTTTCTTTCTCTGTTTAAAAACCTTTTTATTTTAGCAAATGAGAAAAATATCTGCTTAAAAATTCACATCAAAGCTCCTAGTCATCACACAGCTACAAGCGCAGAAGTTTTCCCTCTCAATCTATTTTAATCTTGTGGGTTGGTTGTTTTTTGGGTTTTTTTTACAGCTGGGCTCTGAAGGACTGGACGGAACGAAGTATTCCTGTAGTCAGATCCTGAGCTCTGCCATGCCTGCATGCAGCCACAGCTGGAAGCACACCTGGCTTCTGCAGCATGCCTTAGGACAGTCTTTTTTTCTAGCCAACTGACCCATTTGTGCAGTGTCTTTCCATGACCCAGCAAAGCTGCATGTTTTCCTCATAAGCTTGTGCCCATTCCTCGAGCCCTGGAGGGGTCAGTTCTCACTGTGGCTGTACATGTGGGGGCACCAAAATGAGCAGGCAGAAGAGCTGGTGCATGTGCAAAGCCGCCCGACAGGTGTCCTGGCTAATGATGGGGATAACAACATCTGAGGTTTGCTTTGGCTCAGAAGGAGACCATGGGTGCCACGGTGCTTATGTCAAAAGTTTTTAACCTTCAGCTGGCAATATCACTTTGGTACCTTGGTGAGAACAGGCTTTCTCGGCAGCTATGCACACCTCTGTTGCCAGGACAGACTTGCTAGTGGGAATCTGGAGCTTCTACTTCTGATCTCAGCCAGAACAAAGGGAAGGAGGAGAAGCAGAAATAAGAAATGCTGCAGAAAAAGTGTGCTGGACATAGATAAAGGCTATTACTACTGTAAGTTGACATCCATCAATTCACTCATCCCTCTGTGTGTATGCCTGTCCCCTGGGCAGAGGTGTACACAGAGAATATCTTGGTTTTGTTTCTCCTGCTTCTGCTGTGAGTGCTCAGCAGGCTCTACCTGGGCTGGGGCACTGTAGGGTGGCAGGAGGGGGCTTTATACCTGGGCCCATGGGACTACCTGCAGAAATGAGCTGCAAAGATGCTGCTTAGCTCCAGGTCTTAATACATTCATGTTTCCTCGTAAATATAACTAGCAGGTGAACTAAAAACTGAATTTATGAAGGGATTCTGGCTTTCATTAAGGCATTTTGTACCTATTTAAAAAATATATGCAGGAGCATGTTGCTGATTATTTTAAGAACCTATGCAAATGTATTGATTTGCAGTAGGAAAAGCTTGCTGTGATGTGTAAATTAAGCCATTTAAATCATCCTGTTTGGTAACTGAAGCACCAGCTCTGTTTACTCAGTGATTAATACCCTATTACCCACCATAGCTGTATAGTTACAGTTGTGGCCCTTGCTGGCCCAAAAGAGCTAGCTGGCTTTGCCCCTGTTTGTCTTTACCAGCCAGTAACCCTCCCACTGTCTGGGACAGGATTCGACTGTTGCTATTTTACAGTGCCACAAAGTGTGCCAGCTGCCTCTTCGACCAGGCAGGACCAGCTCCCTTCAGAAGGAGAGGACACAGTGGCCTTGTGCAGGTGGTGGGATGAAGCCAGGACAGCAGCTGCCATGCCAAGCTCTGCTGTAGATTGCTACAGATACCTTAACAAATATCTCTCCGTGGGCAGAGTCTCCACCTAAGTACTTCTGTGCAAAGTGTGATTTGGGATGTATTCTGTTTCGCTCCTACCCTGAGTCAACAGTGGGTCAGATGTAATTGAAGATTACAGACCCTAAATTTTTTTCATGTCCTTGACCATTAACATTTA
Organism: Chloroceryle aenea; assembly: GCA_013399075.1. Lineage (NCBI taxonomy): Eukaryota > Metazoa > Chordata > Aves > Coraciiformes > Cerylidae > Chloroceryle > Chloroceryle aenea. Next base: position 124,965 of record VWZY01003478.1, read on the forward strand.
TTTAGAGGCTACTTTAAGGATAAACCAAGGAATAAATTAACTCATAAATCCTGCAGATAGTTCTATTATTCCTCTGGCGAGCACACACATTCACATACAGCCCTCTGTATCTCTTACACCTGAGCTGGGCAATTGCTACCTGAAGTAGGTAGCAATGTGTGCTTGTAAATATTTGCAGATACATGGAGTTGAGGTCTGAGGTAAGGTAAGAGGCTCATGGGATTCCTTTATTTGGACTCTGCCCTGAAAAGGGGTGCTGCACAAAATAACCTGTCAGATAACTGAGGACTCCTGTAACAATGAGGACTCCTGCTCTTAATCCAAAAGTTGGGAAGAAAATTTTCTCTGGTGGATTGGCTTTTCCTTTCACCCATGTTTAATGCTAACATCATCATTTACGCTTTCCCTGAGATGTTCTCAAATCTGCTTTTTTTCCTAGCAATAGAATAATTCGATAACTGAAGGAATATTTGATGCAGAAATAATGCACATATCATCCATCAAGACAAAACCACCCTGACTTTTTAAAGCCTTGCACACAACGCTTGTAGAATTCACCCATTTAGAAAACTACAGGCTTTTAGGACAACAGACCACTGGCTGAGTCAAGTGATATTAAGACGAGTGGCTCAAAACCATAACTCCGTCCTGGTAAGCAATGATGCGTCCTTTTCAGGAAAATTACAATGTCCTAAAACTTCCAGATGAAGCAAAACAACAACAACAAAATTAAATACAAATGATAAAATGCATGTTTTAGTTCTCACATTTTACAAATTTAAAAGGTGCTGAATTTTACTGACAGTTTTCTTGGCAGCAAGTGAATTCCAAAGATGCACATGCAAATATTTGTCAAAACTGAATTTTTAATTTTGCATGCATAAGGATTACTCCAGAAGTGCTGGCATACTTGCTTGTTCACAGAAGAAAAATAGTGTCATGTGGCACATCTGGCCAATCACAGGAAAACTGTGTATTTTTAATTTTACATATTCTGATTAATCCATGGAGTAAAAAAATATAGTGAAAAGAAAGTCACTGAATATATTTGAATAACAAATAAATTCAAGATGGTGTGATTGGCTTATACATATTCCCTGAGTAAGGAGAGACAAAATTAATCAAATAAATTATTCATAGTGAATTATTTGTTCAGCTCTGGTTTTACAAAGGGAGGCCTAATACTGATGTCTGATTTTGTAGTTTGCTACAGAAGCTCTCAGATCCTCTGTCCTATCCTCCTGATAGCCACCGCTTCGCTTGGGGTCTGACTCCTTCACACCTGAGCATCATGTTTACTGTGGTGATGTGTTTTCTGTGAAAGAGTTGCTAAAGGCAATTAGGTTTTGAGTAGCAGGCACTGAAAGTCCTAACGTGCTCATTGACCAAGAGGCATTAGAAATGTAATGTTGCCCATTTCTCCTAAATCATTACAACGCAAATAGCGCTCCTCTGCCTTGGCCTTTGAGCCGAATTAGATTCAGGTTAGAGTGCATCCATACGCTTACCCTGGGAAGCACTCAGAGCGGCTCTCCTAATTGCACCCCAGATATCTAGACTGTATTTAGATAGAGGATTTAATGGCTCTACTACCAAAAGTCTGTTAGCCTTTATTACATTTATTTTCATCAGAAAAACTAACTGTTGTGTTCTCTGAGATGAGTACAGCAATTAAAATAGAATTCTTTCTTTGATAGCTATGCGATGTACAGTATTTGTCACCAGTCTTGTTTCAAGCTTATGTAGGAAATCAGAAAGTTTTAACTGTTTAAGCATATCTTCTGACATTAATAAAAAGCACTGTACTGAAAACCAGAAAGGGACAGGGGGTTGCTAGTCAGGGCTGTGCTCTTCCTTGGTGGCACAGCTCTGGGCTGGGGACAGCAAACTGTCCCTTGTGGCTGGTGGGGAGGTGAGGGTTGTGTGGTTGGTGTGCTGGTGCACTGTAGGTCCCCACCATCAAAGTTAGCACCTGCAGCTTGCCTGAAGCCCCAGGTCTCACCGTTTCCGTGAAGGTAAATGCCAAAGCATCGCTCTCCTCTGTCTGCTATGGACAAGCAGTGGAATGACAATCGGTGCTGCAGCACCGTCTTGCTGAGGGGAATGTAAAGTGCTAAACGATTTGTCTCTGCTCCAAAACTCATATGGAAGGCTCATGGCTTTGCTTGGTGCCTGCCAGCCATGTCCTGCTGCCCAGACAGCAGCCGGGGCCGCGTGGGTGCTGGCCCAGCCTGGGCAGGGGCCAGGACTGGTGCGGAGGGGGGTTGTGGCAGGGCCAGCGAAACCTGGAGCAGTATGGTCAGCTCGTTTCATAAAAGCCACCAGATGATCGTGAATTTCATTGCCAAACCTGACTGTATTTGAAATGTGAAAATGCACGAATGTAAATGGCACTGTCAGCTCCCTAAAAATCACATTTTCTGCAGTCTGCAATACTTGTTCTGTTCCATATGTGGAGGGATTTTTATGAAATGTTCTAGGCAGAAAGTGAAAAACTCTGCGGTGTACTGGCACGCTAAAGCTATCTTGAGTGAATGCAGTGCTTTCCACTTAAAGTGACTTGCATAAGTAGAAATATTATCCCCATTTTGCTGATGAAGAAACTGAAGCCCAGCGTTTCCTTTGAGTCACATCCAGTGAGCAAGGATAAAGCCAAGAATGAATGTGCTGACATGCAGGATTTCCCATTGCCACCAGACAGGTTGTCTCCATCGAGAATATTTCATTCTGACTTTATAGTCATCTTCTCCATGATTAAAGAAACATCTTACTAACCATTTTATTTCCACAGGGTAGAAAAATAAATATTGTCTGTATCTGCTCTCCAAAGTATCCCTGAATGTGGTGGGAGACTTTGAAAGCTTTACTTGTGATGACTGGGCACAGCTGGAAGAGGCCATGTCCTAAATTAACTGATGTAGCTGGTGCCTCCACTAAAGCTGTATATGTGCAGGCCTACAATATATGGAAGCCGGAAAAAATTGGCTCCTGGAAGACTTATGTTGTCTGTAAGGAATCATTACAGCTTTGGTTAGAATTGTTAACAATTCAGCAAAATTATGAGAGACATAATTACGTGAGTTATTGATCTCTGCATATTAAGAAAGACCTCCATTTATAGGTCACTATGAAGCGTTATTGGGGCCTCTGAGTGCATCAATAAAATCATTTATTTCTTCACATGGATACTAAAGAAGAGTTAGAAAGATGCCATGTGCAGAAAGCTGCTTGTGCCAGTAAATTATATTTACATCTGCTGCATATGGATAGATGGGATACAGGCCAAGTATGTGATGGTGGGAAGCAGCTTGCTGCTTCTGTTTTGGGAAAGTTCATCACGGTTGAAATTTTGGACAAATTAGATTCTGAATCAAACGAGAGAGAGAGAGAGAGCGCAGTAGATGAGCTCAAAACTTTGGCTGCTTCAGAAACTTCATTCAGAATAATATACTATCTCACGTGTCTAATCTTTCCAGTAAAGTTTTGAAGATGTTTTTTTGCTTGCTGATGGGAGCAGCAAAGAGAGGATCTTACACTGAAATAGAGAAAAACATGCACAATCCATTTCACTCGTGTTTCATGTTTGGGAAATGGAGGACATGGAAGAGATTCATTTGCTGCAATTTGGATTCAACTGAAAAAAAAAAAAAAGGTATGAAAGTCAAACTGTGCCGATGGTTGATCTGATACTCCACAAGGGTCTGTGCAAGTCTATATATTTGCATAGACAAATCCAAACAGAGTGTTTAGGCAAAGTGCATGACTTGGAGGTGAAGGATGCAGATACAGGCTTTTTGTCCTCACAAACAGTGCAGTCCTTTCCCTGACACCAAACCAGAGCTGAACAGAGGCCTCCCAGGAATGTCCCTGTGCCTCATTTTGCACCTTTTTAGGCTCCTGTCCCACTGCCACCTCCCTCCATCTGGTGCCTGGCAGGGAATAACTTGGGGTGTTACCACTGGAGGGCTGAAGTCCAACCTCCATCCCACTGCTCTCCCTCGAGGAGGAGCTTCCCCTGTAGTGGGAGGGGACCTGTGATGGCTGAGGGGGCAGAGAGCAGTTTTCGCCTTGCACGGTTGTGCGGTTTGCTCCTCTGGAAGAGCAAGAAGCTGGACCTGCCTCCCAGTGCTGTGCCTGAGAGGTGAGAGCACACTGTCCAGAGGGTCCAGCTGGTGGCCCAGCCTGCCGGTTGCTGGTGGGAATCAGGAACACGGCACAGACCCTGCTGCTATTTTGCAGTGCAGAAAAAAGCAACCTTTTCTTCAGAGAACTGAAGGATTGGTTCCTGCTTGATCTCCAAACCAACTGAGGCTAGCTTAGCAACTCAAGCAAACAGAGCCACTGCCCTGTAACCCAAATGATGTCTGAAGTGGAGCTTGGTGGAGATAGTTGCTCTGTCGTTTCCAGCCGGGACAGGAGGGGATGGGCAGGGGCTGCTGCCTGCAGTCCTTTTGAAAATCCTGCAAGTTGGGGCACATATGGGGAAACCTGAAGGCAGGAAGGGGGAAAAGGGAGGAGTTGCCAATTGCTGTGCTGATAGATTGTTGACTTGTACTTGTTAAATATGGAGGGCTGGCTAAAAGGGTATTGGGTGCTTTCGGCCTTGGCTGCTGACAGGTGAGATCTCTGGCAATATGACCATGCTGTGTGTATCTGTCCCTCACTTGCAGGCAGTGATGGCAGAGGGCTTCAGGGAAAAGAAAAGCTCCTCAGTGTTGCTGCTGCTGTTGGATTGTAAATCGGGGCACTTATGCGGCCTTCTGCCCCTTGCCTGTGTGTGGCAGTGTGGCTGCAGCACCTTGCCCTGTGAGCAGCATGTCTGGCTTTGTCACAAAGTCAAAGTGACCTACCAATCCCTGGGCTGTCCCTGGTCAGAAAGCCTCTGATCCCAGCAGAGAGCAGCTGCAAGGATGCTGTTACCAGTCTTTGCTGCCCAGGGCATAGCTGTGGATTGTCCCACAGCATACATCTCTCTCCTACAGCTATTTCATTTTAACCTGCATACATAGTCAAGCCCAGCCAATGACAGTTCAGATCACAAGCAATGGAGATTTCACAAATCTAAAATAACATTTTCATCCTGCAGATATAGAGCAGAGACTGAAGGTGACTGAAGAATATTTCCCATGCCCTGGAAGGGCACCCTTGGCAGAGGTCAGAGTGAACCTGGACTCTGCAGGCAGCCTTCTGCCATGAACTCAGTGACTCCTGGGAAGTACAACTACTGCAAGCCCCTCGGTGATTTGCAGAGGTAAATACATATTCCACCAGTAAAATGTAAATGTGCTTGGTGTAGCTGCCCGAAGTGCACACTCCTTCTGCTGTCACTTGTTTGTGTCTATCCCATTTTGGATTATGTTTGCCTCTCAAATTTAATAAATTTGACAAGTTAATTTCAGCCTGTTCTTGACAAGGAAAGTAGATACAAGGAAAAAAAAAAGAAGAGTGAAATGCTCCGTCAAGGTAACAGCATGATATTGCATGGCAAGCTACTTACATTTTAAGACTATTGAAAATGTTAATATCAAAGTGTATGTTGTTTGCCCACAGAAAGGAACATAAGGTCTACTCTGCTAAGAAATGACTGAATATCCTGGAGCAGACAATTTGTGTGCTGTTGGAAGGTGGCACATTTAGGCTACGACAAAGGACTTCAAAAAAGATAAATCAATAATAAAAAAATCCTAGATTATCAATTTAAGAATATTCCATGTAATTGGGTCTTCAATACAATAGCTGCAGCACTTCGGGTCAGCCCAGTACAGGTTATGCAGCCAGAGGAATCTTTGGAGCAGCTGATCCTGCAGCCTGAGTGAGGGCAGATGCTGGCTTTTTGGCCCTGCTCCACCTCAGGGAGAGGGCAGGGTTTGCTCTGCTTTCCTTCCTCTGGCCTCTCTGGCCGTGCTGTGCCTGCCAGACCCTGGGAAGAAATTATATTTGTTATGATTCATGGTGTCTGGCTGTATATCAGTGCTAGCCCTGGGCTCTGGAGGTTATCTCCAAGGCTGGTTTTTGGTGAGGGGCAAATCTGCTCTCCCTTTTAGGCTGCTGTGATCAGTAGTTTCTTTTTAGTGGAATGAATAATTGAGTCTGTGACTAAAATCCATTACACTCGAGGTGGAGCAGCTCCCTGCAGGTCTTGGAGGAGCTGGCGTGCACCCTGCTGGGCTCCACTCTGGTTTTGGGGCTCCCTGGCAAGCCCTGCTCCCAGTGCCTGGCTAAGAGAGCAGTCCCCAGCTCCCCCGCAGCCATGCCCCCCAGGCACTGTGCCGCACGCCTCTGCACTGAGGATTTCTGGCTGCAGAGGGAAAAGCTCTGCAGCTTACCCTCCTCTACAGGTGATGAATATTTTGGTGTGTAAATGAAAGAAAATTTAAGAAAAATTGGCTAGAGAAATTAAAACTGCCTCAGGCAGCCTAACTTGTACAGCGACACATACAGTACTTAGCACCCTAGATTTCATTATTCTTAACAGCATAACTGGAGTCCTATTTTCACACATTAAATATTCTTGGATTTTTTTTTTCCCAATGAGCAGATATACAATTTTTTTCTCTGCCATCAACATGCATGTTTTGTCCTTTCATAGACTCTCTTCAAAATGGAATACAGATTACTTTTACCTATGATTTAAAGAGCTCTAATACTTGGTAAGTCCTCAATTCCTGTTTTTTATGGAAATGCATAGCTGTGGGGGCTATGGGGAGCTGCTCTCTGCTTAGCACTTCTGAGAGGAGAGCTGTGCAAGACTATAGTACTTTCACATCTCTTGGATTTCACAGACAATGTGAAATTTGACTGTTTGCCATGAAGAAAGGGTATTTCTTAAGTAGGGATGGGCATGCTCTTGTGCTCTACCTGGTCTGCAAACACCTGACAGCATGATGGGAAAGGAAATATCAAAGCCTACAAGAGGCCTCTTGGTACCAAACTACCAAGGCCAATTTTAATCTGCCTGAGGTAGAGGCTAGGGGTGTATCATTAGGAGACTGGCAATATCTGCGCTTTCCACTTGTCACTGAAAATAGTGAGGGGAAAAGGCTTTTCCAGCAGGCCCAGTGGCAGGAAGTATACCAGATAAACTACTCGCTCTGTGTGTGATAACTCACCAGAAAGCCATTTGCTAAAGCAGACAGGGGGAGGCTGTGGACAGCCAGCTTGGATGGCAAGTTTTGGTGAGTCCTGTCACAGGCTTTGGTGGGGTTGCCAGCATTGCCACCATTATCTTCACATTTCCACTTCCTGGGTTACGACAGTGTCTGATGAAACCTTGTGCTTCAGGGCTTTGGTCAGGCACCTTCACAGTCTGGGAATGCAGTTTTTTGCAGGAACACATGACTGCCTAGATCTTGTTTGGCTCTGTTGCCTTGTGTGTTTCTGTAGCTTTAGAGCCTTTCAGGGCAAGATTTGGGCAGCAGAGAGATGATCATCAGAGAAAGGAGCCCAGGGAGTCTGCCAGCTCACCAAATGTTAGTGTCTGCTTTCGGAGAGGCCAAGCAGCTTGCTAGACTTCTCTGGTGTATTGTGCAAATCCTCATGGTCTGCAAACAGAGCCCAGAGCCTCTTAAGGGACACCTAGACTGAAATATCTTAGTGTGGAGATGAAACCCTCCTCAGGACTCAGTGCAGCTGTAAACTAGGGAGTCTAATGCCATTTGTCACTGCCTCGCATGTCTTGCCTTCACCTGGCGCTCCTTGAAGTGTGGGTCCCTGGGCTGTCCTGCATTCAAACACATCACGCTACCTTACAGGAAGTGACAAGTGGCACTAGACATTTATGGTTAGGGACCCAAAGCCTTCCTTAATTGCCCTGGGACCAGAGTGGATGAGTACTGTGGTGCAGAGTATCATCTTTCCTAAGACCTTATTTAGGTGTCTGGGTCCTACTGCTCATTAAATTTCAGTCCTCGCCTGCTGGGATCATCTAGGCATATCTCATCTAAATAACTCTTTACTATTGCAGGGGGCTTAGGCATTACTCGAAGCTTTGTCTTTCTTGTTCTCGATTGATGGAGGACAATTTAATCTGAGGACTTGAAATACTTTAATATAATGAAGTCTTTGAGTTTAGTGCATGGATGAAATGCAGTGACCTATGTAGTATACAAGAGGTCAGACTAGATGAACCCTTTTGGCCCTAAACTATGAAATTCACAGAATGATTTCTAATAATGAATGCATTTGTGAAACTTGGATACCTTCTCACGAATAATCTGCAAACAGAAAAACAGCTTGTTTTGTTAAGCAGACTGCGACAAACAGTTCTTCCAACTTTATGCTATGCAGACATGTATTTTTGGATATTCTTTGGGGGAAAAATCTACTGCAGCCAAATCTACATAACCTGCAGGAAAAAGAATCTGAAACAAAAGATATATGTAGATTATGAAAGGTAGAGAATCAAGTTGGAATTCTAATGTAAATGTATGTCATTATCAGTAGAGATCACTTGTAAAGCACTATTTTAACTTGAAGAGCCGAGAACTGGAATATTAAAGCAAAAGTCTTTTTACATGTGCATTTAGAACAAAAGCTGCCCTGTCATTAGAAATGATATATAACAGTTGGATGAAGGTTGTTGTTTTCAGTTTGGTTTAAACAGAAAAATGATGAACAAAATCAGAATGTGTTCATTGATGCATGAGGATGAAGTCAAGATCAGAAGTACAATTTCCTAATTTTTAGATTTATTCAAAGACTCTTCCTTTGTATTAACTCCTACAGATGTTTAATGAATGCTTAAAACCAAACACTGCTCCCTTCCCCCTCCCCCCCCACTGTGTTCAATGCACTTCGAACAGGCAACCTGATAAAAAGAATATCTGGGAGGAAGGGAAGGCAAAATCAGAGTTGATGTATCAGAACATCTACTGCATGTCTAAACACAATGAAATTTGAACTGTGTGGGTGTATTCACTCATTTTAAAGAATCTTCATTGATTTTAGTTTTATTATGTTTGGAGTTGTGATATGTTACACAAAGACCATTTTACTGATCTTTATGATTCCATAAAAACCTACAACAATTTGGATAAAACTGTCTGCACTGTATTTTTTAATTTGTTTCTGCTGTTAGACTTTATGCTTAGCTCAAGGTACAATGAACACATAGAGCTTTGTCCTCTTCTCACTGAAAACAGTAGAAACTTTGCTACAGACTCTGAGGCAACCATCCACAGAGGGTATCCTGGACCATCCAACAGAGATGCCTGGTTTGGCCATGTCTGGAGTTAGTCTACGGACAGCATGAAGCTGACATGAAATGAACATGTGGTAACAGAAAATGCAGAGTGCTGGAAAAGGGTATCTGCATCTACCACATATAAATTGGTAAAGACCTGCAAGCAAATTTCCATGAGATTTCAGAGATGCAATGCCCTGTTTTGACAAGATTCTCTCCTTCAGCTGCCTCTCTGACAGTCCACTTCCCAGGGAGCTCTTGGAAAGAAGGGTAAGCTTGATGAAGAGTCCAAACAAAACTATGAATCTTCCCTTTTTCTTTAGAAAGAAGAGTGAATTGTAGTCAGAGGAAAAGTAAGTCAACATCCAAGAGTGTCAGGTATAGCCAGGGAATGGTAAGAAGGACTTAGAGCAGAGGAGTGGGAGTCCTGAGAGTTGGGGTCTATTTATAACTCAGTAGAGATCCAACTGTGTGGACTTGGACAAAGTGCTCTGGATTAATGTGAATATCAGTAGCAATACATAAGACCCCTGTTGGCTTCCACAAGCTTTGAAGTATGTTTGAACCAGACTTCAGTGGCTCAGTATGTACTACACTACCGGCTCCTGTTCTCCCAGGTTGAAGCGCAGACCTCCTGTGTGGAGCTGTCAGGCCAAAGCTTTTTCTCCCTGAGACCCAGAGGAAGCATAACAAGACTGCAAGATAGTGGACAGAAAGGTTTTTGTGCTGAGAGATTGGACTTGCCTTCTGGCATGAGGTGAGACCTCCTGAGCTTTACCTTCTCTTCTGGAAGGAGCTGTCAGTTAGAAGAGCCTCAGCACAAGGCACTGCAGGGTCTGCACACAGCCAAATCCATTGTCTCCTTCTTTTAAAGGTGGGTAAGTTGCACCTCCAGGTACAGCCAAGGTCTGGAAGTTGTCAGTTTTGAGGGAAGAGACCCCATCTTGCTCAGGGCCCCTGCTCTCAGGTGCCCAGAACAGTTCTCTGGGCACAATGGGGTCTGTTGGACAAACTATTAACTCTTCTGTGCTACTTAGACAGTACATGCAAGGAAGTTTGGTGGGACAGGATACTGTGCAGCTGGAAGACAAAGAGGACAAAAGGCCAGCTGGTACCACCAGCATCACCTGCACCTTCCAGCCTGCTGTTTGTGGCTGTGAAGTTGCAACTATTTTTCTTTCCCATGAGCAGAGGTTTCACACCGGTTTCATTTCACCTGACCGATAAGGCATGTTTCCTATAGTAAGTTGAAGAGACAGTGTATCATCCTGGCTACATTTTTCAAGGGTGTTTTTAGGTTTGTGCCCACAGGTTTGCCACAAGGACCCACTTTTCACTCATTCCCTATTTGTTAGGTGATAACAACCAAACTGTGCTACATCCAGACTCCTAAGCATTGTGATAAAATAGATTTCCTGAGGAAGGGAGCTTACAGTCCAATTAGCTGAGATGTTTCTCCTCAAATAATTTGTAGTTAAAAATCGAAGGTTCAGGTGAGTTAAGTACTGACTTTCATCACAACAAGCACCCAGAGCTCAGCTAAAGTCAGTCAAAACCCAGGCTGCCCAGACCCAGCTTGTATGCCCTGTTATAGCAGCCACTATGAAGATGGAGACCTTAAAACTGTTGCTGTTACTGCTGATCCCAGATGGAGAAATTTCAGTGTAAGAAATAAGCTCATGTTTAAAGAGATTGTTCTCTAATCCTGGCATGTTTCAAAATCCTGGGTGAGATTTAGTTAAATCCATGAAGGGAAAAGAGATGAAATTCTAACCTCAGTATCCACAAAATTCCTAAACCAAAATGAGCATTGCACGATCGTTTATGAGCTTATCTCCATCTCACAGACACGCCGACGTGTGTGCACACCGTCTGTGCATCGCAGGGAGGTGCTGCATCCTGGGAAGCTGGGTGACAGTGTGCTGGGGACACTCATGGCTGAATACTGGTAAACCTGTGCTGACATGGTAAGTGCCACTGCTGCCTGACCTGCCTCACTTTTCCTTTTATTAGGCTAAACATGAGCCTCTGTTCAGCTGCCATGGGGTTTGGAGGAGAGGAGATGCAGGGACCAACCATGTGCTGTGTGGGAGGTGGAGCTGCAGGAAGGGGCTGTGTGAGGGAGAAATGTGTTCCCTCCCTCCTTACTGGCAACTATGCCCAAAGTCACAATTAATTATCACCCAGTTTACTACTATTGACAGTCTCAGATGAATTACTGTGTGTGGAGAAGTGGCCAGAGAAGGAAAGTTCTGGTTTTATGAGACAAAGTTCCTTCACAAATGCTGGTTCAAAGCGCAGTTTTGGCAATGTAAGCACTGGGGTTGAGGAAGCCTGGTGCTATGGTGCTCCTGGAGCTTTGTCCTGCTATTATTTATCTTTGCCAATTAGCTTCTGGAGTCCTGTCACTACAGAGGTACCAGGTCAATAGCTGTGTGGTGGAAGTCAGCAGTTCCAATGCAACAGCACAGCAATGTGCTTCCATTAGATTTTCCAATAGAGGCTCTTCAGGCCTCAGCCAGAATGAATTCATGACTTCTTGCATGTGAACAGGTCTCTTTCAAGACTCTGAGTCGTATTTTTCAAAAATTTCTCATTTAACCCCAAACCAATGAATTTGGGCACCATGGGTTTGCTTTAACTAACTCATTGATGAATTCTTCATCATTGCTTTGTCTCACACATTGTGAAAATAAGGAGCTCATGCTTTAGTGGGAGGCTGGGTCATCCTAACAAGAATCTTTCTACTCTAATTTAAAAATGTATTAAGATTATCAGTAAATTTGTCTATTTTGAAAGGATCCAATTTTTGTTGTTGTTGTTGCTCATTCAGAATGCTGCTGATTAGCCTCCACTTTTTAAAGTAGTTTCATTGCTTCATGAATTTAGTGTGCACAGAGTGCTCAGTTTCCTTTTACGAGGTGCTTGCTATTCTGCAGGGCATGTGCCACAGACCCTGCATAATTTTGCTCAATTTTAGGCAAACAATGCTGGCTTGTATGAGAAATACCCTTATCTTGGGTGGTCTCTATCTCAATGGACAGTAGTATAGTCCCCAAAAACGTCAGAGCTGTGGCATTGTGTGAATTATGTTCTCAGACTGGCCTTGATTTGAAGGTATAATCAGAATGCAAAGGGAGACTCTGCTCTATATATAGACAGCTCCCATTGCTGAAAACTTTCCAGTTTCCTTCTCCCTTGCTGGGTATATAGCAGTAGTCCTTGACTACCTGAGAAACCAAGGAAAGGAGAGTCCTGGTGTAAATTCTATGAAGCAGTGTTCCAGTGTGGGGTTTTTGGACAACATTGTCCCTTGTATTCATGTGTGCTCTTCCAGAGGCATGATGCTTTGGAGAGCATCACAAGGTAATATTTGTGTTAACAGGATTCAAATACCCTCTGCCTTTCAATCTCAGTTTTGCACCCACATTTTTCCCAGATATCTTGCACCTGACTATAATTTACTGCTGGTGTGACTGTCAAGATGTAGCCATTTAGCCCACTGATTTGTGGGAGCAATGAGGTAATTTTATGCCTAGGTCCTCTCAATTGTACCTCCTAGCAATGCAGAGGGAGTCTTTCCTAATCAGGCATTAAAAGACCTTTTTGATTAATCTCTGACTTCGTTAGAGCCATTCCAGATTTAAGCCAGTGTAACTCATTTCAGGATCAGACCCATTAAGTGTTTTCCAATGAGTAATATACTGTGTCTTTCTTCAGCTCTTAAGGTTTTCTAAAATCATGGAAGAATTGTTTTGGATCTGGGAGATAGACATCTCTTCTGACTCCACTCACACCTTCTCTCCCATTCCCTGACTTTTGGAAATTTGTCTCTAGGTGAAATTTCTTTATTTCAATTTCTTTCTGCTTTCAGCTGGAAGCATTAACAAATGGTGAAGTGAGATACTGTTGAACCAGTGCTCTGTGTGGCCAGGCAATCAGGACAGAAATAATTAACACAGAAAGTGGCCTGCCAGTATCCTGCTGAATGAAATTGGAATGAGTTCAAATACAAAAAGATTTTTCAGCTTACCACTTCTGGGCTACACGTAGCAATAGCCATTTGGAAGGACAACTGCCAGCTTCCATTTCAGATTGCTTGACAGGACTAACTAGAGCACCACTCTATTTCAGCAGGAGCTGTTAGCCAGATTTGGGATGTGGGGCATTATTTCCAGACAGAAGAAGAGATCAGAATGGGGATCAGGTGCTGATCTGATGTGGTGTAAGAAGGTGAATTCCTCTGAACATGGGAAAAATGTGGTCTAGGGAGTGCCTCTGGTTTCCAGCCTGCCATGCAGCTGCTTGTGATGCCCTGGCTGTGCAGAGAGAGCCAGGGCATCACAAGAACTCAAATGAGTCTAGTGCAGAGCCACAAAGATGATTAAGGGAGTGAAACATCCCCCTCATGAGGAAAGGCTGAGGGAACTGGGTCTCTCTATCTTGGAGAAGAGAAGACTGAGGGGTGAGCTCATTAATGATTATAAATATGTACAGGGTAAGTGTCAAGAGGATGGAGCAGGGCTCTTCTCAGTGACGTCCAATGATAGGACAGGGGGCAATGGGTGCAAGCTGGAGCAGAGGAGTTCCCCTGTAAATAGAAAGAGAAACATTTTCATGGTGAGGGTGACGGAGTGGTGGCTATATAGGTTAAGAAATCTTTCCTAGGAGCAAGGATCTCTCCGGATGGAGAGGTGGTGTCAGGTGATAATACACTGTATTGACTAAGCATCCACAGCCAGGTTAAAGCCATGTATTTGCATGAGACAGTTGTCCTTTAGCCCATGTCTCTGTCTTTCCCTCCCATCATGCTTGCAGACCCATCCTGCTACAGCAGTATTCCTTGCAGAGAGTAAGGAAATAAGGCAGAACCAGAGTGCTTTGCTTGCTGTAAACTGGGTATCTACACTGATAAGATTGCAACTGTGTAGACTAAAATGTAGTTCTGTCTGGCAAGCACAGAAGCTGCTGTGTACTTTTCGTGCCCTACAGTTAGCAGTGCATCACTTTGTTTCACATCTGCCCACATCAGGAATATGCTTGGTGCTTTTGGTGTTTTCAGAAACCACAAATGAGTACATGAATAGGAGAAACAAGGGAAGGAAAAAGAGTAGCATGCCTCTGAGGTGATTTTCCTCTGGAAATTGTTCAGACTGTGGGGCTGAGATGTGTGTGGCAAGACTGTGTTACTATGTGGAGCCTTCCAGTTTGCATATACAATGAATTTGTTCCAGGATCCTCAGCCGTATATTCTCATGCTTAGTGATCCTGAGATATTCCACTTGTGCATCTGCCATGGGTATGTCATGAATGAGCCATTACCCCAAGGTCTTATAGGTCATGACCTACTCTGTAAAGCCATTGAACACCTAAAGAGAAAAAGTGCTATGCAGAAGCTATGCATTGTTCATGTTTATAGAAATGTTTTATACTTTTGCTCGGTGGTTCTTCTTGAAAATGATAATCAGCCTCCTCTCTCTGTTGTGAGAAGGAGTCATGATAGAGACCTGAGGAGAGAGGAAGGAGCACTGGGATCTAGTTGATTATTAACTTTAGAAAATGGCTTCACTGGCTGGTTGTGAGAGCAGTGTTTCTCACTGACACTACACCGCTTGCTTCCTTTCAGACAAGCTCTTTTGGCTTGGCCTGGAGGTCTGGGTAGCCTTTCCTCCTCTTAGAGCCAGGCATGGCTTGTGATGGGTTATTAAAATAGCACCACAATTATTATGAAGGTTTGAGTTTTTTCCATGACTTCCATCACATCTTTTTTTTTCAAATTTGTACTGAATACATGTATTTGATTTTTCTCATGCATTCTGAATTCAAGGTTAAAAACCGACCTTGCTTAATTTGACCTTATCTAGCTAATATATCACTGGCCTGCGTTTCTAAACACTGTTAAATGGAGTACATTTCCTTGTAACTTAAGTCTCCTGCAAAATCCAAACTATTAAAAGTGGGGATGATAGGAGAAGCTCCAAGAAATGAATGAACTTAATATAAATATTCATAATCATGTCAATTCCACTTTTTAAACAATTTTTGAAATGTTAGTTTGTTCTGACGGCTGGTCAGAAGCACAAAGGTTAGGTTAAGCTTCCTTCGTTAATGGTTTGGCTCAATGCACCCAGCAGTATAATGTGTTTTATCAGTGAGGGAAATGATATTGGTTTAAGAGGTTTCATGTAACAGTCATATCCTGGCCAAATGTAATTTTGAAAACAATCAGGGCCATTATGGCTCACACAGAAAGAAAGATAAAGACAGATAGCTGTATATGGGTTTTTAATAAGTAATTCACCCTGGGTCTTGAAACATCAGATTGCCAAGTAATATTATTAATGTATAAGCATGTTGGTAAAATCATGTATTCTTTCCCATTGGTTGACTATAGATATGTTTCTGATGCAAATATTGTGTAAGTGTATTGAATCCCAGCTATGTAAATAGACTATATAGTACATCCATCAAGCAGTTGACTTGATTATTCCACACACTAAAGAGCGTTTTCTGACATCAATCTACATTCTGCCTAAATAGAACATTTTTCACCAATGATATTATGCATCATTTACTGTATATTTGATACTAATTGTTCAGCATATCGATCACCTGTCACTCGGAGAGTTTAGTGGTCTTTGCAGCTTGTCCTGGCAACTTTAAAGTTACAGGCAGTTGGTTACCCATCATCTGTATTAGCAAACCAGGATTTCCTGGATGGTGCTGAATTCTTGCCCTGGGCAGGCAGCCTGGAGAGAAGAGTTAAATGGTGGGGAAGGGCCTGACAAATTGGTACTTGAAAAGGAAAAAATGAGACCATTAGAGCATTTTGATTTTCACAGAGATTAGGCTATGGCAGCACACAAACACACTGCAAAGCTTAACAGATGTCACTCACTCTGCACCTTTCTGTTTGGAAGCAGTATTTTACCAAAGGGTCAGGATGAGGATTGGATCAGCCCAACAGGGAGGGATGCGAGGTGCTTATTAACCCTTTATATGGATGCACTGTGCCGTTTTGGTTTGGTGTGCAGGATGCAGAAGCTCTGTGAGCTGCTTCTCTTGCAGAAGTGGCTGAAAAGGAGGAGGGTGTCCAGGGATTGAAGGACTGCACATGTGGCAGTCGGTTACCTGTCAAAGGACAATTATATTAATAGCTAGAGGACATGGCTCTAACTATCAGAACAGTTTCAACCACCTGGTAATAAAAGGATCTATTTTAATAGAAGTGCACTGAACTCTCTGATAAATTTTAAGCATCTACTTCATATATGAAAATGTGGAGATTTGAAAATAAATTTTTCTGCAGCTGGATGGGACCTGTTAATATTGACTGTTCTGTACCTGTCACAGCACATACATTATTGAACTAGAAAACTACTGGAAGCAAAGGCTTTAGAAATAGGAGAAGAATGTATTGATTTAAACATTGCATTCATTCAGCAGGATTTTACGACCTTTTTTACAGTATGGAGTGTGGACTGTGTACTTGCCACACACTTTTTTCTCTGAGCAGGTCATGCCATTACTGTATTTTCCTTCGTAACCCTTCTGTGTTCCAGGCTTTTCCCTCTCCATACCATCAAAGTTCTTACCCTGGTTCTCATCCTTTCCTGGCTCAGCTATCATCATCTCTTCCCCTCTGTGGCTGTCAGTCATTCTCCTTAAGCCTATTCTACAACCAGCCTCCAACCCCCTATTTTCTTTCTTGTCTTCATGAGTTGACCACCAGCTTGACCTTGTTCCCCATGGAGGCTTTTCCCCCCTAGCTGTTCACACTTGACAGCAATATTCCCACCCCAGTATACACAGCACAAAAAAGCATTCTGGAAAGACCTAATTTTGCTAGCTTTACCCCTCTCCAGATCTTCACTGGAATCTCAGGAGTGCTGAAACAGCAAGGAGGCTTAGGGGTGTGACTGGGGGCAGCTGGGCACAAAGGGAGGGCACTGAGCTGCCTGCAGAAATGGGAGAGGTGGGGGCAGATTGGCGTTGTTTTGTGATAAACAGTAAATTTTCTGGAAAACAGCATTTCAAGAGAATCAAAACTGTTAACAAATTAGGGTCAGACTCAATAAATTTTCAGCCAAGGAAAAAATAACTGGCAAGTGGCAGGTGGCAAGAGATTTTTGAAAACCTTGAGACAATTCACTCTGACATTTCAGAAAACAACAAGCCTGTTGACTCTTTGCTTTGAAATGCATTTCTCAATCCCAACCTGAAATGGAAGAGGGGAAAAAAATGTGGAATGGATTAAAATAACCCAAACTTGGAAAAAAAAAATTAATTGAATGAAAAGTTCTCACTGATCTCAACTGTTTTTACCCCATGGGTTTTTTAAAGTCTCAGAGCTCAAGGCTGTGGGTTTTTTCCCAGCTCCACCCAGTGAGCCACTGGTGACATTCACCAACTGTACCGAATGTACAGACTGGCTGTTTCTTTCACAGGCTGACCCCTAAACTTCAGACGTCTGTCTCTGCTCCTTCCCTGTGTTTTGGCTTGTTTCTTAGAAGATCAGCTCCTTCAGATGAAAGTTACAGTCTCCCTACCAGAGGACTGCACATTAAGTCAAACACTGGGCCAAAATCACTAATAAATATTAAAAAAAAAAAGGGGAAAAAAGGGAGGGGGGTGGAGATAAGTGATATCAGCAGTGTCTCCACTGCTTTGCTTTTCTCAAAGGCAGGGTTGTACGCTGCTTGTATGGAGACACAGTCTCCCTTCTCAGGAACTGGCAACCTTGGAGGTGGTGGCTGTCTGTCTTTCTCATGAATTTCTGACTCTGGAGTCTCAGACTTCTCCAAAAGGCTTCTCTGAGTCATCCTGAGGACATCTATGACCCATCATCAAGCAAGTAAAGGAAATTCTTATATTCAGGAACAGAACTGTCTTGCCTGTGTATGTTTTTCTTTGGATCATTTCAGCTATCGTTGTGAAGACCTTCTTCCCAGCGGTTATTTATAAAATATGCTTTGATTCAGGCAGCGTGTGGGTTGCATGCGTGTCAGGTAGTGCACACAGTGCCCTCCCCACAGTGGCTCCCTCCTTCTCTCTGCTCTCCTCTCCCATCCTCTGCACAGCGCCTCAGCTGTCCCCTTCATCTCTGCCTCCCGGCTGCCTCTCTCCCACCCGCTGGCTCCATCTTCCAACACCGAAGGAATTTGCTGGATCCGCAGCTGTTTTGAGAGGGAGAAAACTGTAGCAGCAGCTGCGGCAGCAGTCGTAGCAGCGAATTACATGAGGATACAGATTATCTGAGCACTTGTTTCACAGGGGTACAGCTTATCTAAGATGTAGATTCTGCATAAGCAGTATGGAAATGACAGCAGCCCAGTATGAGACTGCTGGGTTGGTTTATTTGGGTCTTTCCTTGCCAGGGCCAGCATAGGCTATGCAGGGAGATGGGCACAGTGGGGCCAGGGGCTATGGACAGACTGTAGCTCTGCCGGCACCTCTGCCTGCACCTCTGCCTGCCTGCTGGCCCTGTGCATGGCCATGGCATCGAGAGCAGTCAGTGTAAGCTCCTCAGGGCAGGAAACGTTTCCCTTACTTACCCATGAAGCATCAGGCAGAGCAGTGGTGGTTTATAAATAATAGATGTTTAGAAACACTCAAGAAAAAATCCTCAGCAGAATATACACAGCAAAACATTACTGAGGCATCCCTGAGACTGCCGGAGCCACAGGCACGGTGAGCAAAGCCATAATGTCCCCCCATTCATCTCTCTAACAGTCACCACTCTGCTTTACATAGCTGTTTACTTTTTCAGGCATCTTATGCCATAGCATTAAGACACAACAGGGTGTGCTTTACTGGGACATTAATAATACATCGGGTGTGTTGTGAGCCATGACTGTAAAGGCTGAATGACTTCAATAGCCCAAGAAATGTATTAATGCTCCAGCAAACCACATCTGAGAGTGGTAATTCAAATTTTATTTTGTCATTTTATTAATGACGCAAGTTACATGATATTATGTGTGACGCTGTCTAATGGCATGCGTAGGCAATGAGGGGACAACGAGCCCATGGGCAATGCTGGGCAGATAGCTTCTGTCCCCTGTGTGCAATTTTAGTTACAGAATTTTAACTAATTTCATATGCTTTGGGAGGATATCATGGCAAGAGTAGAGAAAGCCTGTGCAAACCTAACATATATAACAGTGAAGGTGGTAATGTTATGAAGGGCACATAGACATACCAGAAATGGGAAGATGAATGATTTGCATGTGCCTAATGCTGTAGCTGAGCACATCTTTCAGCAGGAAAAGATGTGCTCCTTATTAGAAAAAGAAATTAAGATAAGAAGAAAAAGAAAATTCTATCCCAAAAAGAGAAGGAAAAACAGATGCCAGTTTGTAGCAAGCATCTCACCTCATTAAGCATCTTAATTCTCTTTTATTGTCCACACTGCACTGAAGCCTACAAGAGGTATGCATGATTTATAAACAGTACTGTGTATCAGCTGAACAGGTTTTATACAGGGCTCTGAAAGGCTGAGGCACGCGTGGCACTTGGGTCTGGGTGGGTTTTTCTGCAACGTTGGGATCTTGCCTGTTTTCATTCCCGGTGTCCCTTGGCTCTGCTACGCTTGCGTGCTTTTATTTTGATAAATGTTTAAACACCTCTATACTAAATGAAGCCAGGTAAATATGATCCCACTTTACTCTGGCATAATTTTAAAATTAACTCATACCTGGATAGACCTGCATTTCATTAAAGTCCACTTAATAAGAGTAACTGATATTTATTCAGAGCCAAGAAAGCTTCATGGATAATTTTATAGTTGTTTAATAATTTTATTTGTTCAACTTAGGATATTTTAGATTTTCTTATACTCTTGACTGTTAGCTGTACAATCATGAAGAAAATCTAAAACAACAATGAAAAATGCTGGTGTTCAGATTCCAAGATAAATCCAATAACAACTCTGACAGGATTGATAACAACAGAATCAGCAAAACCTCTAGACTCTTTTTAATATGGTTTGAGACATAAAGAAGATAATGAAAGATGTTACTTGACAGTAGTAGGATCTATGTCTAAAGCTAAAAGCAAACTGCTCTGAATTTTTGTTTTTGCTGTTGAAACATTTTTCCTCTGTGAAATAGAGTTTTTGTCAAAATTGACATA
Organism: Chloroceryle aenea; assembly: GCA_013399075.1. Taxonomy (NCBI): domain Eukaryota; kingdom Metazoa; phylum Chordata; class Aves; order Coraciiformes; family Cerylidae; genus Chloroceryle; species Chloroceryle aenea. The sequence continues at coordinate 145,279 of VWZY01003478.1, forward strand.
TTCATAAAATTACAATAATTTTTATTACTTTTTTTGGAAAAAAGTTAAATGATTATTTGGAAAATTCTATTTCAGAAAATGAGACTAAACTCACAAAATAAAAGCACTTTTGAAATTAAATTCTTCATGAGTATTTATTGTTTTAACGTCATTTTATGCTATGTCACTAGCAGTCTTATTTTCTGTGGTGATTTTATAGAACCTTGTCCTTGTTGCCTTCTCTCTCTGCACCTTTCTGCATCCCTGAGTAATCTCATCTGCAAACATGCAATCAGCTACCATGTCTGCGCAACCGACTCACAGATCTACCTGTACACTCACAACCTGTCTCCTCTGGCCATCTTCAGCTCTGGGCTTGTTTCCCTGTCATTTCATGTAGATGATCATCTGTCAACTGAAACTCAATGTGGATGAGACAGAACTTTTAATCTTCTCCACTTCATGTCTTCCCTGTTAGTCCCCTCTTTGATCACGGTGGACATCCTCACCACCCTGCCTGTCACTCAGGCTCATAATTTGTGTGTCATCTTTGACTCAGACCCTTTCTCATGTCCTCACATCCAGGCTATGGCATAATCCCACTGACTGCTTCTGTTTAGCATCTCTAAGATGTCGCCTTCCCTGTCCATCCCAAGGCTAAGGCCCTTGTCTACCCTCTTCTATGTCTCAATTAGCACGACACATTTACCAGGCCTTGACAATTGCAACACTGGACCTTTTGGTGCCCACTTAAAATGACACTGGAAATATTCTTTTCTTAACGCATCAATCTCCCATTTTCTCTCCATCCTTCCTCCAGCTCCGTTTTCTGTATTGCACCAGATGTTACCTGTTTGTCCTGATTCTTGTGCTCTGTCACAGTCCACTTCCACTTTCAGTTATCAACAACTATGTAGTGCTGCCAGCTAGGGATGACCCTGCTGCCAGCTCCCCTTGCCCACCTGCTGAGTGCCCAAACTTGCACACACAGCTCCTCCCTGCTGCCTCCTGCTTTTGAGAGAGCCATCTTGCAAGCAGCCACAAGGTGCCTCACATCCTCCTCATCCACAGTGAACCTCTCCATGCCCTTTTTTCCTAACTGCTGCTAGGCTCTTCATTTGCTGCCTGTCCTGTTGCTCAATATCATGCTATGTTCCCCTGTCACTGTCATCCATTTTCTGTGACTCACTTTTGTCTCTTGCCTTATTCTAACATTGTAAGGCTTTAGGAATAGGTAACATCTTTCTATTTTGCCTAATACTTTGAGTCTTGGGCCACAGTCGCGTCTTGTGGGGTAGGAGTCCATTAGACTCAAACGTGTGCACACACACATGGGTACATATTGTGATAGTACAAAGTGTTAATCTTTATTAATAATAGTAGGAGAATATAGCATGGCAGGTATCAACTCGTGCCATTTTATGCCATTTAATAGTCTACTATTTTATTGTCCTCAACTTTTATATTATTATCATTATTTGAATAATTAACTTTGCCAGCTATTAAGTACAGATTTGAAGCCACTTATTTTCTAGATCAAAGCATCTCCCACTTCTGTTAAAATGAAACTCTTGAATTCTTGGACAGTCTGAACAGGAAAGGTAAGAGTCAAAGTGTTTCATTACAAACAAGCAAGAGATGCTTTGACCTATAGAATAGAATTCTAATATTAATTTTTCATCTTAAAGTCTAGCACAATAAAATGCATTGTAAGTACAAAGTGAAATCAAAGAAAAGTTCAGCTATTGTATTGCATAATGTATGGAAAATTTTGGGGAGACTAATTCCTCACATGAGGTGTGTCAGAAGGCTTCCTAGTTTGCCTAGCTGCTGGGAGTTTTGATATTTCATAAGCAAACTGTCTCGCTCTAACAAAACCTGACTTAAAAGCTGAGAGAACATCACTAGGAGGTCACTGTGTTGGAAAGGTCCGGTTAGACCCGTGCCACAGTTTGAGCCGATGGAGGTCTCACTACACAAATGGTGACTACAGAGGTTCTCGGTGGATCCAGATAGTGCAAACAACAGCTGCTACTAGCATGACACTAGAGCAGATCACAGCCTGTGAGGAATGCTTGGGAAGTCTCAGGTTTTCACTGTTAAAAAAAAAAAAAATCAGTTCAAAGTTAATTTTTAAAACTTCTTTCTATTCTGGCACATTTTGAAATGTGACTTGAGGCTCTCATTTACTGTGGGTGTGAAATAGCTGCCTTTCCCGTGAATAGTTGTTCAGGTTCTGGGTTTTGACCAGCTCTTGCAAGGATATAGTTTAGATTTCTATTTAAAATACACATTTTGCTATTTTCTTTGCTAACAGAATGCACTTTAGTGTGTATATTTTGCAGTGTCACCAAAAAGCCAGAGGAGAAAAGTGCTAAAAATTGCCAACAAGAGCTTCACCAAGAGATTCCCCCTAAGCCATGGCAAAGGTGACCATTCCTTAAAGAGTCCTCCCTCTGAGGTCCTCCTGCTGAGATACCTGCAGGTATTGCCTGTTTCAGGGTGGGTGAGCTGCATGGAGGTGCTGAACTCCCAGAGATCTTCTTTGGAACCAACAGATGATGGATTAATACATTTCATAACAATCTCCATGGATACCAAAACTAGAGCAGCATCCTCCAAAGTGATGGTGATAGAAAACCCTCTTGAAAATGTGGATTAGTGGGTGCTCCTTTTGGAGTCAGAGGCTACCCCAGATGATGTAGTTTATCTCAATGTAAATCAGATGTGACTCAGCAGCAGACACTGCACAGCCAAACGTGCAGAAAACTTGCGTCAGTGCTGAATCAAAGCCTGAAGCACAGATCATTATTTAAAGAGAGTTATGAGAATGCCAGGAGTTTTGAGAAGATGATCAGCACTGTTGAAGAAGTGAAGAATTATAGATATAATGATAGCAAGCTCTCAGGATTTATTAACTGTTTTGTTTGGACTTATTAAAAAGGAATGACACCCATTAAAGTATATCACAGGAACAAGCTATCTAGCAGCCCCAGGGCTGTGACTGAAGGGGAGCTCTGCTATAAGGTGAGGGCTCTCTATTGCTTTCCAGTGACAAGGCACTCAGTAAAACAAAGAGAAGGCCTTGCTTTTTAAAATAAATTGTTCATTCAATTCAAGAGTTTTTGTAAATGAATATTGTTCTACAAATACCTCTAAGAGCAAACGGCCCAATTCTCATGAAATACATGTACCTAGCATTAGTCCAAGACATTTCTGATGGTTTGATAACAACTCCAATCACTCTATTGCCATGTTCTTTAAGGAAGATGTGCACTGGCATTGCAGGTGGCTGCTGGCTCTGTGTGGCTGTGGGGAGGGCAGGATCCAGCCCTGACATGGCAGCATGGCTTGCTGTCTCGGTGAGCGGTATTTACTGTTGTGAGCTTGGCAGCGCTCAAAACATTGGCACTGGTGAGGAGAATGTGGACAAACATCACTACTTTTTCCTGTGCCTGACAGTGGTATTTCTTCAGGTTGCCAAACTGCAGGATGAGCCCTATTCCCATATTTACCTAAGCACTCATGCTTTTCAACTGCTGTAGGAATCAGTCATGCTTCTCTCCATCTTCCCACCAGCCTCTGCATGCATGTCTTACAAGCTTTGCATAAGCAAGAACCACTGCTGGACATGGCTGGAACTGCCCCCACCAGCAGGAGTGTCCCTTCCCATTCCTTCCTGCTGCCTGTCATCTCAGTGTTTAGTCACTCTTTGGTGTCAGCAGCTTTCTTGTGGTGCAGCGGTGAGGTGGGTACCCAGAGGTTTGATTCAAGAGCTATACATGCACACTCACTGGGTCCTCTCAAAGTGGTATTTTTAACCCGCTTTCCATGAGGGTGTGTTTGTCTCTCTGATGCTGCCTCCCACCTGCCATGCCTCCCTGGGACCTTAATGCATCCCGGGCTTTGTCTCTTAACAAGAAGTATAAGTCACAAGCTAAGATAAATCTCTTTATTTTGTTACATCTGTACCAGCCTTTTCAGTCATGTCAAAACAACTGGGATTATTTATCTGCTTTCAGGAAATTCTGCTTTATCAAAGTACATTTTAGACCATGTCAAAACAAGTCTGTTTCTTTTAAATGGTAACTGGGAGTGGAGAGTTTGTAATACAAAAGTTCCAATCCTGCTTCATGAAGCTCAGAGAGCATTGCTCAACAGGTTATAAAATGTTTGAGCTATCTGACCATGTCCCTTCAACCTGTCTCTATAATTCAGACCGTTATTCTTTTCAGTTTAAAAACAACAATATGTCGAACCTAACCAGGATAATTGAGATGCACCTAGGGGTGGCTGTCTTTCTTTTTTTGGACAATAATTGTCAACTCCCCCTGTGAAATGGCAATACTAAAGGGTCAGTTAGAAATCCTGTCTCACACTGTATTCTACCACCACCCCATGAGGACACCTGGTTCTTTGCACATCCATCTTTTTTTTTCTTCTTTTTTTTTTTTTTNTTTTTTTGACATTTGGGTGAGCTTCATTGTAGCTTATTATTATTGAAAGTAAGAGAACAGACTGAAGACTGATTGCAAGGATATGGTGTACCATGGGAAAATCCTAGTTATATAAATGCTTTGTCTGAAACTTAACTACACTGTGTTCTGCAAGAGCTACTGCAGACATCCCTGTTGTTTTTATTGATCTTATAGATTCAGTACTGGGGCATTTAGAGTCTAGCTTTGCTTTAGAGATTTGCTTATTTTACTTGAATTTGCTCAAAATTCAATAGATTAAAGTGATCTGACTGATTTTTGAATGATGGCCTAAAAAAGAAATAAAAAGGTTTCTCATATAAGGTGAGTCAGCTGTCACCAGATTTCCTGATGCCCAGAAACTCTGATCAGGCAGAAAGCCCCTGCTGGGGCAGGCAGTTCACCCACGGCCATGGGCAGGAGCAGCCAGGAGCATCCACTAGTGCCACGTGCAGATGAAGTGGTTTGGTGTGATGGGGCCAAGCCCTGCCCAGTCCAGAGCCTCCCAGCAGACACCATCAGGTCTAGGCATCTGCACTGTGGTGAAGCTGGCACTGTATCTCCCTACTGGGGCTTTGGCCATATCAGCCTGAGCAGCTCCTGGAGATCAGCTGGATATCCAACCCCCACCCTCCTATGCCTTGTACATCATTTTTATGATCTTTACTGCAGTGGCATTTCCTGTGTTTTTAACAAAAATCTTTTAAAACTGATACTCCCAAGGATACAGAAGAGTGCTGTAGTTGCTATTTTACTTAATATTAAAAGGTTAAAAAGCCCATGAAAACATATAGCTATGTGGAAATTAATGATGCTATCTCTTGTAAACTAGTGCTGTGTATGTACCTATCCACTCATAATGTTTTAAATATACATAGCAGAGTGCAGATAGTGATAACACGTTTGATTTGATCTGCTACAAATATATATAAATATATATATGTCAGACAAATAACTTATCTCCCTTCCTACTCTCTGCATTGATAAAATCCATAGAGGATTTAATCCATCTGACTGTGCTTCATCGTGTTACTCATCTCAGCTGTGCATTCAGAAAGTTCAAATATTTAAATTGGTTTAAAGTCAGAATATTAATGGCTGTTCTTAGAAATTCAATAAGTTACATTTTCCAGTTGATAGATACTGTCACAAATGGCTACTGCAGAAGTGTACGTAGTTAATTACTTTGCAACAATTAAGATCTTAGTCCAAGTGCATGAAGACTTTTACTAGTAGGAGTAAAGAGAAGCAATGAAGCACTCTAAGCTCCTCATTGCTGAAGGAGTGTGCTAACGATTCTAGCTGATAAGCCTTAAAGCAGCTCATGACAAGCAGCACTGTGCATCACCTTATGTGCAAGGTCTGAGAGAGTTCAGGTTACACCCCTGCACAGGACACAGGGTTTGAGATAGACAAACATCATTTACTCTTAAAATATCAACCCTGGTGAAACAGAGAACTGCTGAAGAGAAATACAGCTTCTCCCCAAAGGTGCAGGTTTTTCAATTAAAACTACAGAAAGAGAAACCACACAAACCTTACAAAGAGAATTCATCAGGCAAGGAAACAAGACCTGTGCAACATTACACTGCAACAAGCCACCTCCTCTTAGTGCAAAGCAAGAACATACGCTTCATTTCAAACCTGTTTTTAAATATGCCCCTAATTAGGAAATCATTACCAGCAACCTGCATGATAAGGAAAGAAATATTATTATATTAACCTGGGGTCTTCAGTGCACTTGGAGGTATCATGAAGCAGCACTCCTGCAGTCAAAGCCTGCACACTCCCTCTTTTCTCTCATCCAGTGAGTCACTTCTTCCCTTTAATCTCCCATTAAAATCCTTTCTATCCTCTTCAGTTTATGACTCTGTTGCTGCAAGGTGTTTTGTGGCACACGGTATGGCTAATCCTTGGGATCAGATCGTATTGAGAACAGAATAATTGAAAACAGCTTGAAGCAGTTGTAGTTAGGCACACAAATCAATGACAGATAATCATTTAAGCACAAACCAAAACAGACATTTACATGGAAAACAATCATGGCCGTGGAGTTACACCCCATTCTTGCCATGCAAAATCTTTAATGTATTTGTTGGAATACCCTTGGAAGGTAAAGCCCATTGCAAATGGAGCCATCACCTGGAGACACCACTGACAACCCCCCACCAGAAACCTGAGCTCAGTTGTAAATAGATTTGCCTTAAAGGCTGCCCAGCTTCGAATGAAATAAAGCTGCACTGCTCTCCAGACTATGTGTGAGAGTTGTGATCAGAGGTCAGCAGTCCTGAGCTGTGCAAAGCCACACAGCAGCGGAGAGCATGGGGCTGTGTCCCCCCTTTCAAGATGCTGCTCCCATCCCAAGTCCCCACTGAGGGTTGTGCTCAGGTGCACTGCACTATGTATGGAAGTGTAAACATAATAAAGAAGAACTCCTGAGGTGGACTGTGTTCTGACTCAATAGTGCAGATGGGAGCACATACTTACCCCCATTTTCTGATGATAATTATATTTATACCAGGTGGTTAGAATGTTTTAATGAATGACTACCCGATAAGAAACTCTTCTTACGGCTATGGTGCTGGGTCTTTCTCTTTTTTTTTTGCCACCATCCAAATAATAGTTCAAATTTAAAAGCAGAACAAAACCAATAAAATGACAATTTCAGATCTTTCTGAACATCTTTAGAAAGGCATCTGGAAACTTAAATCCCAGTTCACCTCTAGTGGTAAATTGAAGAAAATGTGTCAGGGATGTCATATGCCATCTGTTGTTTGTCCTGGGGGGGCTGGAAAAGCCAAGCCTCCATCCCTGTCCAAGGGCCCACTGCACAGCCAGGCAAGTGAGTGAGCACTGTTACCTGTGTGGCTCCCATAGCTCTGAATTTCTCTGGGTGAATTTCTCTACAGCCATCCAGTTTAGTGACGTAAGAAAATCCAGAGCGAATTCCCCTCTGCTTCTGTGTGAGGCTGGGGATTAGGGCTTCCCCAGCCCCCTTGCTGCTCTGGCAGCTGCTGTGCCTCTGCCAGGAGCCGACCACCCTGTTGCCAGTGCTATACATGTGCATGCACAGAAAAAGGTCAAAAGGGATGGTGATTGAATAAGGTTTTATTATTTATATCTATTTGCAAGTGGGACTTTTTTTCCTATTATTTAGCTCTTTGTTTAAAAACGTCAACATCTCCACCAGAGAAGTTTCAAAAGTTTAGTCGCCAATTTTCCTTCCACTTTCTGTGACTCTGATGAAAGGGTATTATTTATCAAACTAAGTGTATATTACAATCTTTGCAAAATGGTAAAGATCAAAGACTACCTTGCATCAAGCAGCATTACAGTGACATAACATTTTATCTTGTTACAGCTGATATCAATCACGGTGTGACAGAAAGCTACAGAGAAGGTTTTTTCAGCTGGTATCACTGATACACTGCAACAGCTGAAATACGGCAGCCAGCTAGCATGTGCTCTGGGTGTGAAAGGGAGAAACAGCAGCATAAGTAAGTGCCTTTGGTATCCATGTCATTAAGTACGGCCATTTGGCAGTGAAACACGTGCACACGACTTTAATTCTGCCTGCGGCTGTCGCATCCTTGTAGGGGAAGAGATAAAAGCATCTATAAGAAGAGAGGGCTTGATTTCAAGTGACAGTAGTGACATTTTCAGCAACGACCCCCAAGTGCGGCATAGTCCGACATATGATACTCCTGCCCCAAAGGCATGTGCATCATCCCCCTCTCAGTGGGAAGAGGTGGGATGAGCAGTAGGGGCTGCCCAGCACTGGGTGGTGAGGCACCAGCCCGTCTATGCCCCAAAGAACGGCTGGCTCCACACGCCGTGCCGCTGCCAGCTCAAGTGCTCTGCAGCTCTCCCGCACCAGCTGCAAGTCAGTTGCTCTCTCCCCACAACTCATATCTTTGTTTTGTTTAGGATTGAGTGTCTTTTCACTGTGACCATAGACAGGCCAAGGAAAGGAATGCAATTTCTCTTGCTCCTCCCCGGGACCCTGCCAGGCCTGAGAAGTACCGCACCCACTGTCCCCCCCCCCCCGCTTTCGCTTCTGGCGTGTTTGG
>VWZY01003478.1:153810-165815 GCA_013399075.1 Chloroceryle aenea
TCTCTGGGAATATCTGGTGGAGAACAGAAAAGAAAGGGGAATTATAAGAGATCTGTTGTCGTACATATCTGATCCAGAGGAGATGCATCCCTCCTCTGCATGACCAGAGCCAGCCCTGTGTATTTCTCCCTGCAATATGCACAAGTCCGACAGCAGCATCTTTCCATGCTGTGCTCAGCTCACAGGCCGTGCTTCTGCAAAGTGCCACCCAAACTCCCAGCGTGTGAAAGCCACCGAGACCCTGCAGCAGGAGCCTGAATCCATGGGGCAACCTCAGGCCTCTGTCTTCACCCCCAAAGGCAGCCCGCAGTCAGCCGGTGCAAGCGAGAGCAGCCGGGCCCAGGCTGCGGAGCCAGAGCACCGCTGCATGCGGGCGGGAGCCCTGCGGCTCCAGGCAGAGGGAGGCTGGCGTTGTCTTGAGCGGTATCGATTCTGGCGGTGACTGGAGCACTTCAGCTGCTGTATTTGGGTTATATTAACATTAGACTTTCATAACAGGCAACTTCACTTCAAACGGTCCTACAATTGTTTCTCAGAGACTTCAATCCAGACAGGGAATCCTTTCAACATAGCAAAGAGAAGGAGAAACAAAGCAAATGAAGCCAGGAAAGTACAAGGGTTCGACAAATTTAAACATCTTGTTTTTTTAGGATTCTCCTGCTATTTGAATAGAACATTGCATTGTTTTAAACAAAGTGCCCATCTTCAATTTTTCAGACTCCTTTCCCTCTGTTGCTGGGAGCTACACAATGTACTTCCAAACCAGTTACTAAAATGCATCTAAAAACTTGAAGAATTATTTGGAAAAGGGCATTCCTATTCCTTATGCATAAAACATGCATGCATATTCATATAAAACATTTAGAAAAATTTGTACCAGTTATAATTAGCATGTTTTGTGCATCTATTTTCTTTGCTATTAAATAACAAATTTGTGGTAACCATAGCAACTGGAACATCACATGGTACTGGTGCTATTTTGGGGATAACATAAGTACCTTTCTTAAAGAAGCATTCACACCTCTAAGCTATGAATTTTAATAATTTTCATGATAAAATATCTATTGGGTAGATTGTATTTGTCCCTCACTACAATGTTGACTTAATGTGGAATGCACTGCCTTGTTTTGCAGTGCCTATGACCACTTAAAGGCACTAATGATACCTCTTGTTTTGAAATAAGGCAAGAGACTTTTAAGAAAGGCAAAAGAAAAGATATGTGACATATTAGTTGAACTTGCATCGAGGGGAAAAGTGAAAATAATGAAGAATTTCTGTTCCCATTTCTGGGGAAGGAGCTAACAGTGGTCATGTAGCTCTTCATGCCTGAATGGAGGAAAGCAGGAGGAGAGAAATGCTTTCATCTTGGACTGGTGTAACTCCTACTGGAATAAGCAAGAGATGTTGCATTAGCTCTGCTGGAAGAGGGGAAAGTTTGGGGACCTCACATAGGGAGACACCACCTAAGCCATCAGAGCCAGTTCCCTGCCACTGCAGCCAAGAGTGTTTTATCTATGGAATATCTGTTGTACACAATACCACATACCATGGCCCTTCCAACATATCTCAGAGCCTTTTATCTAATGACATGAAGAGCAAGATACCAAATGCCACAACAGTAATGAGCCATTAAAAGAGATCAGGTGGCCACAAGGTCAGTACCCATGTGCTAGGCTCCTGCTAGGGCAGGGCTTCTCTTAAAAATTTCCTGGAGCACCACATTACAGATAACAACAAAATGCCTCAAGAATCCCTGCCAATGTTGTGATGAATTATGAAAAAAATGGGAAAATGTGGAAGAAATTCCCTTCAGTCTCTGAAACTGGTAATTCAGGTAATCACGAGAATGTAAGTAGGATGAACCAAACAGGCACCCATGAGAAATGAATGTTATTAAAAATAGCCTGCCCACACTGATGTACTAATGAAAAATGCTGGTTGACATGATTAACTGTTTTATCATGAAAGTGTCTGTATAGATGAAACCCACCCTGAGCTGTCAGGATGGTGTTATCCATCTCCAAGACCAGAGGTAATGAGGGATCATTCACCTTGGGTGGCTCCTACTCAGGTGATTTGGGTTATTACACATACTAAAGAGGCCATTAGAGTGGGAAATGGCTTAGACCAAGCTTGCCTGCTAAGGTGGAGTTTAGAGCAGAGGAATTTTACTGGAAGGTGAAGAAAGATACTGGGGTTGATGAGAAGAGCACTGAAACTGAGCTGTAAGGAGGCACGGCAAGTATGTGCAAATGGTGAGGGTTTGTGGGGGGTTGCAGGGCCAGCCAGGGCTGTGCCAGCAAAAGGGATAATGCCCAGGAAGTGCCTCAGGTTGGAGCCCCGGGTGCAGGCAAGGGCTCACCAACCTGTGAGCTGGCTCATGGCAAATTGTAAGGACTAAAAAGTTAATGAGAATTTTAATTTTAGAAGTTCACCTGGGTCAAGCCTGCAAATCTGATCCAGACTGTGGGAGTTAAGTCTGAGCAAAAATTCACAAGGTAATGCTTTGCCTCTGCCTCTATTCTGTTCTGCCTGACTCCTGTTTTTCCCAATTCAGATGTATAATTGGGAAGTTTTTTGTGAAACGTCATCTAACTTTTTTTACCATATTTTTTCTAAGAGAAGGCTTATTTCTACATATGTCTTATTATAAAAATGTAGCTTTTTATTATTAATTATAAATTGTCAAAAATGATCCCTTTCAACCATTTTGAAATGAAAGATTTTTTTCAAAAAGTGCTATCATAAATAATGCATTTAAAAAAAATTAAAGCAAACATTCCAATATCTCAAAACCAGAAAATTTTGATTACCCTCAACTAACCATTAATTGTTTTCCGTGTTTACGCTGACCCTGCTCCAAATAATCAAAGATGGAGCAATCCTTTTTCACCCCTCTCTTGCTGAGTCTTTGGGGACTTGAAGTACTTGGTTTAGGGAGGCCCTGGTAGGATTTCTTGTGTGGATGTTGCCCAGAAGAAGAGTCTTTCTCAGTCCCCACCATGCTCACTCCATGAGTTGTGTTATTGATCTCGTTGGACTTTTCTGCTTCATTCGCCCTTGCTGCAGCTACTGCTGTGCTATGTTTCTCTATCCACTACCTGCCCCTTCCACCCATGGCTGGTGCATCTGTTCCCTTTACCTGTGCTATGGAGAGGGACTGGTTCTTGGTTCAGCTGAGGGCAATTCCACTCTAACCCTTCCCTCATCTTGCAGTCTTGTTCTCCTTCAAATTCACACTTCTTGAAAAGTCTTGGGAAAAGGTCTAACAAGGCAGCAGCACAGTGTTTCAGCTGAACACATATGCTTCCAGGAGCCTTGAGGGGTGAAGCAAAAGTAAACCCATTAGAGGCAAAAAGGGAAAGTTGCACACAATGCTTTTTTTTTTTTTTCCACCTCTTCTTGATCCATGCTGTGAAATGGGAACTTCCCGTTCTGCTTTCTGTTTGGAGAGGAAGAGAAGAAAATAAAAAGATTCAGAAGATGCTGGCAAGCGATAAAATACAAAGAAGTTCTTATTCTTATATAGTAAATGAATGGCTTTCTGCCTTGCCTTTTGTTAAAGCTCTTAATCCAGCCTATAAATAGGGACTTTCCCTTTGGACTGACTGTTTAGATATAAGACTTAGAGCTGATCAGAAGTAATGGGATCAGAAAATAGGAGATATATATCAAAGAGAATGATACATATACTCATACGGGTGAACTTTCTCTTGCAGCACTCCTCATACACTGTATGTAAATGTTCCATAAGTACAAAGTGCACTGCATTTTGCTGTAGACCGAAGCTAAGACACCCTCTCTGAGAAGCCTGCCTCTTTGATTCCTGGGGGGAAGCCTGCCTTTGGGCAAAGCACAGATCCTCTGCAATAAAGCAGAACACGAGAGGTAATTTTGTTGTGTAGCCTGATTCAGGTTTGCTAAATGCTGGAAGAAAGCAGCATTTAAGGATGCTGGAAGTGGAGACTCACGCTCTCAGATCTTAGAAATGGCAATAGTTCACCCGACCAAGCAAAAAAGACAGACTGAACTCTTAAGTAAAAACCAAGTTATTTTCAAAGAAAACCCATATTTGACACTTGTGAAAGAACTTTTTGCTCTACTTGTTACACTACCCAAACTTTTACCATGAAGCTGTAGGCTTTCTGGCCGTGTTCTCAAGGCTGTGCCATGGCTTTCCGTGAGTATGGCCATAGCAATGTGTTGTTCTTGCATTTGGAAACTCTCCAAATCGTATTCAGCTGCCATGGAAAAAAATCTGAAAATTCACAGACTTGTCTTGTTTCCAAAGACACCTCTGACCTAGGTAATATATTCTAAAATCCTTAATTATTTTCTACTTACTGAAAATCCTCACTGATGGAATAGGATTTTTTCTTAAGTCAGAAATTAAGAGAGAGAAGGGATTTCTATTGTGGTTCTTAAAGATTAACATAAAAGCATAGTGAGAATATGAATATAAAATACACTGCATATATTTTCTTTTTATTTAAAAAAAAAATAAATGAATCATTTGCCTTCCATTTTGTATTTAGGAACATTTGGGTGCCATTTGATGCTATTTATATTTTCCAGGGCAGCTTTTCATCAGATTAATTTTTTTAATAGGTGTGATTATGACTATATTTTAGAAGATAGTTGAAGCAACCATTAAGGTCTTTTGAAAAAGTTGCTCAGAGAGCTCCAAAACCAAAATCAGTTTCTTCCATTTCTTGCATTAATCTTGTGTAAACCAAGTGGAACTTTGTAGATCAATAATTAACCCAAGGAAAAAAAAAAAAACCTAAAAAAAATTTCTCTTCTGATGCCCAGATCTGCTTTATGCATCAGCAAAAGTAAATATCAGTATTTGTGGAAGTTGTTGGCCTGAACATATTTTCCTCCCCGTTGAAAATACTGTGTGACTGAAAGGGGAAAACTTTAGAGGAGGCAGTGCAGGACTTGCCCCTTGTTCCTATGGTCTGAGGCTGTCAGCACAGAGCTAACCACTCGTAACAATCCCAGGTTTTTCCACTGAAATACCAGTATGAAAAATGGACTGACATCCATGTGCATACTCTTTTACTTTAAAATAGTCTTTATCACCATTGTACACTTTTCTAAACCATATGGATGAGGGGTTTTTTGTTGGGTTTTTTTTTTGTACTGCTACTGTGTTTTGCTTTCTTCTCAAAGTAAACCTGATATCTGTCAAAAAGACAAGTTACATTGTGAGTATTTAAAATGTCTGTCAGTATTTGTATTAATACATTTATCCCTGATCGGCTGAAAACTCTGAATAGTTTGCTTTGAATTAATCTCTAAGACATCTTTTTAAATACAAGTAGAGGAGATGTTTTAATTTAACCACACAAATAGCAGCCACTTTATTCTTTTTTATTCTGTGCTTTATGCAGTCCTACTTTGAATATGAAGACATAATATTTAAAACATTGGGAATAAAGATTTTATCTGACTTCAGTATCAGTATGACCATTACGAAAAGGTGTCCCTCATTGCCTGTTTCACTGTTATACTGAAATGCCTTCATCTGAATTGAACTAAATCTCAGCTAAATCAACTAATAAACAGGAATATCAGGTGATGGCATGGCACCGCCTCAGTTGCTAATGCAAAATGATGAGCAAGTGGTGAAAGGTCAGCCCTGGAACTGAGGCCTGAAAATTCAACCTGCTTTTCATATTGGTTGTGTTTTCCAGTGGGCTTCAGGTCAGGTGCTGAGACTTCGGACCTTTCTCTGTCTGCAGCTGTCTCACTGTTTTCTTAGCTTACCCTGAGCAAGTTCTGCAATGTTACTGTACTGTTCCTCCTAGGAGAAAATCCATCTAATGTTTATCAGTGTTGCAAAGCCATCGATGCCTCCAAAAAGGTCTTTGGCATTCCCTACAAGGAAGATGCTATGCACAGTAAAAGATGCACAGTGTGTGCACATAGAGAAATATAATCTCAGGGGTTATTTTTTTCTCTGCAGGATATTTATTTTCACCTATTATTAAACCTGTCATGAATGAATGCTTTTGTTTAGGTTAAAATGAGTTTACAGCCCCCCAAAAATTAGAAGATATAGGCACCTGTTTAGAAAGAGGAGCAACACAGAACTATGTTTTACCAAAAACATTTTTTGGTGATACATATAGATATGTTCTGTAACTGCATAATAAGGTGGACAGAAAATTAAATGAAATTTTCAAATACATATACTAATTAGAAAGGACATGTACATCCATAGATAGAGAATCTGAGAGAAAATGACAGAGATTCGGCACTACAGTGAATTAAAAATGTCAAATTACAAGGATGCACATAATAAAAGCTTGTGTTATGCCATTCAATATCAATTTTTCTACATAAGATGGTAAGATGTATGTCTCACAGGTGTCCAAAGCTGCACCTCTGCCAATGCCAGGACACACCAATGTATTGTGGGTTTGTTGTTTTGGTTTGGGTTTTTTTAAGAAGCAAGAATATTAAGCATGAGATCTGCTTAAGTATTAACAGTCAATTACAGGATGTTTTGGGTTTTTTTTTTTTCCCTCTCAGATGTGATAAAATCTAACACATGATGCCCAAAATATAAGGGAAAGGGAGCAAGCAATGTGTGTTCAGATTTGGCTGTGGACTTAATAGGCTGTCAGAGAGCCATAGGATGCACAATAAAAATGGATGTTAACTAAATTTTGACGTGCAAGAGCATGTGTTTAATTTGCAAGATGTTTTGTTTAATTAAAAGGTAAATACCATTTATAATTCTTCTCACAGACTGTTTGAGAGCAACAACAACACCTACAGAGCTCTCAAGCCACCTGAAGAACTTTGGTGCATCTGATCCATGGGGTACGTACATTTAAATGAGAGCAGCTCACTACTTTATTAAGTGATGCGTTTGTTTTTACACAATATTTATTATTGCTTCTAAAAATTTCTAAACATCAGCTGCAAGATATTAGCTGCATGAAGCATTTAAAAATTCTGCCGTAAAAGTGTGATACTCAGTCCCCAAATATAATTGACTCAGAGACAACATCCACCCTGGTGGAGAGGAAATGTGCCAAGTCATCACATAAATATGAAGGCATAAAACCCCTCTGAACATGCAAAAGCCACGTTCAGACCCCTCTGCACAGAGGGCACACAGAATTGCTGCTGAAGCAATCATGTCTTTTTGAGGCTTGCTTTCCTTATCTATCTAGATCTTCTCTTCCTTATAATCCCCCTTCAAGCTTGCAGAGCTTATAGTTCATTTCCTTTAAGGTCTTTGAGATTCAACACTCATGCCCCATGGTTTTGGCTTCATGCTCTGCTCTGGGCTTCTGTGCTTCTTTCAGGAGAATTGATCATCCAGCCAGGGTCCTCCTTACTCCCTGTGAGCTAAAGTGAGTGTGCCCGTGACAGGAGACATCATGTATTTGGCAAACAAAGCAGCTTAAGCCAAGAGAGGAAAAACAGTACCAACTGGAAAGGCAGTTCCACTGCAGTGATGGGTGTTGTGCACAGTCATGTCACCCTACAGCATCTACACAGTTGCACTCTGAAATCAGAGTGTCTTCTGAAAGCTGTGCAGTAGCACTTGTGGGTTACAACTGCTGCTGGAAAAGTAGGGGAACTGCCCAGCTCTGAGAGATGGCTACCTCTGCTGCCAGTGGTCTTTAGGGGCAGGATCTCAGGGTCAGCTTTTCCAGCACAGAGCACAGCAGCTCTCATTTTGTTAGGTTTTTCACATAAGAAAAATGGCCAGAAAGAGGCACAGGCAGCTGACACCCAGCCCTCTAATATGCTGAAGCTGGATCCTGCTCTGTTCGTAGGGTCTGATGGTATCAGCCTCCAGAGAATCAGTGTCTGACACTCCCAGTCTGTTGTTTGTATTGGTTCGGTCTCAGCTGAGCTATTTCTAACAATGAAGAACATATCTGAGAGAGTTACAATTTGCTGTAATCATATTTTTCCAGTTTTTCTCTGTGATAATTACTCCCATAAATATCATTGCTTCACCTCAGCTCAACAGAATGCTCTCTATTTCTGTGCTCAGTCTCAACCTTCCACACTTGGATTGCTGGGGAAGGACAATGACATTTTTTGTTATTACCAGGACTACTCCAGCTATGGGGCTGTTGGAGCTTCCAGTTTTAGTCAGTTTCTGTGCTGTATTAGCTGATCAAAACTTACCATCTGAAGTGAAATTTGGTAAACGAAAATGTCTTAAATCGTGCATGTGTTTAAATAATATAAAATAATAATAAAGCTTTGACTTGGTTTTAATTAGTTAAGGACTTGAAAACCAGAAGTCGGGATGCTATGTTGCAGTTAAATGTTTCTGACTCTACTGCTGGCTCCCAGGCTTAGTTTTTAACAGAGAACATTTTTAATGTAATCAGTGCACTACAAATCTCAGGAATTCCAGTTCCTACCGTGCTTACCCACTAACAACTTTTAGGATAGATGCTTAAAGTAGACTTTATAAGGGGAGAGGCTATTTTTAGCTATCAGCTTAAGAGTCACAGACACATTTGGGCTTTAGAGTGCTAGGCAGCAGGAGTTAGGAAGGAGGTGCTTGGTCTTAGCGCATACAATACAAGCAGGTATATGGGAAGGAAAAAAGAGTAGGAAACAGGAGTGTTACTGTCTCCATTTTAAAACTGGTGAAATGTGGCAAAAGAATGAGGACTCACCAAAGTTACCTCTGTTGCCTATGGCAGATGTGGTGTTCAAAGAAAAAATCTCCAGATTTCTAATGTACTTGCTTAACTACAAGGCCATTCTTCCCCTCCAGAAAATGATATATAGGTATATAAATGTGCATTGATGTAATGCCAAGTTATAAACCACAAGCCTTTCAGAACTCATGTCCCTGATAGATTGCGAAAGAACTTGAAGTCAGGAGAATTGTGGTTTGTCTGACCTTATGCTAATCATTCTCCCTGCTTGTGTCTCGGTCAAACTGAAAATGGATAGAATAATGAACCCTTTTGAAAAACATAATTTCTGGGTGTTGGTCATGACCCAGTTTTCATAAGTTTCTAGGATATGGGGATAATCAGGGAAATGAAGATCCTATCTTATGAGACAAGACTGAAAAGCTTGATTTAAACAAAAGAAATTATGAGAAGGAATATTAGTACACTGCAAGGGGAGTAAATATCAGAACTAATTAAGTTCAAGGACAAAATTGGCATCTGAACAAATGGATATAAACGGGCCCCTAATAAATGTAGGCTGGAAATCTTAAGCAGCTGAGTTATGAGATTCTGGAACAGCTTTCCAAGGGGAATAGTAGGGCCAGGGAAAGTAAGTGCTTTTTAAATGGATCTCTATCAGTTTATGAACTGGATATCATGCCTGAGAAAACCAGAGAGCTAGATTCTCAGGCCAGACAAGTCCAATGTTCCTAGGTAACAGTCTGAACATCACCAGGCTGCACCACCTTGGTGATAGTCTGGAAGAAGAAGCAGCCAGCCACAGCGTATCTCGAGTTGTATCACATGTATTTGTTTTTAAGGTCCTCTGTTCAGAGAGTCTCTTCAATTTCCTGATTATCCCACCAACCTGACACTTGAGATGTTCTTCGACATTTCCAGGTAATCCTTCCCTGCTCTCAAGTGCTAATGTAGAAATAGAACTGAAACAGCTCAAGGTAATGTTGAATGTGGAACTCTTCGTGTCTGCTTCTGAGGATGGGAGAGCAGGGATGGACTCGAGCTGGGGCAGGTAGCTGTGTACCACCCACGGCTTTCTTCTGCTGTGGATGAAAACTTCGTGCAGAGGCTGCTCCGTGCACCCCACCTGTGCAGCCCCGAGGGAGGGGAGAGCTTGCCAACAGCCTGCTGGCAGTGTCTTCCAGTGCAGCTGCTTCTGAGGGCAAACAACCTGTCCTGATGCCACAACACGAGGACGCAGGTGCTGGCGCAGCCCCACATCCCCTNTTCCGCCCGGCGCAGCACGGGGCCAGAGAAGCTGGGTCGGCGGAGCGGCCGCCCCTTGACGGGCGAGGCGTCGGCTGCCAGGAGACAAAAGGCCGCCGTGTGTCCGCCTCTGCGGCAGCGCGGGGTGCGAGGCCGCTCTCTCTCCTCGGGCAGCCTGCGGCATGGACAGGGTCTGTCGCCCTGGCCGCAGCCCAGCATCCCTCCCCGCCTCGCTGCGGCGTGGAGCTCCGAAAAAAGACCGTCTTGGTTTTAACGGTAACAGGCGGCTATGCGTGCCGAGGGCAGCGGGGCAAAGGTAGCCCGTGGGAGCAGGCGGCTCCGGTACCGGGCTCCGGAGCGGACGTCAAAGCCCGTGTGAACAGTGCCAGCCCCAGGTAGAAGGCGGAGAGAGTGAATAAAGCGGGTCCTTACAAACCCGTTGTCATGTGTGGTGGGAAAAAGAAAGGGAGCGGCCACCTTTTATTGGGCACTGAAGCTCCTGAATTATAAGTAACACTAACTAGTTGTCTTTAACATTGGGGTGGTTTTGCTCCGGTGCAGCATTTTATTCGTCGCTGTATATGCGGTGCCGAGGTATGCGGAGGCACGCCAGAGTGTGTCTGCGGCGGGAGTGGCACCGGGCGGTGCCCAAAGTTCCCACTGTCCCCAGCATCCCTTTGGGGTAGGGCCGCAGGACTGGGGCGGTATGGAGGGAGGGGCTGCTACCGAGCTGCCCTCTTGCAGCCTCCGTCGCAGCCCACCTGGCTTCTCTGGAGGTTTCCCTGGGACCGAGAGCGAAGTCTCAAGTTGAGCCGGGGGAAAACTTGCCCGGCTGTGGCGAGTGGGGCGGAGAACGTGAGCGCCGGCACCCGCCTGGCCCTTTTCGATGCTGGGTTCTTGCCTTGATGGTCGGCAAGCCCGAGGGAAAGGCAGGCTTTGCCTCGGAAGCTTCCCGCAGTTGTATGGAGAGAAGGGGAGAAAGAAAACGTCTTCAGAGTAGTACCTCGCCTTGTTCTGTCTTCTGCTCTCCCGCTCAGGGTTGGAAGAGGGGCTGTAAAAAGCCGGAGCAGTGCTCTGTGCCCTGCTTGGCGCCGACTCTCCCAGCTCGTAGCCCCTCCTAAAGAAACACGTCTGAGCCCTCGTGGTGAAGAATTAAACCCAACAAAAGTTGGATCTTTTTCGAGAAGGGTGTGCGGGGGCGCCGAGCCCGGCGGTCCCTGCCTGCCTGGCGCCCGTTCGGCAGCGGCGGAGCGCTCGCCACGGCGGGGACTTGACCTGCAGAGGGCAATAGTTGGACGCAAATGCTAACAAAGGCAGCGGGGCTCGTTGGCTCGGCACCGTGGCCGGGACCCAAGAATGCTGTGTAGGTAGGCAGCAGTGCTTAATTAATGTATATTGAAACAAAAGATCGAGTAAATTGTTTGATTTGTCTTTAGGCTACGTTTTCAAGGCTAATCTAATTCATAACTGTTAGATTTATTCTGAAGAGATTAACACAAACTTCCAGGAGAGGCATGCAGTTAACTCCGGAATTACCCTAAACACTAATTGTTTACCGGAACATTTACATTCAGCCGCTTGGATTCGTATTATTAGCGTTATTATTCTCTGCTAATCAGATAGGCGAGGTGGAAACGAACGGGATCTTTCCTAATTGTTGTAGCGATTGACAGGGCGACCGCGCAGACTTTGTAGGAGGAGGCGGCAGCCGCCCGGTGCCCTGCGTGGCGGTGACGGGCGCGTCGCGCCTGGCCATTGTCTGCGGGGCAGGGCGCTACTGTTCAGCACCGGGAGGGCGGACAGCGCCCGGCGCGTCCGCCGGAGGCTGGGGAGGCCGGGGGGGGATTCGCTTCCCGGTTGCTCTGGCTGCCCTTTCCCCTGCCGGTGATGGATTTATTAGGGAGCGAAAAAGAGCACCTCGACGGGCGCACTTTGTCTCCCCGTCTGCGTGTGTAGACGCGGCTGCCGTAGACGTCTGCAGCTCGTGTACATAGACTGCTTTAATAATTACATATACGTCTCTATAACCTCATTATTCAAGAAAGAGTAGAAAAAGCAAGCAAAGTGGAGTGTTGGCAGCAGGGGTGACTGCAGGTCTGGATGCACACT
>VWZY01003478.1:170465-225421 GCA_013399075.1 Chloroceryle aenea
TGCAGACATGTGCCGGGGAGGCGGCAGGTGTCGGTGCGGAGGTGCGCTGCCGCTGCTGCTCCCCCGCCCGCCGCGGAGTCGCCTGCCCGGCTCGACGCCTCGCAGCCAGTGGTCTCTGCCGTTCGGGAACGCGCGGGGAGCAAAGTGCGCTGAATTTGTACTTTGAAGCCTTTTTCGCCTTAGATTTTTATGGTTCTAGGGAGGCCTGGGCAGAGGAGTGTCTCTACTGAGCTCGGAGCCTTTGCTATTTCTTTCTTTGATTTTCTTTCTGTTCACCGCTCTCCTTTCTGCCCTCCCTCCTCTTGGTAGCACGTCGAGTCAGTGTGAGTCAGGACTTGTAAAATGCATTTCCAAAGCCCAGATGAAAAGTCTCTCAGGCGTGGCTGCTCCTTTATCGGACCTCTCCCAAGCCCACCTATACAAACAGATTTGTAATATTTGCGTGCTTAACCGTGCATCTCTCTTACAGGGATCTGTTGCTGCGTGTGACATCTCTTGCAAGCTCCCAGAGAGAATTGATGGAGCATACAGCTAGGGAATAGGATGCCAGAGAAGCACAGAGGAAGAAACCAGGCAATCACCAGGTAAACTCAACCTTACTACGGTTTATTTCCTTTCACCTCGCCTGCAAGACCTTGCCCACTCCAGTAAGGCAGCAGGAGAGCCGAGGGACTGTACGCGTGTGTGTTAAACGCCTGCTCCTCTCGTTTGCCTCCGCAGGATGGGAAGGTTCAGCGTCCATTGGATATGGGACGAGAACACTCGGCAAACCTTGTGGATTCTCCTTCTTCTAGAGGGGAGTTATAGTTATGGATTTATTGTCCCGGTGCAACGCTTTCACCACCAGCAGCAACAGCAGCAGCAGATTTCTGACTCTCTTCGGTGACGGGTATTCTTGGGTGGATAATACGGATTACGTTGTTATTGCTTAAGAATACGCGTAGTCGAGGAGAGTACCGGCGGCGGGCAGGCAGGCAGGCAGCGCGACCGCCCCCAGCCCACCAGCTGGCTCCTAACCTCTAGTTGCCAAGGTAGCACCTTTTCCATCTTTTCCTACGCTTTGCAATGTTTCACTCTGTCTGTGTCTCTGCCCGGGCGGGGGAGCTCGGAAGCCCTGTCCCCTGCGGAGGGGGGTGCCCGCGTGTTTGTGTGTCTGTGTCTGTGCGTGGGAGCAAGCACAGGGCTTTGGGATGGGGGGAGGGCGGGGAAAAGCTTGCCAGGCCTCGNGGCTGCCTGCGGCCATGGAGGTGCCGAGCACCCGTGCTGGGGGAGGCAAGAGGCACCCCGCAATGTCGTGGCTGTGCCCTCCCCCTCCGGGAAAGCCCCTTTTCCCTGGCTGCGGAGGAGTCTGGCCACCCGGAGAGCAGTAGCAGGTTGTGTCCGATTGCTTCCCTTAACCTCATCCCACAATAGTGAGGGCAGGATTAAGAACCCACCTGCACAGCAGCCCCAGTTTAGCAGGTCTCCCAGCTGAATGCAGAGCTTGTCAACCTCTGAGGTCTCAGGTTGAGATATGTGTTCAGAGCAAGGGCCATGGGGTTGCTTCCTCCCTTGGAGCCCAGGGGTGGCTTTTTTGCCCCCACACTCCCCTCCCCAAGCCTGAGAGCCCAGCAGTCCTTAAATGCTGCTTGCAGCTGGAAGGCACAACCAAAAGACTGTTGGTTCCCATTATGGGCCAAGCCATGCCCCATCTCTTTAACACGGAAGAGGTGCATCCATTCCTCTTTTCTATCACAATATCAGGATACGGGCTTTGGTTAAAAGCCTGGTCAGTCTTTCAGATGCCATACCTAGGAAAATCTAGGCATAGCATTCATACTTTCCATCTTTTTTTCATCTGTTCTTTTGCCCCCAAGACTGGCAAAGACAAGGAGTGGGGTGTAATCATCCCCATGTTTTCTTATTCGAGACCTCTCCACCCACCCAGATAATCCCAGGTCCTGTTGCCATGCAGTTGCAATTGTGAGACCGGGTTTCAAAGCCTTAAGTGAACTAGATCAGAAGCCATTTTAAAGCAAGACCAAGAGTACAGGGATGAGATAGCCTTTCTGAATGGTCCTTCCTCAAGCTCAGCTATGATGAAGCTAAGAATATTCTTTAACATGAGTGAGCCAGACCTGAGGTGATCGTTAAGTTGTGAGTGCAAGGCGGGATGATGGAGAATGCCTCTCTGTCTTTTGCTTAGCGATTGAAAGGCCATCTGTGGTCTGCTTATTTATTTCCAACAAATGCCAAAGGAATTTCACTCTCTTGCCTTCAGTAGCAAGTGAGGTGCTCGTTGTTACACAGATGTGTGGTTCTGTTATTCTTTAGACACATCTTTGATGCTAGCACTCTGATCGTCATGTTTCTCTAATACTACTTGAAAGCAGATTTTTTTCCTTGTAGTTTAGTATGTTCAACAGCCTCAGAAATAATGTTAAATTATGCCTTAAAAAGACAAAATCAGCTGCTAAATCATAGTCAGTTCAGCATCGTAACACAGATACATTCACAAGTGCTGCAGGAACAGCGATGGAAATGCTATTTTAAACCTCCAGGTTTGTATTACAAACCTTCCTCTGATCTGAGATTTTAGTTGACATTTTCCCTTGAGTCATGACTTAAGAGTATTATCAGGAGTTCCCATTTCATCACATAAAGGACGTTGTTTTGTTTGCTCTTTGTTTGGTTGAGTATCTTGTGCAGTATGGATTGGACTGGTACCCATAAATACAAGCTTAGCAAAATGTTTCTTTACACCTGGTTTCTTTAGTTGCTTTCTGTTTAGCATGACGAGCTGGTTTTGCTGAATAATGCCTTAATGACAGGGCTGATGCATTTTTAATGCGTGTACTCTTTGTCATTGTCAAAATTAACATTTTGATGATTGTAGATTTCTTTTCTCTAAAATCTTTTGGGAGTTGCTATGATCTGTGGGTTAAAAGAGTGAAACTGTAAGGTCCAATAAGAGAAATACTGGATACGCTCACCAAAATAATTACAAAATGTTGTGTAAAGGCTCAATAGCATTAAGGACTCTTAGAACGATGTTTCCCCATAGCACGATCTCAGAATGGCTCTCCCTGTTCATTAGCAGTTCCTGGGGTCTGTCACATATGTATATCGAAGGACAGACACAGACATTTCTCAGGAACAGATCTCTAAGAAGAGACTATGTATATTGTGGGCTTGATCCCGCGAATGGGACCGCTCGGGGGAGTGAGGTTGCTCCTGTTAAATCCAAAATATTTGGGGCCAAATCCTACCATTCAAAGTAATAGCAAAGTCCCAATTGACTTCACTGTGGGAAAGATTAGACCCCTAGTGAAAGGGATTTTTACAACACTACACTTCCTGGTTTTTTGCTTTAGAAATTGTGAATCCCGTGTGCTAAAAAAAAAAAAAGTCTAAAAACCCCCTGCCTCTAATGGTGTAATGATATTTTATTAACGGCAAAAATTATTCTAAAAGGCTACTGTGCAACATAATAAGAAATTATTTTATAAGTAAGGGGTTTTAATTGTACCATACAAGTATTTCCTAAGACAACATTTTTGAATGAGGTTTGTGGCAGCACCAACTGTGTGTTAACAGCTATTTTGGTGAGTGCATATTCAATTAATTTAGAACACTAAATTTCTGTGCTAAAATTGTTTTTGTAATCTGCATCCTGGTAGAAAATTAAATAAAGAATTAGCCCAAAAATAATTACTTGAACTTAGCCTTTTTTTAAAGGCCATAATCCTATGAAGATTTATATCTCTGGGTAATTTTATCCGCTGGAGTAGCCTCGAAGGCTGCTCCTGTAGGTAAGTCTTTGTTACACCAGGACCCCTGTAGCAGTGTAGCTGATTGATGGATGAGTGGACGCTGGGCTGGCAGCTGCCCTGGTGCAAAACAAGGTGCTGCAGGACCCCCGGCCCAGCCCCATGCAGCCACCCACGATGCTGGCTGCTCCCCACCCCGCTCTATGCTGGGGACATGATGACTTCTCGGGTTTTCCCCAGGTGGGGGACTGCCAAAAGGGCTGTGCCCCGAGCAGCACGGGTACATAGTGCCCGAGGTGGGAGAGGGAGAAGGAAGAAAACCTTTGGTCCCTATTGCCCCGTGCAGGCAGAGAAACTGCTTTGCCTAGGTCTGTCTGTAATAGGAAACATCACTCCGCTTAGCAGCACCCTAACTGAAGTGATGAGGACTGCCATTTGATTGCAGGTGCTCTTTCCACAAATATTTAAGCCTACAGAACTTATATATGTGCATATGTCTGAGTCAAATGAATACATATATATATATACACACATATCCCTCTGAAGGGAGGCTACAGCATAATATGAAAAGCCCCACTCTCCCACACCTGACAGAGGCACAACTCCCACTCACCTCAACAGGGGCTGTGCTTTATTTGTTACCGGTGGTGTGATTCCTCTTGCTGCCTGCAAATTTGCCTAAAATAAATGCACACACTGTTGCATATAGATATGTACAGTTATGCAGATGCCTTTCTTTGGGATCCATTCTGCTTGCTTTCCACTTTTAAGACTACATCTGATTTTGAAGGGAGCATAAGATTTCTTCCCATAACAGGTTATTGCCTTTTGTGCCAGTTTAGGTGGCTTCTAGGGTTCATAGGGCTTTCCTAAGGAAACAAAAAGCCATAATACTTCTACATCTACACAGCTATTTTTGATAAATAGTATCTGTACATACACAAAAGGCTTTTTCTTCTCTTCCTTTTAAAAGGTTACTATTTTCCTGAAAAGCACCCCCCAGTTATTATCCTTAGCTGTTATGACACCACACCATCTAGTATTGTAAAGGTAAATCATAACACTCATTATTAATAATCATAATTTTTTACCAGTTTCAGCATCTGCCTCCTGAAAGCTTTAATGGTGGAAACATTTCCTGGGCTAATGCCCATGATGCTTGTGTGCTTTTTATTGCTATCATTTAGTAACCAAATTGCTCAAAAATCAAAGGACTTGATTATCACATACCTGCAATGCATAGAGCTATTTATAAATGTTGGCTCGATAATAACAGTGACTCAAAAGAAATTTAAATGACAGGCCAAAAATAAGAAGTCTAAAAGTGAAAATCCAAGCCAGAATTCATAGAGGTGATGGAAAGAGTCTGACATTGAAGGACAGAGAGGGTCCTAAGGAAGGTAAAGAGAAAAGGCCTGGAGGTGATGGAAGAGGGTAAAAGTGCCACAGTATTGCAGAGCCAGAGGGCCGATAAGAGGAGAGGCACTAGGGTTGTTAGGTGAGGATGTATAGCCGTGTGGCACTGGGAGAATACTCCAGAAGGGTGGAAACCAGGGCTGGAACACCACGCATTTGATAGTGTGCTTTCTGTGAAAAAAACCATATCTAGTTAA
The DNA here is from genome assembly GCA_013399075.1 of Chloroceryle aenea. Classification (NCBI taxonomy): domain Eukaryota; kingdom Metazoa; phylum Chordata; class Aves; order Coraciiformes; family Cerylidae; genus Chloroceryle; species Chloroceryle aenea. The sequence goes on from VWZY01003478.1 coordinate 175,828, forward strand.
AAGCAGCCAACAGGAAATTAGGTGAAATGTTCCAGAAACTAGAGGGGTTGATTGATGGGAAAAATAAAAGCCCTGAATATATAGCTGCAAGGAGTTATATAAATATGAATGTACATACCTAGCCAAAATTGCATAATAATGCCCATATAGATAAATGAAATTAATATTCTGCTTTTGAAATCATTCTCCTACAGAAACTAGGGGGAATTTTCCATTGATTTCAGGGGGGGCAGGACTACTTTCTGTCTGCAGAAAAGCGATGTATCCTGATGTGTGCAAATACACCCAGGAGCTATGTAGGGAGAAAATGCAGCATGGCTATCAAGAAACATTTCCTTTCATTGTACCAACTACCTCTCTAACCAGCAGGAATGGTATAAAGTAATGGAGCAGGAAAGCCCTTGTCTAGGAGATATAAAATTAGCTTGGCCAACTCACCGCAGGCGGCAGTCACCCTGCGAGGACTGGAGATCCATCTGGGGAGGCCTTCTTGCTTCTGACTTCTGCGACACAGAAGCTCCATGGAGCTGAAATGGCTCTGATAATTCCCCAATACTTTACACCACTAGAAGGAAAGAGTTAGGCCCATAAGAGGCTACTTAAACTTTCCAAGCTACTCTCTCAGCATATTTCAGATTAAGTCAAACTTAATCTTTTATCTGTTTCAAGGTCAATTGTCACCATAGTATTGTTCTGTATCAGTTCATCTGAGCTGCAAGTAGCATACACCCCTTTCACATTATTACATTAGGCACAAAATGTTGGGAAAATATAGCTGACTTTTCATTAACATTAAGAATTGCTGATTTATAATCTTGTTTCGAGTATTAGCAGTTTTCTTACTAAGTCAAGACACTATCACAAAGTTCATTAATGTTCTCAGGTCAAGCCTATCTTTTAAATCCCTGTGAATCAATGACAAAGTGATCACCATGGGATTGGTCTTCTCTGATTGGAGAAAGAGGGACATTCTGAACCAGAACTCTACAGCATTTGATCGTGCAGCCTGTTACCAAAAAAGAACCATCTCACTGCATCTTACAGAGGCATTTACATAAATAACATAGATTTCATATGACTTCTTCTAGATTATCTGTTAGCAATAGCTTTGCAAGTATTCACATCCTCCTAACAAGAAGTTGATAGAACATTCAAATAAAAAGGCATCAATGTAATCACTGCATTATAAAGGATTTATTTTATTTTTTAAAGCTAGGTGGTAAATAAGAGCAGGGAGGCTTGATGCTTTAACACTTCACATCATTTGGAAATTCATCCTTTAACAATCATTCTTCGGGTGATAGCTTACCTGGTTACCCTGAGAAAATGTAGAGCAGTACTACCTCTTCATCAGACTGCCAAAACTAATCTTTTGAAATCCAGAATGATACCATCCAATGCCTGCTGTTTTACTGGAGGAACAGTTAGTACAGTCTTGATGATCTGGTTGTTAAAGATGACCACTGCAGGAAAAAATTGTTTCTTATTCCCCTACTTTCTTTCCTCCCCTGTCTGGCTGCCCCTCTTCCTGATCGTGGTAGATGAAAAAGGTTGGAAGGGATGAAAGGGTTTTTGTTTCTCAACATGTTTTATTTTAGAAATGTCAGGATCATTTAATTTCCTATTTTTTTTCTGAATGTCTTGAACTATAGAGAAGGGCAGTGGAAGCTTTCTCAGACCTCAGTTTAAGCAGCGGTGATTTTTCCATTTTCCATTTTAAAGAAAGAGGCCTTTTCCCTTCATGTTTTTCAGAAGTTGGAGTTATGAAGAGGACAAAACATAATTACATTCAAGGTTTCAGTACAGTCCTTTTCTTTTTAACTGCCCGTGTCGTATTGTCCTTTGTTGTGTTCTGACATCATGTGGCTGACATACATGTGATTACATAAACCCATTTGCCTTCAGCCATTCATAGAGTCCTCTGATGAGAACAGGATCTGCAAGTCTGTCTCTAGGAAGCAAGAAACAAAACTATTCCCTTTGCTCTCTTTGTTTAGGTGCTCATCATTTCTGTGCGTGTAAGTTCTTACCAGCAAAGAATGCAGGACCAGTCCAGAGGCTTGGATAGGGATGAAAATAGACATGTTTAATGTTCATTTGCTGAAGCTGCAGTGAGTCAATGCTGCCTGCTCTGCTCCAGCCTCCCTGGTACAATGGGAGGAAAAACTCCAACAAGAGAAAGGATGCTGAAGGGGTGTGATGCAAAATCCAAGGCAAGCAAACCAAGTAAATAAATCTCCCCCCCCCAATACTTAAGTGGAGTTTTTATGTTTAAATTTTTACCAAATGACAAGTATTCCACATTTCTTGGATGCAAATATTAAATACGTGCCCTGTAAAGAGGCTCAGAATAATAGCTCTGCTTTCTCTAATAAAATCTCTCTTCTGAGATTAACTCTGGAGCTAGCAGTAAGGTCAGTATTTCATTTCACAGAAGTCAGCTCACGCTGACAAGGGTTTGGCCTTCTTAGTGATGGGCCGTTTGCTGCTCAGAAGTGTGAGGAATGGCTTTCTGAAATATCGATAGCTTGCCTTCACTAGAGCTCATGATCAAATTTAGCTGGCAAGTATCAATGTGCTACAGCAACCCAGACTGAAAGGCTGAGAGGCTTGGGCCTTGGGCCAGCCACTAAGGTTTACTTTTTAAATCAAAGGCTAACCTTTCCATTAGTGTAAATCAGTGATTTATAATAACGTCAAATGAGATTTGTGTCAGAGTAGCCCAGACTACAGCCTTGTCTGGGATTTGAAAAGAAATAGAAAAATTAGTCTGAGACCACTAATATTCTGTTTTCATTTGGTTTTGGTATGCGTGAGTCTAAATGTGCCTACGCACACATGCAGAGCTGCATTTTATTCCCATGGATGTTTCCCATGGCCATGTGGCTGCCATTTAACGAGGACCTAAGAGCATAAACTCTTCATCCTGGTGTGGTTTGATTGACATGAGCAGAGATCTCACATAGGCTCTGGGATCATGCTTTTCATCCATAAAAGGAAAGCAGGCAAGCTTCATCTGTGGCTAAAGCCTTTGCACAATATACAGCAATAATGAGGCAGCATCTATTTATATATTGCTCACTGGAAATGACTGAATTCAGACACAAGTTGGTGAGGCAGTCTGAGCTTCACCAGCCTCCATGGAGTCTATTGTTAGTACCCAGGATGACTCCTCAGGCAAATGGGGAGAGATGCACGATTTGGAGCCTACCACACCATAGGAGGAATATCAGCTTTGGCACTTGGCAGGTGGCGTCTCCTCTCAGAGAATGTCTGATGGCTCTGCCAGGACCCGGCAGTTACAGAGGAGGACTGTAGGAGGAATGGTCTCAAGATCAGGGGCAAGAGCTCAGAGCCTTTGCTGCTCTCCAGGAAGCAGCACGCTAACCCGGGCTTACTCACAGGGCGATTGCTCACTGCCTTTTTCATGAGAAAAGGAGATGTCTGAGAGGTAAAGGGAGGAATGAAGTACTAGCTTGATGCACACTAATGCCACCTGCTTGCCTTGTCATTGCAGAAGGTTTTCAACAATATTTCTTTTTTACCTAGAAAAAAAAAAAGATGCCATACAAAAACCCCATCTAGAATTATGTTGTTGGTTAGGTAGGTCTGTGTGGCTGATAGTTCAGTGATGAGCCTGAGGTACAGGGCCTGCAACAATGAGAACTTGTTTGGCTGTGAGATGTTTAGCATACATAAGACACTCAAACCCTCCACCCTTGTCCTCCCCTCCCCGCTTAGCAAAGCACAATCCAGACAATGCTTCAGCTCCGTGTCCTTTTTACTCCATTTCCTCTATGGCTCATGTGTACTTTGCCCATATGCTCTTAAGCTATTTTGTTTTCAGTTTTATGTATGTTTTATGTAAATTATATGAATCAAGCTTCTCTGCTTGCTAAAGTATAAACTGAGTGGAAATTGGACAATTCTCTTTAGACTATGTCTGTAAGTTACACAAAATCTAAGTAATCAAGCTGAACAGGCTGGGTTGGGGAGGGAAAATACATCAATAGTGCGAGCCACGTGATCTACGTCTACACATCCCCACATACTGTTGTTTGCCTTTGCAACTTTGGATATCTCTTTCCTCTAAAGTGCCAATTTAACTACTTTTAGACCATTCTCTGAGATGCAGGTTTATTGCCTCATTTAGTAGTTTGCTCAGCATATTCATTATACCTTGTATAAATGAACTGCTCTTAAATGCTTGTTTCCACTCTCTTGCTTTAGGACCAGAGTAGATCCAGACTGCCTCCTCTGGAAGCACTCATTCATTTTGTTTTCCTTCTTCCCCTTGTAAGTCAAAAAACCTGTTGATTTTAATGCCTGTCTCTTTTGTTTACTCCCCCTATCTCACACTAATTTTTCTATGCTTGAGTTTTCCCCTGGGTTCTGTTTTCCTTAGTAGCCTATTGCAGCTGCACAGAGTAGAACCGTGGTGTAAGAGTGAGAGCCTTGCAGTAGCCAGCTGCCCCAGACATGCTTCCAGGAGAGAAAGGGGGTTGGCTGGTCTCTTGGGACTCTGTGAGATGGTGGAGAATCTACTGCAGGGCAGAAAAGACAGCCTCACTGGGGCCTGTTACTGCACAGTTAGACCGAATTTTAAGAAAAAGGCACTTAAAATCAGACCCCTAAATCTACACTTATGCACTTAAAAGTAGTCTGAATTTTGGGAGCCAGGTAGGACCAGCATTACCATAAGCAGATATGGACACGGCCCTGCTCTACACTCTGACTTCAAGGTTCCTCTTAGAAACGTCAATTTTCAGATGAGTGTGACAAACCAAACTGCTCCTAAAAGAGGAGACCGATTGCAGCCTCAGCCCAGGCAGGGCTATCTGGCAGGCTGTGCTGGCATCCACGCTCTGCTGGTGTGTCCGGCAGCACTGACCGAGGACAGTCTTGTGCTGCTGTGGCTGGCAGTGCCTCTGCCTGATGAACACCGAGCCACATTGGGGACAGAGCTTGGGATAGCTCTGCACTTTGTCCTTGACTTTCATGTCAGCTGGAGAACGGGAAAAAACACCTTCAGTGAGGTGGTATAGTGCAGTTCTTGTGAAATCTTGACCAACATTTTAAGACTGGCATCATGGAGACTGTGAATGCCATTGCAATGGAAATCCAGAAGGAAAGGAATCACTGCTGGGGGGGGGATAACTGTGGGCAGTGGGTGGGCTCTGCAGGCACAGCCCCAAGGGCACAGGCCTTCAGCAGGTAGCACATTCTTGTGTAATGCTCAGTGCCATGATCTTGCTGGGTCCCGGGGTGTGCATGCAGGTTGCCAAGCCCTCCCAGCTCAGCCTGGCTGCTGAGATGAGCTGCTCTTCAGGCACAGTACACTCTGCTGATTCCGGCAGGATTGAAGCATGTGCTTTGTGGATCCCAACTGAGTCAGTTTTGCCTGAGTAGGCAGGTGGACTTCATGAGTCTTGGGCTAGAACCTGCAGGGCACAGATACAATCCTCTCTGCTCAGGCTGTGCCCTGCAGTTGTTTGAGCTTGGGTTCTCTTTCACTGAGATCATAAAATACATGCCTTTTTGAAAAATTCATTAAATACTTTGATTCAGTGATACGCCGTGAGAATGTGGGTTATTCTGTCCAGTCAAATGTTTACTGAGAAGTGATAACAAATATCCAACCTGTTTTTTTAGAGCTGCTTATTATGTTTCAAAGGGAAGAAATAACCTTTCATTTCCTGGTGTGATTTTTATTAAACATCTTCCTATTTTATTTGTTAGACCACATATAAATTTACTACCACTTGTGTTTCCAAATTAAAGACATATAGGTTGGTAAGCAGTCCATAAGTCAAGCTGCTATTCCTTGAAACTCATAAAAGGATCATTTTAATCCATACAATTGCTAATTAAAGCTGCTTCTCAATACACGAAAATTAAGTTAACAGTAATTAATGTAGCCAGCCTGGAACCTTAGGAAGCTTACTGCCAGCAAGTGTCTTTTGGTGCACTCAAGAGGATGCAGTTTGATTGTTGGCACCAACAGACAGGTTGGGAATTGTAAACATGGTAATTAGCAGTAAGTTTCTGGATCTCAACTTGCCAGACTGGCAGTCTGATTCTTGGAGTAGTTGTCACATGGGAGGAGGGAAAAACAAAGTAAGGGAATTAGAGCAACCTTACATTGCTCCACCAACATATGCCACTGGACCAATGTTTTTCTTGGCAAAGATCTCTGACAAGGAGTTTAAAAGCAGCGCTGCAGCCGAACTGCAAACTGTGAACCTCACTGCAGGCATCAACCAAGCAACTGTCGCTGGCTCTTCTGCTCAAAGTATGAATACTGCTCCATGGAAAAGAACTGCAGAGTCTGAGATTCCCCTGCTCTACCTCTGTGGTGGGGCACAGTGTTGATAAGGTTATCAACAATAATGGGATTAAAAGAGTTAAAATCCATCTTCTGCAGTAATCCCAGAGTATTCTATTGTTGAGCTATCAAAGATTAAGGTTATAGTAACCTTATTAACCCTTGGTGTAATGTAAATAAAAAGGAAATGTCAACCTTAATTCCACCATGAAATTAAATCTTCAATGATTCAAACACAGCTTACTCTAGCCAATGCGGTTTATGAACATGCAGAACTCATGTGAATTTAAGAAATCCCATCTGAGAAAGGGGAAAAAAAAGATGCTAAAACATGGTGTTTGTTTTGTTTAATATGAAAACAGTTCATATTCATCCGGCTCATATGTCTGCAGGAGCTATACCTCAAACTAACAATGTATGCAAAGAATAAGGTAGGGACCAAATGGCTCATGGTGTAAGTCTCTGCGATGCAGTGAGCACAGCTTCCCAGACTGCAGCAGCTCAGGCTCTGGCCTTGAGCAGAACAGCTGACCCTGGGTCAGGCAGCAGCCACAGCATTGCTGGTGATGCCCCTGTCCCATCCTTGTCTCCTGCTTGCCAGGCACTCATGGCCTCATTAGTGCCAGGGGCAGGGTGCCCCAACATGAGACCTTGAACTGAGCATTGCTCCACCAGTGCTTTCAGTGACAGAGATGAGGTCATGAAAACCAAACAGTGTCAGAAATGAAATGGTTGCTGAACCTTCTGGAAACAGAGACCCAGGTGCTAGTGAGAAAGGCACAGGTTCTCCTGGTTCAACTGATTTCCAGGGGGTGGGAGGTGTCTCTTTTAGCAATGGATGGTTTCCTCCTCACCTGGGCTGGGTGTAGCCACTGCTCCATCTGCTCACAGGCATTGAATCTATAAGTAGGTCTGACTGGGGCCTCTGGGGCTATCTCACCTACTGGAAGAGAGGGAAGGACAGGCAGATGGGACTTTGGTGGCATGTAGTCCAGGTAAATCTGTATTTCCTTGCATGGAAAAGGAGGGGAATTACAGTAGGCAAAAATGGGATGTCTGCTTTTTTTTTTTTTTTTTTGACTGGGAGAGAAAGTAAAGTAGTGATAAAATGGCATGTTTTGGAATAATTCTGGATATTGAATAACTCAAACACTTACTCTGAGTCTCTAGCAGAGATGTAATTAAGTATTAAGTTGCTGCCTACAGCAGGAAGTGAGCTCTCTGGAGGGCGAGAGGCATTGACAGGTCAAATACATGGTTTTAGTAGGGCTGTTCCTATGGAAAGGGGCTTTGCCTCTTCAGCAAACCCCTGTCTGCCCTGTGGCATTTGCATGGCCTGGAAATTGCTGGCTCTGTGGATTACTGGAGCTGAGGAATGGGCACGCTCTGACTCTTTGTATTGCTTACCCCAGTTTTCATGAGCTCCGGTGAAGTCGTGTTACAAAATACAGACTCATAAAAGAGCTCAGTTTAGGATGCTGGGGTTTTTTTCCCCTCCTCTCACTGAATCATGCTTTTCTCTGGTGTAAATTGTCAGAGCTCCAGAGCATGCACCAGCTCCGATGTGCCCACTGAGTCCTGGGCTGCCTCCATACCCACTGCTGCTGCAAATGCTACCGTGAACACAAATTGTTTTGCTCTGGTGCTTGTCTTTCCACAGTGTAGGAATAGACAGTGGTCCCGTGGGGTTGTTCAGAAATATTACTGATCTCCAGCGCTGGCATAATAGTATCCCTTTTCTGGACAATATCCCAGTAAAATAGTAAATGGCAACTGCAGAGCAGTAAAGGCAATGGTGTATTTGTTTAAATGACATTTCAGAGCTGGCAGAGCAAATGCAATTAGGATCCACAGCGTGTTGCAGCTTCCTGTCTTAGTTTCCTTACCCTAGAAGAGTTGCTGTTAGGTTCACCTTAAGCCTGGTCCCCACTCCCTGTCAGTCTTAAGACTGGACAGAGAGGCTTCAGGGTGGTAGGGCAGCATGTCCCCAAGACCCTGCGGGCACCCTCTGCACTGGGAGCAGCTGTCATCTCACGGGGCTCAGGAGCTGCTGCTGCTCCACTGCTGGCACTGCAACTCCAGGCAGTGATTTTGTTAGTAGGTGTGAGCTTCTCCTGGACTCAGCAGACCTGGCACCTGGCCTTGCAGTGCTCAGATCAACACTCCTCCTTGGAGAGAAATCACACAGAATCACACAGATCCCCACTGGTGCTTACTGATTTAACAGTTACCAAAAGACCCAGGGTTTCAGCTACCCCAGTCTTCAACAGGGGCAATGGATGTTTTCTTTGGCATTTTGCAGGCTCAACAGCTGATGCACTGTGAAACCACTGATACACACCTGGCATCAGAAAGAGGTGGAAAAAAAAGGTGGTAATCATTCAGATTTGTTAGGAGGAGGTAACTGAAAACAAACAGTTACCAAAAGCTGCAGGTAATTGTGGTGGAGCACTGTGGGTCGCTTACGTGTAGGGATAGACTGCTAGACCACAGACAGGGGTCAAAGTTGTTTTTCTCCTGGTGGGGAAAGAGGGTCTCAGCCATATAATTTTGTTTGTAGTGTTATTCTGTAGCTCATAGACCCTGACATGAAAATCCAGGCCTGCAGAGCAGTGCTTTAATCACTGGAAATAACACAGTTGGTGAAGGCAGGGACTGCCATGGCTTGTCCTGATGGCAGAGAGATGGCCAGGCTGCAGTATCCCTCCTGCCACAGGCAGGTTGGAGCTGCCTCCTTTGGGCAGCAAACAGCAGGAGAGGTGCAGGGGGCTGCCGAGTCTCCTCTCCATTAGGTCCTACTTGAGGGATGTGGCATTTAAATCCCAGGCTTGGATGAAGCGAGAACAGTGTGGTGGAGCTGCGATGTGCACAGAGCCACCATGCTACTGGCCCACTCCAAATGGGAGTTTTGTCTTTCCATTTGAACATTGCTGCCATGCATGCCTTTATTTGTTAACGAATTTTGGCACTGTGATGTTTGCTATTCCTGGTGCTACTTAGATGCTTGCACTTGGGCAGACATCAATGCTCATGTAAATAGGTGAATTGTTTTGCATCATGTCCTCTGGATGTAGAGGGGTGGCTGGGATGAAGGGTGGTACTGCCTGGGTGTGGCAGAAGAGGGTCTGCCCTCACTGGGCAGTGACTTCCCAGGTCAAAACCTCTTTCCTCTATCAGAGAAGCTCTTTCCAAACTATAAAGCTATTGCAAGTATCCAGGAGATGAAAATAATGATGAGAAAACTCATACAAGTTTTACTGAATTGCATTTTTTTCTCTGTATTTTGATTCAGAGCTCCTGCATGTTAAAAGAGAAATTTCTTCAACTTTTATCTGGCAACAAATTTGGTACTGTGTTTTTGAGGGCAGGTCCTTGCTCTTCCACCTTTGCTTTCTGCTCAGGTAACCAAGTACAGAAGCATACTACCAATTGTGCTTCTCTGTGTCTGCTCCTTGTGCTAATGCTGCAAGTGGGGGAAAACCAGCATGAGAAATAGGAAACAAAGTTTCTTAAAGCACTCTAAATGCAAGGCCACTCTGCTGAAGTTTGCAGTGTTACTTGAGTGTCATCTCTAACACCTCTGTGGGTTGGGCCAGCATGATTAGACCCTGGGTTCCAATGTTTCTGAAAGGACTTTAAAGTATGTGTGAGTAGTGCAAGAATTAGAACATGAATGCCTCTATCTAACCTGAGAGATGGGCAGAGTGACTGCCTAGCTCTCCTTGGAACTTGGATCCTTTGATAGTTCAGCATACCCATATATAGAAATCCAAATCATATGCTGATTTATTATTAAGGACAGCTTTTGGGAAAATCAATAAAGCCATTTCTCCCCTTCTTTTGCAATGAAAAACCCAAACGCTGTCCATGCAGTAAAGTCTGTCCCCAGATGGCAAGGCCGATGTAGCAGTGTTAGTGACATGTAATCCCAGGCGCCTCTGTGGGAGTCTGCAGGCTGTCCCCACGGGGCTGGTGGCTCCGTTGCACAGGGCACATCAGTAATTGCTGGTATTTTTAACATGTCGCATCGTAACTTGCTCATCCCTTCAGTGTCAGAAAAACAAACAAAACAACAATCAAACAAAACAATAAACCAACAAAAAATCCCTGCCAAAATGAAAATGCTGGAGCTGACTGAGAAAACAGTGAGTATGCTATCTGGGTGCTCTGAATTTAGACATTGTGATTACTAAAGGATATAAAATATATGACTTTTTTTCTCAAGTGAGAAAATACTCCATTAATATTTTTAAGAATAACAGCTGTTTTACAGCGACTGTGTGTACCCGTGTGTGCAGGACCGTATGTACACATCCTGCAGTAGTCCAGCGTTGCATGGAGTTAGCTCTTGAATTAAGCTGGCAGCATGAAACGTGTGATCAGCTCCCCACAGGGTTGGCCATAATTCCTGTACAACAGAGTGGAAAAGTCTGAGTGGCACTGGGTGAGAATATTTTCCTAGCTAAATTTTCTGGTGTTCAATCTGCATTTTCACAATCCCCTTTTCTATTATTTCCTTTATTTGTATAAGCAGAAAGGAAAAGAGGTAAAAATGCCTCTCCCATGGAAGGCAGAGGTCTTGTGGCAGGACAATAGCTCTGTATATGTTGCTGACCACAAGGTGTATGTGGGGAATTGAAGGAGTTTAGAGCACCATGGTGGCTTTTTTAAAATAACTCCAGGGCNGGCTTGCCGGGAGGTGGGGCAGAGCTCCCCGGGGGCAGCGCGGCTCCTCCCTGTCCCGCTGAAAGGATGCGGCTCAATGGCATCAGCAGGGGCCCTGCGCTCTTGACCTCGGGTATGCTCTTGCATATGCATAAAACCCAGTGTGGTGTTAGACGGTTTAATGGAAGAAAACTGAGGAAGACAGAGAATTCTTTTCAGTGGTGAATGTTTATATTAATACTTTAAAATTGCAGTACTCCCCCCCACCTCCAAAATGTAATATCTTTAGAATATGAGAGTAGGAAGTCACTAGAAATCAGAAAAGAAGAGAGGGTCTTGGTTAGAGAAACAGTAACTACGGCACTTCTCTAGTATCTCTCAGCATTCCTACTGATGGATTACCAAATAGCTACTCTGAAGCTCTGGAAGCCTGCGTTATTATTTCCAGAGGATATATCCATGCAAAAAATTAAGCCTGATATTCATAAGACAAAAGCTGGCTGTTGAATGAAATAAATCCCTGCGGTTCAGTCCCTTCTCTGGGTTAAGTCAGTCCCTCTGAAAAGCTGGGGACACTGGATTGTCAAGCAGGTGGAGAAAGGTAGAGGGAATTGGTTTGAGCTGAAGAGTCCTGATTCCTGGTGTAACCCATGCAGCACCCTCCAGGTGCAGCACTGTGCTTCCAGGCAAGATTCTAGCCTCCAGCACCTCAGCATTCCTGCCCAATTACATGAAACAAGATCAAGAAAAAAGAAGAAAAAAAATCTGTTTACTACAGCATGGTCTAGTTTTTGGATCCAGATTGCTGTACATTGGGTGTGAACCTCACTAATGTTTTAGTAATGATGCTAGAATCTCTCTGACAGCTCTGAGCAAAGCACTTTCTGAGGTTATGTAAATTCCTAAAAAGAAATCTAACCCCAAATCTTGTATAGCAGATTTGAGTCCTGTGAAGTCTAGGCACTGCCAGATTTTAAAGCCATGCTGCTACCTTACATAAATACTCATAAATACTTGTAATAAGTGTCCTAAAAAGTTCTTTGGCTCCCCAAGTGAGCTAGAAGTGGGTGTTGCAGGGCTGCCTCATCTCCACTGGCTGTGAGCAGCATGCAGTGCTGCTCATGCCCACTCCAGCAAGGGTGGGGATCCTGGTCCTCTCAAGTCCAGCCATATCTGGGATCGCATCCCAGGCAGAGGAAAAAGCTACTTCCATTACTGATGCCTGCTAACCAGGCAAAGAGACTTGTGCTTCTGTGCTCTAGCCTGGCACAGAAACAATTATAAAACATGTTTATAAATTCCACTTGGGTGTTGCAGCCCTTGCTATGAATCTCAAAATATATTTGAGACCTACTAGCGCTGTGCTGCGTCTGACACAAAGGATGTGGGGGACAAAGAGCAGCAGCTTCTGTGCTATAAAGAAGCACACAAAAATCTGTCAGTACACTTGTAATTTCATGCTTCTAAATGTTGTTATCTGAAAGTCATTGTACTCACAACTATTCTGTGCGCATTAAATATGTGGTGTAAAATACTACCTGATATTAAAAATATAGTAGTAGTGTGGATGGTTAGAGTACAGTAATGTTTTTATGAGAGCTCTTGGTAGCTTTTATTGCCCTGTCCTTGGTGCGACTTAAGGCAGAAAATCGAGAGTCTACTGCATTTAAAATGTGTTCAGAAAATTGTGCTTAAGAAAATAGACATCTTTATTTTCACTGTTTGAATAGGTCTGTAAAGAAAAGGGGGTTGAATAAAGACAAAGGCTGTGTGACAGAGCTTCCTAAATGATAGTTGTGGTTAATTTTGCAAAATTGTCCATGAATAACTGGCAAAATATATTTCCCATATCCCACAACTTTTGGAACTGGCTGACTCATTGTACTCAAGGAGTGGTATCTTTGAGCTGTGATTTGATTCATATTAAAAACTGCCATTGATTCTTTTATTTTGGAGGGATTGAATAAGGGTCCTAAAGGACCTGTGACATTTTCCAAACAAAATACTTGTTATGTACTTTATTTTTTTGTTGCTAATTCTAGGCTAGGTGAGGAATTGGCACTAAATCATAGCAGTGCCTACGTCTCCTCTACTGGAAGGAAAAGAGGAGAGGGACAGGGCACATGAGCAAAGGGGAAAACGTAGAAGAAGAAAAACACAGAAGGGAATGACTGGAAATAGCTGAGTGAGGCAAGAATTAGGAAAAAGCAGAAAAGAAAGAAAATCAGAGAGACAATGGAATGAAAAGGAAGAAAGAGGAGTAGGAAAATGGAAACAAAAGAAGATTGGATAAACATGAATTAGTTCAATAAGTAATTCTCACTCTTAATCTTTCAGTGTACTCCTTAGGCAGGAGCTCAGTGTGATTTGGAGGCTTGTGGTTTTGCCTTTTTTTTTTTTTTTTCTAAGCGACCCCCACCTCTGTCTGTTGTCTGAAATCGCTTTTGTCCCTCTTACCCTGGCTGGAGCATGAGGGCTCGAACAGCTCTGTGGTGCCAGAGGGCCACCGCATGGGCTGGCCTGGTGAGCTGCTGCTGGTTGCAGGGACTGTCTGATGTTCATCCATGTTCAGCCAACCTGAGGTCTACAAGGAACATGAGTAAGCAGTAGCTCCTGATTAAATCTCAGCAGGCTTATTGTTTACAAAACCGTGACAGAAGATGAAGTAATGTCCGATCTGGCCACATACTGGGCTGCAGGTTCACTTTTTTTTTCCTTTTTTATTTCCCCCCCTCTAAAAGGAGAGCTAGCTGATGTGTCTTTTTACTGTCAAAAAGAAAAAAAACAAAAAACAGTTATTGTGATTTGGAGGAGCTAAGTGTTTAAACTAAAATACACGTTCAGTGCTTTTATGCAAAGATTCATCAATAACCACATGACTCAAATCAATGCACTCTCATCAAAGCCCAAAGATTATTTTAAGGTATTTAGAGACAGTTTTTGCTCTCATTCTGTCCTGTTACCATTACAGATGGGGACAAGGAGCACACGTTTTTCCATGAAGTTACTTGCCAATACCTTATAAGAAGCCAAAGTCTAATGAGCTTTAATATGGAGTAAAGTAATAGTGTCCTAACCTGAGGAGCTTTGCCCTACTACTGACAGTGAAAGCAGACCTGTTAATGAGAAGTCTGTATAAAAAGCCAGGTTTAAGATGATATTTGAAGGAGTTTGACTCAGCATTTCTAGCCTGTTGAGAATGAATTCTGGACTTGGGCTGGACAAAAGTTAAAAGCACATATTCTGTAAATCTTTACCTTGTGTTTTGGAGGGACCAGTATGCTGTCTTCTGGTAATCAAACATCAGCTGCCCTCCCACAAAGAGCAGAGCTCTGATAAATGCACTGATCCAAATTTGTGCATTGCTTTCCAAGTCATCAAAGAAATTTCAAAATCAATACGTTATGTTTGAGAGGGAGGCCATGCACTGCTCCCTGGGCAGGAATAACCCAATCGAGTCTGTACAGGGAGAGTTGACATCCTAGAGGCAGCAATTTGTACAAACCAGAGAATATAAAGAATATTCTGGGAAAGCCATAACGGGAGATGATGCAGTCAGTAATGGTTTCTGGGATGTTAAAAATACAGTAATGCTTATGAGCTGCTGTGGGAACCTGCCTGCGGTGGCTGAGTCGGTGATACTGTGTGGGTGACAGAGTTTCACAAATATCAGGAGTGCAAGGCCAAGTCTCAAGCAGCTCCTGCAGTTTTAGTATGTAATGAGGCCAGAAGACAATAATAATTTAATGCAGCTAATGTATGTAAAGATGCATCTGAGAGAGAGTTGGTAGGTCTGCCAACGGCAGTCGGGGGTGGGGGTTGTAGGCTTGAGTCCAGGTCTGTGGCATGAAGACTCTAACTTTTTGTGGTTTTGAACAGATCTTAAATAAACCTTCATTAGTTAGGATGGCACCACTAAGTCTGCTTCCTACTGAGCAGCAGGAAGACAGAAAGAGCATCTATAACAGTAATGGTTTAACACAAATTGATTTAGAGACTGGAATAATAGGAAGCTTTAGAGATCTGGGATGAGGGATGAAAGAGTTGGGCAGAAAGAAGCAAAAAAAGAGAGGAACAAAGCCCAGCCATCTGCAGATGGAGGAGGAATGTGTCTTCTCCATTTTCTCCTGTCAGCTGAGGCAAGCCACATTTCGAACAGGAGATATGAATGCTTCCAGTGCACCTCCAAAGCCATTCTCCACTTTACGACCTGTTTATAGTGCCAGGTGAACAGGCCCTGGGCAAACTGGTACTCTGCCTGTCACACCCTTTCAACTTCCCACTCCACAATTGGGTTTCACTGCAGTGTTGTTTGGACTGTGGTTTACTGAAGGATCTGCTAGAGACCTTGATTATGGTGTCCAATTTCTAGAGGGTTTTTTTTCAGTCTGTCCAAAGTACTTATGCATACAACACCCATACCTGTCTGTGTCTTTTTTTTTTTTTCCTGAAGGGTATAGTTTGTTTTTATGATGTATCTGTACGCAGGGTTTTAGGAGGTATGTCTATAACAATGGTAACAGCCCCTTAAAATGGATTATTGATCACAGGAAGACAGTAGATGTTTTTAATCTTTCAAAGCAGAGCTACAAATAAATCAAATTAATGAAGTATTTTAATTAAAAACATTTTTATATAGAAAACTACATCCAGTGTTTGCAGAAGTGGAATATATTTTGGCTGTTTGCCCTTCTCAGTAACTCCACCGATATCAGTAAGTCAAAACTAGACTCTTCCCAAGTTGCATAAACCAAGGAAAGAGTCAAAAGTAAGGATTTGGAGGGCTGTAAAATTCCCAGGAATATCTACAGGAGTTGTGATCTCTTTGCAGAGACCCACTGTATGCATTCTTTCTTTACTGAAAATTAAGGATTATTGTTCCTATACATACACCCATACATATGTATGATGTATAGCTGAGCATGGATGTGTGTTCATATATATTTATATATATCTAAAACTACTTGGATATTGCACTGTTGTGAATAACCAAAGGCTGCTTTTGGCCATGCCATCTGTGCCATTTCTGAGTATGCCAAGTCCCACCTGTGCCTGTAGACAGCCCCTCTGACTGTCCCACTCAGTGTGCAGCTCTGGCTTACCCTAGGGATCAGTGACTCCCTTCCTGTCCTTGTTGTGAACAGGTGCCTGAATCTGGGGGCTGGTTTGCATGTTACAGAGCAGTGGATCTGCCAGGTATGACCACAGGAATGAGGCCACTGGGCTGAGTCTTGTGAAGCAGAGGACTGCCATCAGACTGGAGCTTGAATCTTCACCATTTTGAGGGGCTAAGCAGGGAACTCATTCCTCCCTGGCATAAATCAGCCAAAGAGACATTATCCATCCAAGATGGCTGATGGGACTGTGTGAATGCCAATGGTCTTTGCCATTAATCAGCTCATTTCAAGCTGGCTGAGGAGCTGAATGGTTTTGTCAATTAAATTCCATCCCTTCCAAAGGCAAGAACAATATCACCTATATAATGTTTTGGCAAAGCAAAATATTTTCATTTTCTGGCAAGTGTTTAACTCGTGTACAGCCATGATCCCACCCCAGGATATCAAAGAAAGAGGCTTTGCTAGTCAAATGCTACGTGTGTTACCCCAGTGATAAAGTGCTCAGGCCACAGAAGTCACAGTCTGTGTTCAGTTGAGCTCAACTGGAATCATACTCTGTAGCTGTGCCATTAAGTGACTCTGAAGATGTTATGGGTGCAGAGCTGTGCCACTGTATTTCAAGTGACAATAAAAATTCACTGGGTAAATTGAAGGAGTGTGGCATTTTGTGGCAGCAAGTTGGGATCATATAAGCAACTCTATCATTGTGTTAAGGCAGCAGATGCAGTCAGTGTTTGGAGGAAATGGTTCATGACCTGATGATGCTTCCCAAGAGATGCAGCCAGGAAACAAAGACACTAGGGGCCCCTTGAGTGGGAGTAACACTGGCAGGGCAGGCAAGCAAAGCAGGAGGAGCAGACAATGGGAGACAGTGAGGAAAAAGGTACAATGAAGCAGAAAAAAAAAATTGCTGTGCTTCAGGCTCAGTCTTGCACTCAGAGCTACGGGACAAAATACAATAGCTGGAGGAAAGCTCCTTACAGAAGCCCAGCAAAGCATGCCAGGAGGGTGTTGCAGCCACTGTCTCTGCAGTGAAAACAAGGAGCAAAGCCACAATCAGCATGGGCTGCAGTGGTCAAATCCAAGGTCTGCATTACCCTGAGAGTTGGGTCCAGCAGGTGCCAGGAGAAGGGAAAGGTCCTTGCCCCATGTGGGGAGCCAGCAGTGCTGGACTCCATACAGGATGCTCACCACACAAGCATGTTAAAGCTGATCCCTAGCCAGGTGAATGCTGATGGGGTGTTACTGGGGTGTTTCAGTCTCTGGGCAACCAACCCTGAGTATATGAGTGCTTGTGTGCTGAGTGTGAAGCACAACATGGTGGGGGTCCATGACAGAAGACTAGGATCCTTCTCTGGGGGCTAAACCCTGAGGAAAGGCAGCCATGAGGCTAAGGGGAGAATATGAGCTGGCCTTGAGCCCCTCCACCTCAGGAGCTTTACAGCAGCTCTGTGACTTCTATTCCTGTAGGGCTGTGCTGGGGAGCAAAGCTGCAGCTGCTTTTAAGTCTTCTGGGGCCATGGTTGCTCCCTGGAAGGAGAGGGAAATCTGAGGAGGCAGCACCTAAAGGAGGGTAAAACTGTGGGCTGGAGGAAGGGAGCAGGGGATAAAACAGGGACTTGAAACAGGGGCTGAGGGAGGTGTGCTGCTGTGTTGAGCTATGGTGCCCAACAGGACATGCCCCATGCCAAGGGTAGGTCACCTTCCTTTTGACCTGAGCAGGTGTGTGTGTGCTGCACCCTGAAACCAGTCGCTGCTGTGCTGGGTCTTCTCATAGACAGTCGTGCTATTCTCTGCTGCCCTGAGATCTGCAATAGCTCTTTTATTATTTACATAAACTCATGTTCTTGCCACCTTCAGGGAATTTCACCCAAGTAAGCACCGAGTTAGTTTACCTTCCTTCAAATCCATACACTCAAACACCTTTGACATAGTGTTTATGCTACTGGGATCTCTGTGTTACTCACTTTGGCTAGGCCCTTTGTTAAGAAGTTAATAAACCTGTCACTGCAAGTCAATTGACTCTCAGTAGAACAGTTCTTCCATTCCTGAGGTCCTTTTCCTAACAGTTTGCATATTAGCACTGTTCATTAGCATCTGGCCAGCTTTTCTCTGAAGTATTACTGTGCAACACACTTTCTTTTGTAGTACTTGAAGCTCACAAACCAGCTATTCCTTTGCCTCCTGATGGGGGAGAAGGTACTTTTAATCTGTGTTTCGTGTCTTGAATCTCTTGAGAGGACTAGAAATCCCAAATGCAGTACCTGGTGGGGTTTCTGTCTTAGAGAATTAGGATGTCTTTGCATTACTGAGCAGGCAAACATTGAGCAGTGCTTGATCAATAAGCAGCATTGCCAAAGGTCTGGTATAGTCTACCACAGCTGACGGTAAGTGTTGCTATAGGCTATGGAATTAGGAATACAAAGGGTTGAATGACAGTAATAATTCATGCATCCTGGGACATATAAAACCAACAGCATGTCAATAGTCATGGCATGCTCTGCAGAAAATATGCAGGATTTAGATGTTGCAGAAGCCTGTGTTTTATTTCAAACCTCACTTTCTTTGGTGAAATACAGACTTCCCTATTTCTTAAAAGCATTTATTTTCATGTTGCTACTTTTCTATTAAGATTCTAAGAGCTGAACAGCTCAAAAGAGGCCCTGAGATTCAAAAAGCAAAATATATGTATTTATTGAAGAAAAACACATAAAAGATTTATAAAACAGAGGGTACAATACTATTTGAGATTCATGGACCATTTCAGCATTCATAAAAGTGGTTATGGTTTTCGTGCTGGCTTCACCTGGAATCGGACCTTACTCGATGAGTTACCCAGGAGGTATCTGGCATTGCCTTAAAGTGACTTTATTACAATCACTTTGCATTTTACTTGGAAAGCAGAATATCTTGAGAAATAAGAACTTCTCCAGTATTCATCCTCTTTAAAAAAATACTTCAAAATAATTAACATTGCTTGTCTCCTATGAAAAGATATTGAAGAGGGTGAATTATTGCATCTGGGAGGGTACAGCAGACATAAGAAGGAAGACTGTGTGTTATATGCTCTCCCCTGTGCTGCTGTTGCACTGCTGCTTGGGAATCTAAATGTGACAAGTGTCGTTTTACTGGCTGAGCCTCCCCCAAAAATTCTTCAGGTTAAACTTTAATGAGAAGAAAAAAAAAAATGTTCAAGCAGCTCCATTCTATGCTTTGAGCCGTGGGCTCCTATGCACCTCAGCTTTGTGTTGACAGGCTTGAATTTCTCTAAATCTGCCTAGAATTAGAAAGGTGAGAGAGAAGTTGCATGTCACTCATGAGTATATGAATATGGGCCTTAATGTACAGGTAATACTTCTAAAAGAATGTAAACTATTAACAAAACAACCACCCCAAAAGGTAAAAGCATCACAAAGAAATCCACAACACATTATTTAAATCTTCCCCTGCTCTTCCATGTGACAGCAATCCCTCCAGTTCAGAGCTGCATAGCCTCAGCTCCCAGCTGCCTACTCAGGAATTTTTTTTAAGGTCCATGTGCAAATAGTGTCTTAAATATAATTTCTGGTTTTTGAAGACCATAAGGTGATTTTGATGCGGTGGACTGCACCTGCATAAACAAGCACTAATATTTCAGCACATCTTGCTGAAGCTAGCATGAGCCAGAGATGATAAAAATAATAAAAAAAAATAAGCCCACTAACTGTCTGAGACCTATGAAAATGGATGTCTTTGTTCTGAGGAGAACATCTTGGCTTGTTCTGCTCCTTCAGCTTGGTTTGGGGAGGATGTATTTTACAGTTCTCCCATGATACCTGGCAAATTTAAAGCTGTCGCTGTTGATCTTGCTTCTCTTTGTATTAAAAGAATGTCTATGTTGTTTATTTTCTGGGGAAAAAACCTGCTATTTCTACTTATTGTATTTTCATTGTCTCTTTTCTTATGACTGTACTGTTTGCCAGCAGCCAAGGGGCCACTTTGATGCCATGGTTTATTGTGTTGCACAGTTGAGTCTATGGTTTTCCTTTCTAATCAGAGCTGGCGTACTGGGTGAAAAAAAAAATAAAGCTTTTCTGTAATTATGGTTCTCTCATAGTCTGCATTTCTTATCGCTGTTGGGGTGCTGGAAAATGGTGTTTGTAGATACTTGTATCTTCTGATTTGTTTTCAATCTCAGGGATGTTTTTGCCTGCTTCTGTTCCTTGCCCCTGGCCACTCCTGCAAGCAGGCTGCATACCTGCATGCTGAATGGCTATTACCCGGGGAGATGCTGCCCTGTGTGTGTTACCTGGATTATATGCATGGTACAACCTACACCTTGTTCACTCTTCTTGCTCTAAGCGATTAGCATCCAATCAAGAAAAACAAATGACTCTTGTTTTATCAATTCACCCAGGGAAGGGAGTAGCCAAAATCACCAGAACATTAATGCTGACAGCAGGGACAGAAGGCAGCCTGCTGGGTTTGAGTGTGCTGGGTGATGCCCACCTCTGCCTTGCTGCTCTCACAGGTTTGTAGGATTTGACCATGGGTCCTAACAGGTTTAACATGACTCTCCTGTTCCAACAGAAAGCGTTGCTTACTGGCTCCCTCCTTTGCCCCATGCTCCATGTGGTACTGCCTGGCAGGACTCAGATAATACTGACTCAGATGTAGCTATTCCTTTCCTCCTTATGTCTCACAGCCATTTGTAGACTGATGAGGAATCATTCGGTTTCCATTTTACAGATGGAAAGGAGTGACTTTGAGGGGCTGAGTGGGTTGTCTGGGATGATGCAGCAAATCAATGGAAGGAAATGGGAACAGGCCACTCTGCACAGTTCTGGAGTGCCTTTACCTGCCCCATGGGCTTTCTAGGAAAAGGAATGCAGGTTCCCAAGGAGGCAGCTTCCATCGCAGGAGTGTTCCTCCATTATTGCTGTCAGATTATTGCAGTGGAGAAAGGCAAAATGTATTATTCATCTCTCTACTCAGAAAATCAATACCTATCAAAACACAAATACAATTTAGATCAAAGGGCACTTGTTGAGTCCAGATCCTGCTAATTAGGTATGATTTCCAAACAATTTCTTAAATTATTTATCCAGGGGGTGGGTAGCAGGCACTTTATGTGCCCCAGAGTGAATATTATAAACTTCTTGTCATGATACAGCAAATGTGAAATGTAGTGCAATGCAGTGTGATTTGTAACCTTGATGAACTAATGTAATATCAATAGACATCAATCTGCAAAAAAAGTCTGCCCTGTGGTAACATCTAACAAAAAGCCAATAACCTTGTGAAATGGCCACATATCAGTGAAGGATACAGATTGTGCTGCTAGGAATCAATTAAAAATGTAATACCCACCTACAGTGGAAGTTACTAAACCACCATCCCCAAAAAAGAGGTTTGCATCACGCACAGACAGTCATCCTGTGAGCAGCTCCCTCCAGGCTGGCTGCTGGCTATAAGCAATTCCTCTGTAGTATCTGCCCTTTTTTAATTATCCTGGTATTGCTAGTACAGCCCCGCAGTCAACATCTAAACACCATCTATGCCATATATAGTTAATTACGCTTTTAAAATCTGTAAAGAAAAGAGCCAATGCTTTTGAAGATTTTTGTGTACAAACTAGGAAGCAGCTCTCCTGTAAAAGGAAAGGTTTACAATTGTCAGCCAATAACATACTTTAATGCTTTTCATTTTTAATCATAAGGATTTTTCTTATGTGGCTCCTTTGGATCTTAATTTTAAAATGTATGCTCCCATCCAAACTGCAGATTAGCTGAGTGTCAGCTGAAAATCCTTGGTCCCATCTTATAAACAAGATACTTGCTCACAAAATCATTTCATATCAGTGATCAAAGAATACCCTGAAATATTAGGAATGTTTTCTTCCCATTGTTAAAAATAGATGGCTTAAAAAATTAACAGTTTATCATCTTACTTTTCCTTCATCATCTGACAACAATTTAAGGGCAAGTGTAATTTTGAAGTCTAAACTAAATGCTTGAACATGGAGCTGCTATGATTTCAAAGACAGCAATACATGAGAGGCTGATGTAAAACCATCAGAGTAATTCAGATCTTAAACTTCTTACTCTGTTCCTTCTTTTCTAGCCTTAATGATGACCAGGGTCCCAAGAAAGCTGTCAGAAGTCTGAGCAAAAAGCTGTAGCAATCCAAAGTGCCTATGCATTTCAGCAGCTGCAGGCAGCCTGTGTTCTTACTACACCGTTGGCAGTACCGAGGTGCAATTGTGCAGTCAGGGATGCAAGGCAGAGACTTAATTTAGAATTTCAAGGCATTTTAAAGTACACGTCAGAATTTTAATGGTATTTAAACTTTCCTTATTAGTTGCACAATGCGTCTTTTGGATAGTGTTCTGCATCCCTCCTAGTGGTCTGTAAAAGGCATGGTTTGAAAGTCAGAGAGCTGGAGGTTGAATGCTGGGCATGTGGGAATGGATCACAGTGCCTGAACTGATGGGAGGAATCAGGGAGTCTGAAGAAGCACTGCATTAAGGTATTGTGGGCTAGGAACGGCAGTAGCACAAAGTATAAAAAAAGCATGGCATGCATACATTGGTTATACAGCATAAATTCACCTTTGATTATTCAGTTCTCCAGCTTGTATTTTTGTTGCTTTTAATTAATGGAGCTCTGGCAGGTATAAAACCAAAGTTCAAACCCATATTGTTTAAGTTCTAGGTACATCAAGTGAAAATAGACAGTTCTACATTTGGTATTTTGTATTTTCTCATTCTATTTAAATCAGAACATGCTATCTGAAAGGAGCATCAAACATAGTAGCTACTGTTCAGTGGTATTTTAATTTTCTTCTTCTGCCTAATTCCTTTCATACATGTTTAAAAAGTGCATGATTGTGTATTAGTGACTGCAAAGGTTACCTAAATTAACACCATGGACTAATTTTGTTTTAAACGGAGGGTAGGAGCATATCTATTTCAAACAACTTTGTAATATGCCTTTTGTGAATTCAAATCACATACAGTAATGACTACTTAAGTGAGCTCCTACATGCACAACTACTTACTTGCAATAGTACTACCCAATGCACCTCTAAAATGGCACTAGCATTTTGGTGCACTGAAATAGGTTCCTTCTCTCCCCTCAAAAACTCAACACTATGTTAGTGTTCAGTGGATTTCAAAAAAAGAGTGTGTGTTCTTCCCCATGGTGGATGTGTTATTCACTGTATAACTGTGCTGGCCAGATATTTTCTATTTTGCTTATTTCTCTATTTAAGAGAGGTATGACATTTTGTTGTAGTCATAATTGTGTAATTGAGATAATCAAGGTAAAGCACCTCTGAATTGTATTTAGAGGTTAAAAGTGTGTGGGTTTGCTGTACATTGATTTAGGAAGGATAGAGTTTGGAAACGATCTCACATGGAAGGCACCATGTGAGGGGCATGCACCTTGTATATAAGCTTACATCAAATGGTTTACTCAAATAGTAAATATGTTTCTTGTTGTTGTGTTTCACATGTCCTTTCTACAGATAGAAATGTGTGCAGCCTGCATATATCTACAGTGGGCAAACATAAAGTAAACAAATGGAAATGTGTTCATTTGACAAATTTCTAATGTAAGTGAATTTGCCTTAAATTGTGGGAGGATCTAAGAAAAGCATTCTAGAATAGATCATCCATCATGGAGATAGGGAGGCAGAGGACTGCAGTGGTGTTGCCTGGCCTCTGTTGTGGTGCAGTCTGGAAAGCATCTGTCCTGTGAAGCAGGAAAGTACTATTATATTTATTTTTCAGAGAGCTAAGACATGGACAGAAACCATGGGACCTGTCTGCACACACAGAGGAACTGAGGGGTTGAACAAAACTCTGTGGAGGTCTTGGCTAACACCCTAAACCATTAGACCACCCTCACAAAATTTATGTTGCCAAGCCTGTTGCCACTGAAATCTGAAAGCAAACATTAGCAGCCAAGAACATCATGCTAATTAATTGCCTCGGGAGGATACAATTTCCAAGATCTAATGAAAAATGAAGTCCAGCTCCCATATGTCCCACTTGATAGCCCAAGAAAACATGCCCACATTTTTCACAGAAACAGTGACAAATGTCCAACTACTTGTCTCCCAGCTGAACAAAACTAATTGCCAGGCCCAGAGATGGAAATAGCTACTCACAAGCACCCAGCCTGAAAAGCCAGCCTAGGATCTGTCGCTGAGGAGCCCTTTTGATTGACTAGGTTGAAGGTACCTTCAGAAAGTGACAAGTGAGCACCCTCTGTGCTGCTGTGTCAGCGAACAGAACAGCAGTACCCCGTTACCTTGCATGCAGCTACCTTGTTGCTTTGCCAGTTCATTTAAAAAAATAAAATAGTAATAGAAACAAAAGAAAGTTAGCATGTCGTGTTCTTGACAAAATATTGGAAAGAAGACAGAGGCATCAGTAGAAATGCAGTCAACAGGATGTCAGCACTGCCTTGCTGTTCTATGGGCTTGCTCGAATTTGTAATTTCTGTAGGTGGGGTGTTAGTGCCAGAAAGACACTGGTGTGTAGCCCCAGGGAAAGAGCAAGGGCTGGAGAGTTTCAGTGCTCTGCAGGAGAGAGGCCTGTCTGGGGGGGTATAGCCCTGTTTTGAATGGGGATGTCCTATTGCTTTGTGGCATGTGGAATTGTTCGGGTAGCTTGAAGACAGATTGTTTCTTTTTTAATAGTTATGATCTGAAGGCTTTGTCTGTTGCCAGGCTGGTTCTCCCTTGCATACATGAGGAAACCTTGTACTGTGTAAAGACCAGCATGTGGCTGCGCAGGTGCTGTGGCTGTAGCCGTGACCTGCTGTGTTTAGGGAGAGGCAACTGTGGTCTCCCTGTGTGGGATGATGAACTTGCAAGGTGTTTGATGCACTTCTCATGTTTGCTTGACTAAAATTGACTAATGGGACAGTTGTTAAGCACACTGTCTGGTTGTTCCAGACCTGACACTTCAGTGTGATTGTCTTTTCCCTGTCATATCACTGGCTGCAGCCTGGCTCGCTTGCTCAGAGGATGGTAGGGAACATCCTGATGACCAATGAGCAGACTGGGAGGTGCAAACATGGTTATGGAGCTGGATTGTGTCAGAACTCAGCATATAATCTAGATCCTCTTATCCACCCAAACAGCATTAGGATTTGATAAATGGTCCATTTTTTGAAATAACCCAAATTTTCACCTTCCTCTTGCATCTTTCATATATGATACATGTGAAACTGTTAATCTAAAAAGAGCATCTCTGCACCTTGTGTAGTGAAAATGAACACAAGGAAAGAAAGTACAAATTTCACATAAAATTTTTCCTTAAATACTGAAGAAAAAAAACCTTTTATTCTGCCAACCCTAAGATTAAAGGGGGGGTTAGAAGGAAGGTGAAGGTAAGTAATTGCAAGACACCAGCTATTCTGTATTTCCTTGAGATCTCTCAGGTTTATTCAGAATAATGACATTTCTGAACTTCAATAGCTTCCACACAGTAAGGCACATTTTTACAGGCCTCAGCAAAGCATTTAAAATCATAAGGGCTGCCATTATGCAGCCTGTGGGATAAAGTTAGACACACAGTATTTTTCTGCAATTGGGCTTCAATTTCACTCTAAATGACATAAAGCTCAGAAGGAGCTCCTGGTACTACTCTCTGAGAGATGAGATCAGCACTTATGAGTACATGTTTTGATGACATAGTAGTAATCACTTAAATTTTCTGAGCTATGGAAGGACCAAGGTGAGAAGTACCATATTATGTATGAATAACTGTCAGTCAGACAAGCTAAGAAAGGGCATAATCCATTATATTAATGTTATAAATGTTGTTATAAACTGACATCAGGGAGGTAAGCTAGGATTCCCACCCTTTTGGGTTTTGTCTGAAGTGCTACTCTTCTTAAACTTTACTGTGTCCTGGAAAGAAAGGTTTAGAATTATTTTTTCTCTCAAAATAAAGGACTTTAAAGTTTTTCAGCATAACAGAAGTAGTTTTTCAAACATCCACATAAATTAATTTTTTAAATTATTTTAAAGTGGCTCAATTGGCACAGCAGAATCCAAGATACCATGAACAGATGAGGGAGAAGAAACCATCAATGCAGTAATTCCTGACTATTTAGATACTGTCCCCCATTATTTATTTGAACTGTAGTTGTCAAATCTGCATCATTTGGGTATCTCCAGACTTCTTGCCCACATGCTAGGGTCTGCTCCAGCTGGAGATGGAGGGAACGGCACAGCAGAGGTAGGAGCTCCAAGCCTGCACCCTTTTGCAAATCACTCCCTAGACATTCAGGTTTTTCCTATATCAGATATGAACTGGAGTGACACTCAGGAATTTATGTCGGTGTAATGAGAGAGTGTAAATAATGGTTTATGTCTGTGTGTTGCTGAGAACTTTTGCACTCACAGAGAGCAGGCAGTTGAATGGCTGTCACTAGTGCATGGCTCCTCTGAATGTACCCCAGGCCCCCAGAGGAGTATCACCAGAAACAGAGAAAGTAGGGTGCTCTCTAATGAGACTTTCTTCTTGCCAGCACCAAAGGGTGCTACATCCATTGCTGACCAGTAAAGATCCAGGAGTAAATTATTGTCACCCTGTGTAAATCTGTTTTCAGCTCAGGCTCCCAAACGAGGGCAAGGGAGGTAATCTCTGAGCCCATCCAAATCCAAAGCCTCACGTCCACACTCACTAACTTTATAAATTCTACAAAGGAACAGTATCACCCTGAAATGTGGATGCATAGGAGGTGAAACAACTACCCAGTTGGCACTGGGTAGTTTTCAGCTTACAGGGGAATGGTATGGTAAACTCCAGAAATGCAAGAGGAATTTAAGGTGAGTTTCCATGTTCCGTGCAGGGTACGTACTTCTGGAAAGTGCCATGCTGTCTTTACTGACCACATCAGATCGGAGCTGTTGTTTTGTGTCAGACTTAAAATTCAGCATTTCCAGCAGACTCATGCTGATGTACGGGTGTGATAACATTGACGCAGGCAGCAGACAGCCACCAGTGAGTCACCGCACCACTTCCTCCAGAAGCTGGCTGTCTACGGCAGGCATCCCATTGCACTGCTGATCTAGTCTGACTTGTAAAAATCACCAGCATAGTATAGCTTGTACAAGCTACAAATAAGCCGTGTTTGTACCATGCAGGTAAATGTTCAAAGTGAAACCAATATGGGTTAACTTGAATTGTATAAGATAACTGCAAATCGTTACTTCAGCTGAGGGTATAATGCCTGGAACCACAGGCAGGAAAATACATTTACAGACTATCAAATTATCTTGGGATAATAGTGTAATGCTTTTCGCTGCTGTACTGTGTGTTCTGATAGCTGAACAAATAATACTACAGCTGGAAAAGACTCAGAATTTCAAAGAGAAGAGATTTCATAAGCAGAGTGCTACCACAGGAGAGACTAGCTTTTCTGTATTATTTTGGGGGAATATTTAAAAAGAAAAAGAAAAAAAAAAAGTGAATTTTTTTTTTATGACTCAGAACTACATAAGAGTAACATCCTATGATAAACAAAACCTTTAAGACAAATTGTCTCTTTTATACCGTGCAAAGTGCTTCCTTGTTCATACGAGATTACTTTTCTCACTGATTGCAACAATGTTCTTTTGATCAGGTGTTTTCAAAACTGGCACAAGCAAATCAAGTAGCTAAGCAACTATAGCAGTTTGTATGCACAAGTGGTATTTGAATATGAATTTTTTCAAGCACATTTTTAGAGAAAAGAGAGCACCCTTTGCAATTTTGGAACTAAAGCTATATACCATAGTGGTGTTTATGATACCTGTACAAGTGTATGACACCCAAACTGCTTTTAGGATGCTCCAAGGTATATCAAAGAGCATTAACATCAGCACAGCTGGGAATATTCCCAGATTTACTTATGAATACTTATTCTTATAGCCTGTATGTTAGCTACAGTTAACATAGCCTTGGTCATTGAGAATAATCCACAGAGTAAGCCTATTAGATGAGATTTAGCATCTACATTTTTCTGCTCACATCTGCTTGCCTGACATATGTAATCTGCCTGAATGTCACAGTTTACATCCTATTTTCATTGGAGGATAATGAAACTTGATCGGTGTCTTCATCTCTTTTTTTCTGTCTCTCTAAGAAGTATTTCTGCTTGTCATCTCCTCCTTACCAGCACTCTTTGGCGTGATCCTCGACGAGGTCCATTATTAAAGGGGAGTACATGCAAGGTTCGCAGGCAACCGTACAATTTATCTTTCTTTGTGTAAAATGGGTGCAGAAAGTGTTACTTCAAATACAGTAAGAAAGTTAAGTGCTGTGGTAATTCCCTAACTTGAATTTTCTGTATTTCCTTTTCTCACAAAGCTCTGGCATAACACTTTTTTAATGGCTATCAGTCAGTAGTAGCTTTCTGAAGGCACGTTTCCTTTTAATTCTTACAAAACTGAACTGTAGGCACTTCAGTAATTTTAGAACAGCTTAGTCCAAGAGGTAAATTAAAATCAGGGGAAATTAGACCATTTCTAATGAGATGGTTATTACACTGAATAATGATGATTATTGGTTCTGCTTAATAAAACTGTCAGCCAATGCAAAATATATATTAAGTAAAATTACATTACATTATATTTCTATCAACTCAGAAATTCAGTGCATTGCTTTCCCACAAACCATGGGCATAATGAAATGTTACACAGTACTTCCTTTTTCCAAATAGGATGAAACGTGGAGCTTTCAAAAACAGCCCTTTAAAGCTCTGATTTAAAGCCCATTAACTCTAATAAATTGAAGATTCATGCTGACTTCAGTGCCATGTAGATCAGGACTTCACTAAAACAAGCAATGTTCGCTCTTATTGTCTGTGCTAAATATCTAGATAACACTGCTATAGCAAATATTTTATAGTATTTTTAGCCTGCTAAATTAAAAGAACTTGTAGGCACACATTCCCAGCCCCCTTGCCTCGCCAGTTCCTCTCTTCTGTTTTGATTTACCTGGCAAATTAGGAGATGGTCTTGACAGAGTTAACTCTATTTTTGGTTTGTTTTTTTTTTTTTAATTCCATGGTGAAAACAATAAGGAAAATGATCTATTAGCTAAAAAAGAGATCTGCTGTACAAAACATGACACTGGACCCCCAAATGCTTGTTGGCGAGGGAACTCCCCAGAAGCCTGTTGGCTGTCCAGAGACATGACTGGTCAGGAAATCCGAATGCTCAGCATTTTTTATTCATTTAAAAGCAGGACGTAGTATCAAACCTTGCCTTCAGCAAGGACCGCTGTGCTGAGGACCGAGAGCCGTCCCTCTGGGAGGATGACCCCCCTGCCTCTGCACAGGGAGCCTAGGTGGCAGTAAACTGCCAAAAGGGGAAGAAGAAAGTATGAAGGAAGCCAGGAGCATGTTCCTGCTGCCACACTGTTGCTCTGTAGGATTTAATCTAAAAGGATATGTTTTTGTGGCATATTTTGATATAAACTAAGCCGCATTTGTCTTACAGAAAAGGTGTTCACTGCAGCTACAGTAGCAGTATATTCTATGGTTTCTGAGTTGTTAAACAAGCAGTAACAACTGCATGAGTAGATATGCACCTATGCCAATTGATCTGGTGAACTGGGGCGTGGAGGCAAGCGAGTCTTTCTGTGGTGCATGCTGAAACCTGGAGAAGCACAGATTTTCCTATATTTTATTTCTTTGAGAGTGCTATTTCTCTTCAAACAGCAATGTATTGTCTTAAATGAGGATGATTAACATGGTTAATAAGTCAGAGCACATCTGGTTATAAGGTTTTTATCATGCTTTGAAACATTTACTAATCAACAAGATTTCTCCTTTTATGAAGCCTGTTTTGTAGAGTTCCATAAACAAGGTTCAACAGTCACAATTTCATTAGCATTATATTGTTGCTATGGTAATATGGTACCGATTCAATTGATGGGCTTTTCACCCAGGGCTTATTGTAGAATTGCTCTTCCTGTCAAAGACCCATCTATATGGAAACAGAACACTGACCTTACCATCTGAAAACTGGGCACAAAATTTCATCATATGCTAATTTGTATAAGAATGTATCATGTTATTGGCATCAGACCCAAAAATCATCAGGAAGATGATAGAAGTTACTAAGCATCATACATGGCAAAGTCACACTCCAAAATTAGGAAAAATTACTTGCATTGTTTGCTGCAGTGTCTGAATTTGTTATTGTAAAAGCACTTGGCTCTGCTGTGATAGTCCTCTGTAATGCTATTGGGAGGCCCCAGTGCTGCAGGTGGTAATATCAAAGGAAAAAATCCCAAAACAAAACAGTAACAAATGCTAAAGAATAGACCGTGAGCTGAAGGGATGTTGGTCTTTCTTCTGTTTGCACGTTCTGTGGCATGTGTTGGGGAAATCGCTGCCAAATCCACTGCCTTGGTTTTCTGGTCTGTAAAATGGGGATAATGACCCCTCTCCTCCTGTGCAGAGCCCCTGGCGTATACCCAATAACAAGTGGTAGCTGGTACTGCTAAACATTGTTATTAAGTAAAGTAGCAATGTTTTTAACAGCTCCAGGAAAATACACTGCACAGATCTACAATTTGAGAAATGTCACTGGGAGAATCTGGACTCACCCAGGGAAATACAGAAGAGTTGGCAGACGGAGCAGGCAACAGATCATATGCACTTATGGAGGAAAGATATATTGTTAAAAAATCATGACAGTTGCGGGTTTTTTGTCTCGTTTTTAAATAAAGAATATTGTAGGCTACAGGAGAAGTATCTGCAGCAATCTGAACAAGAAGAGCAAGAATACAAGGCAACAGTGGGGTAGCTTGTTTATTGCATGTTGAAACATTTCCTTGTATATTTTCACTGGTTTTGATGATTGTTTCCTATTTAGATAGGAAATATATTTTTTTCCATCCTGACACATAATGCTCAGTCTATTATTTCTTAGCTTAATCATGTTGCGTCCTTTGCAGCAGCAAGGGTAAATTACAGACAGAATAGTATTCAGGATAATCAAAGATGTGTTACATTTTACATGATAAGTTTTGTCTGATTTACAAAGGCAGTATCTTCTCCAGCTGAGCAAGGAAAGAGAGACCTTCACTTGCAGATAAAAACAACCTCAGAGGAGAGGCTTCTTCTCCATTGGGATCCTATTGTTCATATGAAAAAAAAATAACCATTGTTATCACTGTTATCTATTTATTTACTTTTCCATGATATAGCCACAGGACCCAGCTGAGACTGGCACCTACTTCTGCTAAGCACAGCAAAATCACACAGAGTCACGGTCTCTTCTTCAGACAATTTATAAGCTTAAGAGACATGAGAAAGACCAGAGAGGAAAGAAAAATAGAGAGAGAGGGAGAAACATCTTTTGTCTGAAGGTCAGAGAAGAAGTCAGTGGCAGAAGCAGAGCAAGTCTCCAGCCCCAGTTTCTTCTATAATGATGCCTGCCCTGCTGGGGGAGGAGATATTTGGAGATATCCTCCCCAAAATTCTGAGTATTCAGACTCTAACTTGTACGTGGAGTCATGCTTTACCCCCGTAATTTCAATGGCTGCATCTATGTTGCTGAGCAGGGGCAGCCTGAGGCAAAGCTTGAAGTCAGCTGTGCAGCCCACCCGTATTACCTATTAAAACACCTTCAGGCTGGCTCCAGGGCAACCCTGTTAATCCTCCCAGGGACAAAGGCTCAGGAATACCCTATGTTTTCGAGCATGTTCAAGGGCACCAGGGTCAAGGTACCTGCCAGAGGAATATTAATGTGTTTCAACACCACAGCCGAAGCAATAGGGATCAGGCTTTCTGCCTCTGCAGTAGGGACTTCCAAATCAAAGCCTGGACAAATGGAGGTGGGGGGGAAGAGAGAAGATTTTGGTCACAAGTGCAAAAAAGTCAGTTTGTTAAAGAATTTGAAGGCTTTGATCAAGAACAAATAAGAAGTCTTACATGAGGAAGGCATTGGCTTGGAGTTTTTTTTACTTTCTCTCTCTTTTTCTTAAAAATCCATAGAATGTAAACCCTTTCAACTCTGGAGGAGAAAGCATTCATCTTCTGATCACTAAATATTTCCTTTTGCTCTGTGGTGCCTGCTGACTGTACTGCTGTTGCAACCTTCTAAAGTGCTTCCAGGAAAGCTCATTAGATGTTAAGTTTAATTTTACTTTTCTTTTTAATTAAGGAATCTGATGGGACTTTAGCATAATTCCAATTTAAGTTTTTCATAAAAACTGCAAATAATATGCTACTATGGATTTGATCTTATATACATATATGATAAAAATTCTGATTTTTAGTAAAATTTGTTAGCCAGGTGTCTGTTGTCATCATATTAATGAATATAAAAGTTGGCAGCTTTAAAATAGTAAAATTGCAACAAGCCTATATTTTTTTTAATAATGGGTTTGTGTCGTGCATTCAGTGCTGGTGAAGATTAAGATTCAGCATGCAGAAGTAATATCCATTATGATAGGATTGTCCACAGTGAACTGAGTAGGACATTTGCTTAATTAAAAGTATTTATCTTAGATGATTTAAGAAGTATGTCCTACTACTGAACTGGTGATGTAAATTAGTTTCCTATAATCAGTTCACTGCTGATGACTCTCCTGCTAAATAGAAGAAGAAAAAGGTAAGAGAAGAGCAAGAGGAAAGTAATAGATCCCACCGTCTGAGAATATAAAGGAACTTTGCAAATAATGAACATTATGTAACAAGCAGGAAATAAATACACATTATCACACCCGAGCTACAGACAGCTGAACAAAGCTCTAAAATGTGCACTTCCTAGCAGAAAGTTAGGAAACAAACACAGGTACAAAAGCCCAGGTTCCCACTCCTGTGCATGAGATCAGTGCAAAGTCTTTCCTTAAAGAGGCCTCAGAGGCACTGACATTTTATGGACCTGACCCTGAGGATTAGGGGTGGACACGGCTCTGCTGTGGTGGGGAGACACAACCCAGGGCAGGACAAAGCCCTGGGGCACAGCGCAGGCTGTCTCATGGGTCTCAGATGTGGCTTGGCCGTGGGCACGGTGCCGGGGAGCGGACCTGCTGCACTTGGGGAATTTGAGCAGGGGGTGGAGAGCAGAGCCAAGCAAAGACCAGAGCTACAGCGAGGGGAGGAGCTATCTGACCTGCTCCCCTGAGTGGTTTTAGATATGTTTGTGAAAACATACCTTTAAGGAGGAGCCTTAACTGGTGAAGTGTTTCAACCTATCTCAATATTACAGCTTACATCCTAGGTCTCCTGAACTAGCCTGTCTTCCTTCCTCGCCATGCCACATGACCCATGGAAAGCTGTAGATCTGCAGTCTGCCAGGACAATCTAACATCAGCAGCTTCTGGGGGAGCTGCTACAAGGTAGGGCCGTGTTTAACTCCTTCGAACTATCCATTCAGCTCAGGTGTGCCGCTCACAGGAAAAGCTTGTAACTCCCACAGCAGACACTTGTCTGCCTCCTGGAAAACCCTGCGAGGCAACGCCCCCACCCTCCCCCACCCCCCGAGACAACTGGACCTTCCCCAAGCCAGACACAAATCACTTGCTAACTAGTTTTGCCTCAGGTTGTGGATAAAGTCTTCACAGACAGAGCCAAGAGCACAGGCAAGAAATATTTTTCTTCTTCATGACACAACTTATCTCCTCATTATTTCTTTTTGTCTTTTTTTTATATGCCAGGCATTTTTATTTTCTACATAAGCTAATGGAAAGAAATACTGTACCTTACTCCAGTAATTTAAGTAATTCGTCCTAATTCTTATTACGAACATTCAAATATCAAGTGGCATTTGTTGATATATGTTACACTTCTGAAACACTAGGAAAAATTACCTGGCTCATTGAGGGCTAATGTTTGCTTAGATTACGTTTTAGGAGCAGGGACCATCCTACTAAGGGCTGGGCATGTGCACAGGACAGGAGCTGCCAGTGATGTGCATGGCTGCAAATCTGGTTTTGATCTGTCCATATGATTTTCCAGGTGAGCCTTGGACCCTGCCTACAGCCTGTGCTCTCAGACGTCGGCCCTGCAGTGGCAGATGGAGTGACACCCGGAGCTCTGCTTCTCCCAGCCACTGCACTGGGCATTTGCTGCTCCTGGAGCTGCCCAAGCGCCACAGAACACCCAGCTGCCAGGCACCTGACCCACTTCAACTGCTGGCAGAGTCGCTGCCGGGGCCAGCTTCACCCTGCCTGTTGCTGCCTGCCTGTCTTATTCTTCTGAGTTATGTCCCAGCCCACTCCCATCCCGTTGTGCTGCTGCCTCCGGGCTGTGTTGAGTTTTCAATTATCACAATATACAATGCAGATGCTATGTAAAACAGCTCGTGTGACTCAAGCAGGCTGAGCTCAGTAGAAATACAGTTAAATAAAAAGAAGTACTGCTATAATACCAGGAGGCTGATTGGAACCACAAGATATCAGTGTCATATCCCGTGGCTTTTATGTTGGTAGATGTAGATTTTAGCCATTAGAGTCTAGCTATCCAGCAGATAACAACCAGAGGAAATGGATCTGGGTATCTTCAGTTGTGAATAACTGATGCACTTTCACCAATAAATGGAGGACCTGGTAAACCGCCAGAAGAAAAAACCTTTTGAGATACCTACAGATATAACTAGGCATGTAATATGTGGTAGCATCTAACTGTATGTTGCTTAAATAAACTCCCTGATTACTCACAATACATTTTAAACAGTATGTCAAGAGAGGTCTGACCTCTGAAAACCATTGTGTGGTTACATTGTCAACTCCAAATTCAGGCAAGGGAATAAATAGCAAGAGTAGGTCTTGACTGGTGTATTTGGACAAATGGTAACAACCCCCCATAACAAATTTCATGGTATCTAGGTGGCCTTAAATGCCATGACAAAAGAGGAAGAAATAAGCAAAAAACACCATAATGTAAAATATACCTGTTATTAACTTCTAAAAAAGCTCAACAGCTAGAATTTTAGAATGTGGTATGTAGACAAATGTAAAGAGAGCAACACAGTGTGTTTTTCTCCAGAGCAAAATGAAAAAGGCATACAGAGCAAATTATGATATTTAGTACTTTCAAGGCAAATTCTACTTGAGGATCGTGAAGTAATTTGAAAATATTAATGAATTAACCTCACAGTTAGCTTTCAGGTAGATAATAATGATAACTATTGCTAAGTATTATTATCATTCTTGTCCCAAAGAAATTAAAATTGAAGCACAGAGAATTCATGTATTTGCCCAAAGTCTGTGCTTTGTAGTAAAACCATCCTTCTCTAGAGCTATTATACATCAAGTTTATCCTTTTCCAAATACTGTATGTGATATACTATTCAGTTTATGAGCTCTAAAAACCAGCCAGCTGAGCTTCCTTATGAAACAGTGCCTGTGAACATCTCCATTTGCATTTGAATTCTCAAGCAGTGACAATCCCACTTAAAAAATATAAAGAAAAAAGAAATCATGAAAATCAGTACAAAATCTGTCAAGGCCCCATCTGTGACTGGGTATCAGAATATCGCTAAGAAGCTCTGAGGAACAAAGTTCATTCCAAGTCTAGCGCATAGTGCTTTTTGGTTGATGAAATTAATTCAGGCAGGGTGAAATGAGGGCACATATAATGATAAACTCTGTTCCTCTACTGAGGAGTAAGGGAAAGCAGCATCTCTGCTCTGCGCGTGGTCTCGGTTTCAGTACACGTAGCTACGCTTAAATACTAAATGTTTTACACGGCAAAATATTCAGTGTGCTCACATCTCATTTTGATAGCTATGTATACCTGCTACTTTTTTGAGGTGTGTCAGGAAATGAGTGATCTGTGGTCCTAACAAGATGAGGACTTTAGATAATGTATGCTCGTTGCAAAAGGCAACCTTTCATAGCTAGCTACCTGAAGTAGTATGGAAGCAAATGATAGACTCCACCTGGCCTTAACAATATCCCTACAAACATGTTTATTTCCTTCTGAATGGGAAAATATAAAGGTTAGGGACACTTATTTGTCAGCTATTTATACATCTCCTTTTCAGGATCTGAATTTCTAAGAGTATTTGCCTTAGCCTTTTGCTCTCACACATGCAATATTTGGAATTAGATACAGAAAATAGGATAGCCACAGCATTAACATCATTCTAATGCACCATATTATTTTTCTTTCCTTTTTTTTTAACCATTAGAGTATGCAAATGTTCAGTTAACTGATCCTCGTGTTTTCTCTTTATTGAATTGCTTTCACCATGGCAAATAAATATTCATAAAGAAATGTGGACAATAAATCATTTCAAATAGTTCAAAGACATTTTCTTTCTAGACTGCATATATATTCAGCTGTGACTTGCCTTTAATATTTCATTCAAAAGAAAGACTTGTAGGAGGACAATAGAGATAATGTGTCAAGTAGTAATTAAAACAGGGGGTAATGATTAAAACCATTTTGATCTACATTGTGCTCTGTCAAATTAATAATCTCCTGTGTTTATTAAGATGACTTTCTACTTGCTTTACACAGAAACTCAAAATAAACTCCCGGTTGAAGACACTGCACGGAACAAAAGATTTCAAACCTGAGCTTGTGGGGTCCAGAGCCCTTCTCAGCTCTGGAGTTTAGGCATTATCTCCTGTATCATCCTAGCAAGCTGGGCGGCAGGCACTCTCTGTCCTGCTAATATTGTGAGTTCTCTTGGAAATAGAATCACAGAATCATAAAGGTTGGAAAAGACCTCTAAGATCATCAGGTCCAACTATCAACCTAACTTTATCATGACCATTAAACTGTGTCCTGAAGTGTCACGTCTACTTGTTTTTTTGAATCATAGAATCAGAGCAGTAGATGCAGATGCAGGGCACAAGACAGCCAAGGGCCACCCCAATGTGTACAGGCATGTGTAACCTGTCTCACCATTTAGATTTTAAGATAAGAGCTCCAAAAGAAATGAAAGTTAAAGATCTGGTTAGCTTATACATTTGGAGATCTTGGTTCAAATCCAAGTAACAGTGATGTTCCTTGTCTCATTATATGCGTTTTGGCTACTAATACACTTACTTGGCTCAAACTTGTTATCTTTCCTGATTTGTTGCTGACTTTAGGCCCTGATTCAGCAGAGCACTTACATGCAGACTTAAATAAATTGATTTAAGCATTCTTCTTTGTGTTTAATCTTGGGCAGACATTCAACTTTGAAATCAATGGGACTTATGAACAACCCTGACCTTGGGGTCTAAATGGTTGCTGAATCAGTGCACTGACAGAAACATACTGGAAAAGATAATATCCATGTCTACTCAGAATTACAGTCTCTACTTTCATGGGAAATTACCCATAGATAACACATTCTTCTGCTTAAGAAATACATTTTATATCATTTATTAGAAAGCCTTAATTCACATTTTCTGCTTATGCCAGAGATACCAGATGAACAGTGTCATTCCTTGATAGTGTATCTGTAACATTCTTTAAATGAAAAAATAAAATACAGGAAAAGTGCTGGCACAAGGGACCACTCCTAATTATACCGTGACTTTCTCAATTGCCTACCACATGGCAATCCTTTGGAGGACAGGCAGATGGAAGGCAAGGTAGAGAGGTTCTGAAATCCCATGGATTTGAAGACAATTGCATACGAATCACCATGTTATGCATTATCTAAAAATGAAACTCCCACCTAAGGATAACATTTATAAGGGCTGTCTACCCAGTGTACATTTGGAATTTTGAGTGATCGTAGTTTTATTACATAACAAGAGCAGCAAGAGTAGGAAAAAAAAAAAATGTGGATGTTTCTAGTATCATGGTGTACAGGTTATACAAGTGCAACTAT
Organism: Chloroceryle aenea; assembly: GCA_013399075.1. Classification (NCBI taxonomy): domain Eukaryota; kingdom Metazoa; phylum Chordata; class Aves; order Coraciiformes; family Cerylidae; genus Chloroceryle; species Chloroceryle aenea. Next base: position 213,709 of record VWZY01003478.1, read on the forward strand.
GGCCAAGTCTCTGAGATTACAAGAAGCAATAAAATAATTGATGCAATGTTTCATGAAATAAAATAATCTTCCTGCCGTTCTTAAAAAATGTTTCACACATAAGTCTTATTTATTATGTTTCAAAAATGCCAAACAGGAACTCTTAGATTTTGCTTGTAGAGTTGAAACACAGATGTAGAAGGAGAAATAACTTATGATGGATCCCATCATGTCATCTAATTCCGTGAATGACAAATATGAAGATCATAAGAAGACACAGAAAGAGTCCATGGGTACTACCTCTTCTTACAACCATAGAGGGATACCGTGATCCACATTATTCCACTGGGTTCTGGGGGTGGAGTTTGGGAATAACAGCATACGGAACAGCTGTACAGTGTTCACCTGGCTCACACTGGTGGAAACTGATAGTCACCTGTACCTCTCCTAATGCTGCTACACTTGATTTCAAGGTGATGAGTCAGAAATATGCAGCTGCTGTATTTGTACACTCATTGCATGCAAGCTCTCTATTGCCTGCAAACCTCTGAACCAAGGTCCCTTAGATCAAAAAGCAAACTTTAAAGGGAAAGCACAGGGGGTCTTACTGTCTTATCCTCTTGTATAATTCTCAAATTACCAAAAAAATAAAAAGTTCCTTTTCTGCCATATCATCTACTCTAGCCCAGGAGAGGGAGAGGTAGAACAAATCTGCATTCTGAAACAGTTGTTGCTTCTTGATAGGCATTTCCATATATAGTCATGAATTGGAGCTAAATTTGCTTAATTTAAGATCACCTGCTCTCAATGAAGTCAATTAATGCTTAGCATGAGCAAAAAGCTTATAGAGCTCAAGGTGAGGAGGAGCAGGTTCTTGCTGGATCAAAGGCTTTTGTTACTCGAAAAAATAATGGATCTATATTATGATGTTAGGCTCTCCTTAATCAATTCTTTAGTTTCTGCTGAAATCTTACTGCTTTAGAGAATCTAATACAGAGGTGAGTTTTACAACTAATTTTAAGAGTTTGGGATTTCACTTTTTCAACTCTCCTGATGCATTTGATTAGAGTGCGCTAATGATTTTTCTATAGTGCATGTAACATAGAGGTCATAGAAAATAAATGTTTCCCCTCTCATTTCACTAGTATTTCATTGCTATGGGTTTGGGGTTTTTTTTTTGTTTGTTTGTTTTTTGTTTTTTTTTTTTTTTTTTGAGGAATTAAAAATAAGTCACCTGTAATGCTTTGCATCAAACAGTATCATTGTATGCCTATTTATTTTTAGCGCTTTTTTTTCTGGTTCTGAGAGCCAATATTGGGCCAAAATTTTAATTAGTATTGATTTGCACTGATTTTTCCAGAGCCAGACTGACTTTCAATTGCCAAACTGCTAGGCACTTAACTTTAAATCCTAATCAGTTTTGCTTTCTTCATTATTTTTCTCTTCCTTACAGCCCCCCCCCCCCCCAAAAAAAAAAACAAACAAACAAACAAACANCCCAAAAAAAAAAAAAACAAACAAAAACCAAACCCAAAAAACCTAACCAAAACAACTACTTTACTCTTTTCTGAAAAATTAATAATAAGAAGCATGCTAGGGCATTCTGATCATGATCACAGGGAAGAGTCCTGTAGATGCTAATTTTTTTTTTAAATTACAGTTCAAATACAAAATATATTGTTGCAGTACTCTATGGAGCAAAGGAAGTTCATCATATTTTACACTGTTACTTTCACCCCCTGATGCAATAATCAAGGTAATATGAGGTGAAATGCAATTTAGAATAACCTGATATGGACAAAATACTTCTTAATAAATTAGCATTTCTCATGCAGAGCTGGGGAAAGAATGAAGATTTTCCCCTACTAGTATATTTACCCAGAACCTGTGAAACTACCTAAGATAAACCAGGTGGAAAGGTCCCCTATTAATTCCACATTGCTGTTTGATTAATTTTATTGCATTCAAGGCATCTTTATCAGAGGGATGTTTGGTTAATGGGCTCTTTGTAGAGTGGGTTGGTTGGTTGTTTTACTTTCTCAACTAGTCTGGCTTTTCTACAAGCAAGAGGACAATTCCAACACATAACAGATGTAGACCATCTCCTAAGACTCAGATCAATCAGACAGAAGGTGATTGTTCTTCTTAACATCTTAAGTTTTACTTTAATTTAAATGTCCTGCAGACCCATTACTTACCAAAATAAATTCTACAGAAGCAGCCACAGTATGCTTGAAAATTAACAAAATGGGATTGATTTCAAACTCAAATATAAACTCTTAAAAACAAAACAAACAAAAAAAAACCCACTAAACAAAACCACCCAGAAGTATCCTGACATTGTGACAGCGTTAAAAGCAAAAGCTCCACGCTGTAAGAAGAACAAGTGAGAAGAGATGATGAAGAATAGGTGATAAAGTGGAAACAAGGGGAGGTGATAACATAGCAAGGGGAAAAATGTACTAAAGGAAGAAACTTAGACCAAAGAAGCATGTGCAGCCACAGGGATGTGCTTGTGGCACTTCAGAAAAGGTCTGGCTAACTTTCAGAGACAGTAAAAACAGAATTAAAAGAGGAAAGGGAGGCATGACAGCCTGTAGAAAAGAGTTAGAAGAGAGCTGAGAATAAAAACATAAGGTATGCTCTGGTTATTTATGTATTCTCTCACACTTATTTCTTTGCAAAACATCCTATGTGTGGAGGTAAGAAGAGCACAAGTAGATGTAATGGCTTTATGTTGGTGATGTGTCCTGTGACTAAGTAGGTTGAATTAGGATATCACTACCTCTGTACATAAGGTACAGTCCATTTATAAAACCACAGAAGTGTGTGTGGGAAGTGGAACCAGAAGCCCTACTGTGGAGTGTATATTCATAATATAAGAGGTATCTGTATTGTAGAAACTTCAGTTACTCAATTACTCAAGGAGGAATCAGTGTTACAGTAGAAAAACTTGACTCAAAAAGACACATATTTTGAGCACCTTTATGGAAGAAGCCCAAAACCTTAAAGTTTAGATATGATGAACTTCAGATGCACATTGGGATGAAGCTGTATGTGCTCTTCTATAGAATCAAAACAATGAAACAAGTTGATTTGATTCAATCTTCGGTGAGGTTATCAGGAATAGAAATGGGTCCAGAGTATAAGACTCTGCAGCAGCCTTAAAGGTCTCTTTCAAGAGACTATGTGATATGAGTTTAGTTTTTGTGATGTGTACAGCTTTGTCCCATGAGTAGGCTTCTGCTAGCACCTCAGCTTGCTGGTCACAGCCCTGGGTGCACAGACTTTGTGAGGAAGTGTTATAAGGATGTATTGCTATTCCTTTCCTTGAAATTGTTGGCTAAAACTGTATTTGGGGTTTAAAAACTCCATCTAGTGTAGTTACTCTTAAGGTTAAACATGTACCCTCTAAGCTATCCTCTACTCTAAGGTAGAGGTGTATCTAACTGACTGTTTCAGTGGTTACTTAACAGCAACCATCTGTGATATAGCAATTGTGGCTCTTGATTATGTTCTTAACTGCCTTCAGACAGCATATTCAGACAGCATATTCTTCAGAGGACTCCTTGAAGTTGGTGGTAACTAACTGCTTGCATAGTCAAGGGTTATCTAGAGTCCATGAGAAAGATGCCTCAAGTACTCTTATGACGTTTCAGTGGACTTGTGCCATATGCAACAGCTTTCTCTTCTGAGGAGAAACTATTTGACCTCTTGCCTGGGATGGCTACACGCTTCTTCATTGGAAGATAGAGCTTTGCTACAGCTGACTGAAGATGACTGGGCAAAATTTACCCCTCAAAGTACCATCATTGAATGCCCTGACTTATGAATGTACTCTATATTTTTCAAATAGCAGATATGACAGTTAATGACCTTCAGTAAACACCACCAAATGATGATATTGTCAAACTTACAGGATTTTTTTGATATACAGACATTAAATACTTTCTAAACTAGTTGTATTTAAACTGGAGAATACAAATTGCATGCTGTAGTCCTGAAAAAAAGTAGTTGCAAAACAGGCTTTAATCCTCATTTCCCTGATGTTGACCTTGTATACAAATGCTTTCCCTTGCATCATTATCTGTGGCTACAATTGAGGCAAGGCACAGCTGATGGGCACTTGATGTTAGCAGAAAATCTGAGCCACTAGGAAATCCCACCCATATTTTGAGGGTAGAATAGCAACCATTACCTCAGTTAGCAGCTTCTCTGGGCTGCTGTGGGGTAGTACAACTGATGTCTAAGAGTGAGAATCTGGTCCTAAATGTTCCCTAAAAATAACAGGCACGTGAGTAGTCTGCTTTAGCTTTTAAGTTGGCAATAGCTAACTGAGAGACTACAGTCAATGCTATATGTAACTTAAACTTGATACAAGCAAGTAGCCTGCTTCTGAGAAACTTTGCAACAAAGGTTTGCAGTCTTCCTAGGACTCAGTGGTATTTTGAGGAATAACATTTCTAGCCGGCTAATTTTCTAGCGAATTATCAAACAACTAGACAGATTTTCTGCAATATTAGATATGCTTTGGAAAAAAGAAAAAAAATATAAAAATTCCCTTCAACCATGGACAGAAAGAAATTGCAAATTCATTGCAATATAGCTTTTTCAAGTATTGAACTAGTCCGTTACATTATCTTGGTGGTAAAATATAATGTCTTATAGGTGAGAGAGAACAAAAATAACGTAACTGATTTTGAAATTAAAAAATTACAATCTGCAGATAGACCCCTAAACTAAAATCTCTACAACTTAGTTTGCTCTTCATGTATAAAAAAAATAAATTGTTTTCTTCCAACAAATATGCTTTGGCCAAAGCGATTCTATGCATTTTTGATTTTGAGTGCTTTATTTCAACCTTAAAGGAAATCAAACAAAAAATTTACAATACAGTTTACCAAATTTCACAGATCTGCATAGAATTTACAGCAGTTATAATCCCAAGTCTATTATTCCTAATCAAAACCACATTGTTGTTATACTTCATTATAGATATTTCTTGTCTACTAGTCTCCTCCTCATTTTGCTCTGTTGAAGTTGTGAGATGGAGGTACAGATTTAAAAAGGGGGGTGAGGGGGGAAGTGTTACCAGAAGAAGCAAAGCCAGCTATGACTCCTTGCCACACTCTGCATCCTTTCAAATTCATCCTGCTGATACCAAGGCTCGTCCCTCGCAAGATTACAGCCTGCATCTGTAGTGAGTACTTGCTCACTGTCACACTACTGAAGCAGTGCAAAATCAGATCCAAGGAAAATAGCGTTACCATGGCTTTAATGGAGGTGGGGGGAGCTCATCATCTTTAAATGGCTGGTATGTACTTGCAAAGCATAGAACCCAAAACCAGAGCTGACAGTTTAAGTATGTGATGGGAGAATAACAAACAAGCGTAACAAACAGATGGACCAGCCAGTCTGTTACAACGTGGTTCAACTGCAGGTCTGGCTGTGTATGTGTGTGTGGGAGCTCCTTAGTCAATCTTAATTGTCACAGCTCCATTGACTTTGGTATTTACAATAGCTTTATTTATATGATGGTAATTAATTTCTTTTGTCTCTGAGAAAAATAATAAAACATAAAAAGGCCTTTTAAACCTTATGATATTCTGTTCCTTTCAGGCTTATAGTAAATATATCCAGTGACAGTAATGTAGGTTCTTTCTCCAATAAGTGGAAAATGACAAGTATACATATATATATGATCTCATTGTCGGTATTTGACAAGCAAAAAAAAAAAAAAGAAATGTTTTGGCTATAGAAGCTATTGATGTAGGTGTTATGAGGCACGTGGGAGGGATCCTTCAAGTTTTCGGAATCTTCAAAGCAGGAATTTGCTATGTGGGCTAAAAAGACTATAGCTGTGTCCCTTTCTCCCTCCATCAGACACAGCCTGGTGGAGATCACACTTTCCCGGACAGATGATGTGGTTGTAGTCCACTTAACTCCAGGCATTCTTTGGGAAGATGTAATGCAGTTTAACTAAAAGTTGCCATAGCAATAGATTATTATTCGGGTAAAATCTTGGACGTGTAGGTGCTGCAATGAAAAAAGTGTTAATTGGTACAAATTTTGGGAATGAGCTCTACTGAACATAAATCTTAAAAACAAACCAACAGACCCAGATAAAACAAACTGAAACAAAAAAAAATAAATGACAACAAAACAACCAAAACCACCACCACCAAACCAAAAAACTTTCTACCTTTTTGTTTGTGTGTGTGAACTTGGACAGCTCCACAAACACCATGATATATATATATATTTTTTTTAAGATTGAATTTTGCATGAGGTAACAAGCACCCAGCATAATACATTTTTGTTAGGCATACTTCCAGTACTCCATGGAATTTGTTTTTCTGTGTTAAATATAATATATGGCAAAAAAATAAATCCTGACCCTATAAAGCAATAAATGAACCTAGAAGTGATGACATTGTCTATGCAAGCCATTTGTCTAGAAAAGCTGACATAAGGTGGACTGGTATTATGGGGCTATTGGGATGTAAAGAAGAGGAGAAAGGTAGAAAAAATCGTTTTGAAGGAAACAAAAATAAAAGCAAGATCTTTTGAATCTGACCAAAATTCACAAATTTATACATGAGATTAGACAATGTAATTTTGCTTTAATTTGTCAGAGAGGATATACTTTTTAAAAGTTACATATTCTATAACAATAATCATTATCAGTGGAAATAAAATGGTCTTCACTGATGGATAATATTTGTGATAAAGGGTTAATTTCCAGAAGGAAGCTGGTTTAGTTCAGATTTTTTTTATCAAATTGACTCTGCTTGATTTGTTGTAGTGATCTAATATGACCTTGATTAAATTAGAGAGGAAATGATGATGCAGAATGTTTGTCCTATTGATGATTGCTACCTTAGGCTAGGGTGGCAGTGAATTAACGTCTCACCCATACTTTGCAGAGACCTTGGGTAGGAATTAATTTCTCCTATTCATTTCAACCTTGCCAAGAAGGCAATAACTGTTGCTGATTGTGAAGTTAGTGATTTCTGAAGTGGTGAAATAGGCTTCAGGAATTTTCTCAAAACAGTCCAAGACAAATGACTATCTTGCCATCAGCCTAGTAGTTTAGCAAGGACATAGGGATGTACCATAAGTCGTTTATATTATCAGTTCTCCAGTCAACAACTGAGGGTGTAGATAGTCTTTATCCATCATCTTAGAGCAATAGTTTGGGCCTACAGCTGCATCAGAGACATGTAAGTGGAAATCAGCTTTCTTCTGTGCAGTGTATAGGTCCTGGGTAAAAGTCAGCTCTATAGCAAGGCTAGGGAAGAAAAATTTTCTTGAACTGTCCTGTGGAAATTTTGACTAAGTCTTTGGTTTTTTTGCCATATATGATAGAAGCTACAGAGCAAAAGATGTGCTGGATAGTGCTTTGGTGGCTTCTACTTTGTTTCCTGCCCAAGCACTGTTCTACCTTAGAGCAATTATTTATGCAGGGTAAAGCGCAATAGAATAGTTTTTCTCTGGTAGTATTTAATGGATTGGCTTAAAATCTTCAAGGGAATTACCTGTGTCTGTTACTGTTGATGGCTGTTGAATGTTGTTATAAAATCCAAGTTATAGTTGGGGTCCATTGCACTGAGCACTGTAAAGATCTGGACAAGACACCAGTCTATTAGAAAATTATTTTCAGCTTACAACCCTTTAAGCTGTGATTAAATCTTGCAATAGGACCAATACATTTCACTGTGTGTATGGAGACAACTGCTGAAGTAACAGGCCAGTGTAAATGAATCATTTGGAAGTAAATGGAACTCTGCAGGAAGCAATTTGCAGGCATTTGAAGGGTTCAGTTAAAAATGTGCAGAGTCCTGTTTAGTGTTTACTTAGAACACTAGTGGAGGGGTAAAGCTTCACTGTTTAAATGGCAATCCAGTGTGTATTTAAGTAACAAGAAAAATACTTTTTTTTTTTAATGTATACTGTAACAACTAAATGGGAAGATGCCAGTTAATATAAAACTAGTATGTGTTCTTACACAGATGAACAACTAATGTCACTTGTAAATTGTCACCTCTAAGCAAGCAAGTAGACACTACTCTAGAAATGTCACGCATTATGTGTATGCTAGCGAGAAGAAAAGTGTTCACATTACAAAACCAGACGAGGTGTCTCTTTATTCTGGTTTTGCTTTTACTCTTAAAACTAAGATTTCTCTGGTAAACCTTCTTACCAATTGACTTATGATGAGGCTAGCATATAGTTCCTATCAGTTGCTATGGTTTCTCTTTTGTAGTGCTCTCATTAGTACGTTAATAACAGATTCTGCAATGACTGTCAGATTTTTTTTTTACTTTTTTTTTAATTTGATCACAGGGCATAGATGAAGGTGTTAAAAAGGTACTAACCTAGCCTAACACTGCTGTTGATGATCACTGTGTATTACCAAGTATGGCTGGGATTTCAGCCGTGAAAGGAATGTCTGTATTGCAGAGACAAAAGACTAATTGCAATTACTTAAAGGGACATTAAGTTAACGTCAGTTATTGTATTTCTTTTAGGAAAACATAAACCTGTTTGTTCCTTTTTGAACTACTAAATAAGAACAATTCAAATGCACCAACAGTTTTTGTTTCAAGGATGTTAATGTGGTGACAACTCTTCTTTACAAAGTCATTTAAAATAGCAAGCAGTAGCCATTATGTTTGTCAGATGTTTTTGTGAGGTGTTTGAAACGCTATCAAAGTTGAAAGTAGTTATGCTGCAAATATAGAGACCAATAGTAAATACTAGTAGTATTTTGTAAATAATTCAAGAGGACACTTTGTCAGTATCTTTGGAAACAAGACTACAGAATCCCTGAAAAAAAAATAAATCTGCCGCTGCTGTTGGAAGGGGTGAATTCATAGTAATAGTTCAGTGAATGTGTCTGTGGTGTCTGTTTATTTTAGAGGCAAATCTTACTCTGATCTCACTGCATCCTTCCCTTTCCAACTGCAAGCACAGAAGTAGCTAACGTTGCATGGTTATAAGCTAGAGAGGAAGTCACCATCTCTAATATTTGCCTGAATGGAGAAATACTTGCTGTTGCCAGAACTTAGGTAGAACCTGTTCTGTGATAGCTTGTCAGTCTTCAGGGGAAGCAGGGCTGTAAGGTCAGTTTGCACAGACGCCAGCCAGTTGCCATATAAAGGAATCTCGAGTGAACTCAGAGTCACTTTGTCCTACTTCAGTGCTGCACAATAAAACAGGTCCAAACCAGGTCTCGGTCAAAAGGCAGATCTCATCCTTGCCAGAAACTTGCTGCCACGGGGATTGTAGAAAATGCAAATAATAACCGAGCCTCAGAATGAATGCTGTAATCCTTCAAAACAAAACGTAATTTTCACTTTCCTCATCTCAGAGATGTATATGTCTGAAAAGGAGCATCCTTTGTTTGTAAACACCCAGAACTGAAAGAGATAAATCTGACACCTCTTCCACTACCTGAAGCATGAGATGTCTCAGAGGCAACCAAGAGATTTTGAATTGCCAAATCTTATAGTGGATTTCCCTTTTTGTCCAGAAAGGATAACTTGGTCTGGTGTAACTGAGTGGCTGCTCACTAGCTCTATAATTAAGTCCTACAAACTCTTCTCGTAAAGTGCTGTCAGCGTCCTCTTCCCCAGGTTCAATGCTCCAAAGTCCCATCTTAATCTGACATTTTTAATTGCTTTTATCTAGGGAACACATGCTAAATGTGCATACTTCTGCTTATACACACTTGGATTTCCTTGCTACAGGAAAGGTCCAACAACATGAGGCACATTATGAGACTAAAAATAATCTGAGGCACATACAGAGGAAAGACTCTCAGACCAGTGCAAACCCAGGATATCAATTTAGAAGTTCTCAAGCTTAGTAATAAATATAGGATTTTTCTACAGATGTCATCACTGGATACTGGAAGGGGGGGGAAATAGCCAGATTTTTCCATCCCCTAAAATATCTTCAAGAAACATTTGGTGGCATTTAAATAGGAAAACATTATGCTATGCCAGAAACAAGTTTTACTTTTCAATATTTCTTTGAATTGCATGATAGTGGTTATCAAAAGATGTTTGTGGTGTGAAAATATGTGGGTTTTTTGCTTAATTTTTTTCTCCCAAGATGATCATGCTGAAACTTGTGGTCCTCGCTACATCTAAAAAATTATAAAGCAGTTTTGGAGACAAGCTTTTGTTTACACTGACACAGATGGCTGGAATAAATTAGTGGACTCACTAAAGAACAGTTCATTTTAGTTTAAAATGCATTTGGACACTTATCAAAGCTCACATGGTGGCCATTTTATGTTATTTATTCATCTATTTGTGCTTTACAATTCCATGCCCAAAGGCTATGTCTGAGTAACGGTCAGAGTTTCCGTAACAGAATTGCTAATTATGTGTATCTCACACTTAAAGTGCATTTGTACTCCTGTACTGCTGCATACCCTGGGTTATCCTGTGCTCTTTCTGAAGAACACTGCAAATCCAGCTGTAAACATGCAGATTAGAAAGGCAAGGTAAACTTCTTCACTAACATGAATGTTTTAAATTGAGCATTTTTCCTAAATTGGTAAGAAATCAGTGGGACTACTTCTTACAACTTCATGCTAATACTGATTTGTGTTGCCCTGGGAAAGTCACCACCACTACTACTGTGACTCCTACCTTAAGGGGAGAAATCAAACTAAAAGCTGAGAAGCTGTTGGAAGCTTTCAGAAGTAGCTTGTCATCTTCATGGAATTTTCTTGCTAATCCCATTTCTCTTGAACCCTTTGCATACTGGATATACCACACTTAGACAGTTGCACTTGGGAGTTGATAAGCCAAACTGGTAGGGGAGAAGCTTAAAATAAGTGAAACGTAAATCTATGCACTGTCATAGTGAGGTGCCCAAAGAAAATTAAAGATCTACTGGGTTTAGTTTGGGCTTTTCTGAATCCATGCATTTGACAGATAAACTTGTGTATAAAGTAATCTGGATTGTTAAATCAGGCATTCAGATGCTGGGAGATGCTAGCTGTGAGACTGACCCTCTTCATCATATACAATGAGTGAGGAAATTGATCTGGGAATAAAAATGATATATGCTTAAAGACTGCCCACCAGGCCCAAGTTACAACTGCACAGCAAATTAAAGTCTGGAATATCCTGTCTTTCCTGTACTTGAACAGATCTGAATCAGGGGCAGTTTTGAGAAAAAAAAAAAAAAGAAAAAAAGTGGGGAGTTGCTTGTATGATATGTCAGTACACTGAGCCCTCTAGGCTCCCTAATACATCACTGCCAGAATTTGAAAGCTGAACTTTCAGCATTTACAGTTTACCCTTTGCAGTTGTTAATCTATGAGTTTAATGGCTAGAGGAGGAATCTTTTTGTTTTAGACTGCACATTGTATTTCTGGAACTATTTGAATTTGAAAGACATGGCCTTGCTGTCTGCTGCTCTGTGCTCCCAGCGAGGCAGCCATTTCTAGCACAGTGCTGTTGCTGTGGTGGTAGTGACAGCCTCGAGGTTTTCTGAGAAAGTTCATGTGCAATTATTTCTTTGGCATCTGAGCAAATTTCACCTGAAGAGCACAAGAAACAAAAGGTTAATGGCAACTTTCAGAAGCCTATAACTCAACCAAGCCTCAGCAGCTTTTCATGCCAGAAGTAAAAGTTAGGTCTTTAGCATCACCGCTCTTTCTGCTGCATTCAAAACCCTGCCAGGGGAGAGGGGGGGGGGGGGCGGGAAAGAA
>VWZY01003478.1:228019-246761 GCA_013399075.1 Chloroceryle aenea
TCACTCCCCGCTGGCCAAGTCGAGGGCTGGGTCTGGTCGAGCCCAGTCTCTCCCCCGGGAAGGGTCCCTGCGGAGCAGGGCTGCCCGCGTGCGGCGGACAGCGGAGGCTCTGGGTGGCCTGACGGGCCTGGAGCTGGCAGGCCGGGCCCGCTCACGGTGGCCGCAGCTGCCCGAGGGGGTGTGCGAGCCCTCAGTTCCTCACTGTCCTGCTATGGGTCAAGCTGAGCTGATGTGCTGCATCCTGTCTCAGTTGGGTGCGATGCTGAGCAGGACGGCAGGAGCAGCACCCTTGCTGAAAGTGGTTTCCAGTACTTGGGGCATGTAACGCTTTTTCATGACAGTCCTTGCCACAGGTGGCATGGAGAGCTTAGGTACAGTCCAGGCATGGCCTGTTTCAAGGGGGAGGTGAGGTGGAGTGGGATCGAGGGTCACGCAGTGTAACGTGGTGGACTCCTGCTGATGTTAGCCAGGTTGCATGGTTGGGACTCAATGTAGCTTTTTCCCACCCTTCACAGGACCTTGCACATGGCTGCAAGCTTCAGCTCTTCTAGAGAGTCTAGTGAAAACAAAGTGACAATAAAACAACTTGTACTTAGACAGTCTTGTTCCAGCCTGATGCAACTTTTTTTTGCTGTGGTATACCTTGAAGTTGGGTGGGCTGTCGCTGCTCATTTAGGGCCCAGTCATAATACACAAAGGTACACAGCAGCAGCTTGTCACCTCTATGTCAGTTGTGACTTAATTTTATCGTCAGTTCTCACATTGAGTTTTTGTGTCCCATCCATTTCCTAACTAAGCTGCTGCTAAAACCATGACTAATGTCCAGAGATGGACTTATGGACATGCTGATAAGAATGAAACACGGAATGAGTGGAAAAAATGAACTATCTTAGAAGTCCTCCTGGCAGTTAGGAGGGCTCTGTGGTATGAAATCAGTAATGTCTGGGTTTTACCAGTAAAGTGTTTTCAGAGAAGCCAATCTGGGATTTCTCTTCTTTTTCTATTCCAAAAGTTTGATTTTAGTAATACAGGCTTTTTGAATACTTCAGTCAAATTTGTAATGCAAAATATTTATGGGATTATATTGTTTTCCATTTCTAGATTGTTTTCCGTTTCTAGATTGGTAATAATATGCAGCACTACATAATTTAGACAACTGATGTATTTTGAAAAAGACTACTACCGTTTGCTTTACTCCCAGGTTGAAAGTGGAAACTTTGGTCAGCATGTCCCTGTGTTTTTGTTTTAATCACTCATTTAAATTAGCAAGGAAATCAAGGCAGTCTACTTCTAACCAAATGTATTGTCCATTCCCCATCTGTTTGAATAAATTTAGTCACTGTATGATTTCTCTCCCAGATGAATATATCAAGAAGTACTGATAGTCTAATTGCAGCTCTTTTTTTTTTTTAAGGGGAAAAAGTAGTGAATTTAAAAAAAAAAATAAATCTTTGCAATAGGAAAAGAACATGTTAGCTAAGCCTACATCATTGCAGATAAATATTCTCAGAAATTTGTTTGTTGAGCAGAGCAGTCTTATCAATATTAGTGCTGGCAGCACAACTCGAATGTTTTGGTCACTCTCCTGGCTACAGTATAAAAACTAAATGAATTGTTTCATGACACATCTCATTGGTTAGCTTCTCAAACATAGTTCACTTATTAAATGTGACTTTTGGAGTCTTGATATTACTCTGTTTTTTAGATAGTTAAGAGTAGATAAAAAGACTTGATGTCATTGGTTAAAGAGGAGCCAAGGATCAGTGCTAGAAGTAGCTCAAATCATGTCCAATTCTCCAAGTTATTTAAAAAAAAGAAAAAATCCAAGAAGCTGACCCTGAGGAATCTTGTCCTCTTATTTAGCAGCTTCATCTCCTGAGCAAATCTCTTGGCCTAACTAAAGAAGATGAAGAAATTACATTGATAATCTTGTTCTAAAAGTCTACTTTCCAAGTTGTGAAAGACAAGGTGTGTTGTGATGTAAAATACAGGATCTTCTCCCAAAAAAATTAGCGTTAAAAACACCCCCACAAAGCAAATAAACCCAACATAACACTGGCAAGAAAAAAACCAAACCAAAACAACAAAAACCCAAACAACCCCAAATCCCAAAGCAAACAAAAAACATCTCCAAACTACTGCCAACCTCATAAACACCAAACACTGAATTTTTTTTTTAATCTGGGCAACTCTATCAAAATGTTCCCTGACTATTCCTTGAGTGCAGAGACTGTAAGCAGAGACTGTAAGCAAAAGGAAAGAAAGCCCATTCCAAAATAGCCATGGGTGAAAGTACCAACCCTGGATGTGTGGTGCAAGGACTTGTTTTGGCTTTTTATTTATTGCATTTCTAGATCTTTATAAGAAATGTTGAAATCTAGAGTATGAGGACAGCATTCCCTTTCTAACTTGTAATGTGAAACTGTTAAATGTAAATTCAAACTCTGGGTTGTGTTTGCAGGCTTTATACATAACTTTTCCTGTGATACTTTGGGACAGAAAGGCTTCCCTTTTTGTTTGGCTTCCTTAATTTATATTTATTTATTTATTTAGATGGTTCCTTACTGTCATTGTGTGTAAACAATATGACAATACGTAAATATTTCTATTGGAAACTTCATGGTTCTTTAAAGAATTAAGATTGTTAGATCGAGTACTCAGAAATTAATGAATGGCAAAACTGTGAAGTGCTGAGTAGAATCTTAGTTTCTTAAGTTCATGCTGGATGACACAACCTTGAATGACATTAGTTAAACATAGAATGCAGGGAACAGTGTTTCCTGACTGCATTCCAGTCTCTCTCTGCAGTCCCTCTTGTCTAGCGAGAGTAGGTTTCCCAGCCTCTTTGGTAAGGGCTTCTTCGCAGAGCAGAGGTGCTTTGACACATTGTTGTCACAAATCTGAAACATTGACAATAAATTAGCACCCAGCTCCCCAGGATAGCTTAGTATGAAACAGCGTTATTGTTCTTCAAGTAGGTAGAGAGAATGTTGGCATTTCATAGATCTGACCTTCCCTCTGAATCATCTTTTGCATATGTTTAAAAGGGAGATGGGCATTGAAGAAGGTGTAGTTCCTTTCTGGGCCAGCAGCTGGATACCTACCCTACTGTCACAGCTGTTTCCAGATGTTAGCACTGGTGCCTGACTTGTGGGAATAAAAGGAAAGGTGTGAAGGGCTAGGGCCATGTTTTGAAATAGCAATCTGGGAATTGTCTGAGAATTGTCAGGGTAAGTTTGTGATATTTTCACATAATAGATAATACATATATTAAGAAACATATTACATATAATATATAACAATATTATGAACATTACCACTAACTTTAACTTTAGAAAGTATAGGTGGCTCTGAAATGAAAATCTTTTGTTTGAAAGGGTATTATAAAATTCATCCAGGTGCTTTACCTGGTGTTACTTTAGAAAGCTAATGTTTGCTGGGCTTCACCTGCACTGTACTCTAGTCTCTGTGGTTGTGTAAACCATGGTTATAAGTTGCAGTTGCTTATTGCAGACAAAAGCTTTACAAACTACATTTACTTCAGGGTAAAGAGGAGTGTTTCTTAAGGGCTAGACTGTGCCTGTTAGGTTGCTGACCTTAGTTCACAGGAGGCTCCAGGAGTTCCTCAGCACACAGCAGGCATATGCATGCTGATTTTGGTGTTTCTTCAGCAACAAGGTACATACATTGTTCTCTGAAGGCCACTAATGAAGGTGGAATGAGGTTATAGCTTGTTTGAGCAGCTCACCAAGGGTGCAGACAGCACACCTGAACTTAAGGGATGCAGCTGGTTCCAGGGTCAGGTAGATGGGGGAACAGGACTTCTTGTAAAGTAAAAAAGTGCTTCTGTAAGGGCCACCTGGGAAGTGCCCCCAAGCTCAATGAAGCTTTGTTGTACAACCTGCAGTTTCCATACTACTTAAATTAGCAGGTTTGATAGCAGTGATGGTTCTTCTTTCCCTGGGATATATACTTGGGAGTGTGCTACAAAGCACAGCAAGGTAAGCAAGTTTCCCTTTTCAGGTTTATTCTTCCAATACAAATGGACTAGAGCAGTGAAAGGCTGCAGGTAGCAAAGTTGGTGCCTCAAAGGTGCATCTGACAGCTAAGTTTGGTGTTCGCCAAAGGAGGAAGCAGGACAAGGATTGAAAAATAAAGATTACTGTTAAAACCACAGGAAAACTTCAGTAAGATAGCAGGGAACCCTACTAGTCTGCATGGCTCAGAAAACTGTCAAGCAAAGGTCATGTGAATAAATAGCTGAAGCTGTCTTTGATCTAGGCCAAACTTTTATTTTAAAAAGCCCCAACCCAATTATTAGAGTGTCTGTCTCTGTTGTAGATACCTGCTAGTTGTTTGAAGTTCTGTAATGAAGCTTTAATATGTAGAATTTTTTTAAGTTGTTGCTTTATAGGTTACCATGATGATCAGATGGCTGTTTCAGAGTGATCACTGTGTTTTCCTAGGGTCATTTGATAAGCAATCAGTGAGGAAACGACTTCCTGTTTAGCTATTTTAGTTCAATGAATTTCTCATGCATTTTCATTGTTATATAGTGGTTTTATTGTGGGAAACTCTTAGCTGAGTGGAACAGCAGTTACAGCATCATTACTAAGACCTTGGGGAGATTATAGAGCACAATTAATATGTCTATCTTTGAGAATTGAACAATATGGTTTCCTCATCAGGATAAAAATGGGTCTGTCAAGTAGGGAGGAAAGTTTTCTATATATGAAACATTTTATCTTTTCATGATGTATATCCCAATCCTCTTCATGCTCAGAGTTATGTACGGCCTTGACTCTGCTGCTGGTCTGCTAAATTGTAGCCCTGTGAGTCAGTCAAGTCCTCCAAAGTGCTGATATTGTGGTATTCATTTTCCTTCGACCTTTGAGTTCTAATGTTACTTATGAATTCCATTTCCAATTTTTTCCACAGTTTAAAAATTTATCTCTTTGTAAGAAAGTCTTTAAAATAAGACCTGCTACTCCCACCTTTTCTCATGGCTGGGAATTAAGAGTTATCACTTCAGATAATTTTAGTTTCTTCTTGTTTTCAAAGTTATTTTTCCTTTTTCTTAAGTAAATGATGACTTTTCATTATGATTTTATGTTTTAGGCTGTACCTGAATTTTATTCTTTTATCTGCTTAATGTTGCATCTCCTTAGGAAAGTAAAACTACATGTTGATATAGGAAGCTGAGATCTGTAAAGCGGGATTTTGCCCATCGGATGTAACAAGAGTGCAGTGGTGCAGGGCAGTCTTTTGAGAAGTATTTGAAGGGGTGCAGGTTTAGCAGCACAGCAGAACTTGCACACTTTTCAGTGTTGCCGAGAGAGATGTGGCTCTATCTGATGGACTGGGATTTGCTTGCATCCAAGGTTGCACAGCTATCTCTGTCCTTCAAGCCAGTCTACCTGCATGGTGCAGTTTGTGCTACACAAAGGTACACGCTGCTGCATTTCAAATGGACACTTTTCAAAAAGCTACCATCTATCCTATCCTCTACCATTTTGCCCATGGCAGTAAAATGACCCAGAGAATACAAACGTAGCTGGCACTGAGCTGGGAACACACTTCTACTTACAATGTTGAGAAAAGCTGGAATTCCTGGTGGCTGCAGACGAGCTGGATTTAATGTGTCCTGTTTGTTCTGGCTACGCTAACCCTTTGACAGCACAGAGTTCAAATCAAAAACTGCTTTCTCTCCCTCCCTGGTTGCCTGGCAACCTCCCTCCTCTTATTAGCATATGATTTCTATTCCTTTTTTTTATTTCATCAGTACAGTGTTACACACGCTGCTCCCTGCCCTGTGCCGTCGCCTTTGAGAAGAGCAGGATTTGTGCCTTCATATGAGACTTCGTCAAGTATGTGATTTGGCAAAGAAATCAAACATTTGGGATTAGGAAACCTTTGGCCATAAATGTCTTATCAGAAGCTCAGAGGGTGGCGTTTGTGTGGGCATGTTATTCAAAGTCTTTTCATTTTCATTTGCTGTCATTTGTATACTGTCAAATAAGGGCACTATCTGCATAAGGGCAGATTTCTTCTTGCAGATCAGCACAGCATAAATCTCTGGCGTCTTTACATGTGCAGAGCATCAGTTTGTGAAATGTGCCAACAGAGATCGACTACACAGATCTTGGTGGGCATTTTGTCATCTGGTCTATATGCAGTTCAAATGCAGAGCCATAATTCAAAATGTAAATATAAAAGAAAATCAGATATATCCAGGCCAAATTTGGACTGGGGAAGAGAGCAGGTAAAGAACTGGAGGAAATGCACCAAATTATCTGGTTTTCTTCTGATGATAATGCTTATTGGAAATAAGGAGAAAATTGACCAGGTGTATTCTTTTATGAAATAAAAGGTAATTCAGACTGGGTCTTAAGTTTAAATTTGTTTTTTACTCCTCACAGACTCTTACAGCTATAAGAAATACCCAAACATTTTTTTTTGTTGTTGCAGATGACATAGAATGTAGGATTCAAGTGGGCAAGCTCCTTTAAACAACATTAGAAAAAAAACAGCAGCAACCATAAAAATTAGATGACACCGTGAGGATGAAATGCCAAAGCAAGTGTATGTGGGGACTGTCAAGATATGTATAGGAGGTTTTTCTTAATATTATCCAAATATTTAAGATGTGAATATTAGCTAGTTAAGGTATTAACTAGTTAAGCTGTAGTAGAATCGCCATTCTCAGCCCAGATTGATGCCAAAGAGATCCGGTTTTCCTTGCAAGCAGAAAGAATGAAAAAATCTTATCTTGAAGCAATTCTGGTATGTCCCCAAGACAGCTCAGAAATCACTGTGTAATCTTCCCTAACTGCCTTAAAACAGAAGAGGGGTTTATTTCCCTTGGAAATGCATCATCTGGATAACCAGCATGTCTATATCAAACCCATAAGTGTGTTTGTGAAGGGCTTAGGATAAATGGAGGTTCCATATTAAACAGTGGTAGGCCTTAGTCAAAGCCATGAGGTGTTTTCGTTCCCTCATGTCCATGTATTAGCACACGTTGTGAGTGGTGGGAGGCAATATACTCCATCTGGTAGCCACAGAATGTCAACCTGAGATGGCCAGTACTTGGGTTACATTGTGCAGGTTGGGAATGGGGAGAAATACACCCAGACGTTTAATGTGTAGCTCAGAAATAACCCCCTTTTTAAACATCCTAGTTTTCTTATGCTGTGGCTGAGTTGGACAGTTTCACTTCTGCCCTCTGTCAACATACCTAGACCTTATGAAACATCTGATCTCTTACTGAGGCATCTCTGATCATGGTAAATCAATGTGGAATTTTGAGTGGTTTTAGGTCTAACAGAGACATCGACATTTGAAATTAGGATAAGCCTACCTATAGAAGTATTTTGGCTTCAATAATGCTTCCAGTATTTACACATAGAGATTCAAAAATCCTTATTAGTATGATAAATATTAATATATGTGATGCTGGTATTTTATTTGTAAATTTAAAGTGAAAGCCACAATGAAGTCCTTGAAATGCCAAAGCTTTCATCTCTGCTCAAGCCAAGGTTCGGTTTTATTTTCAGTATGACATTTGCTGCCTGAAGTGTTACAAGTGACTTGACCTTAAAATTACGTTTATTTTAGTTCATTGAAATGGTTGGCCTTTCCAGTTCAACTTGACACCAGTAGTGCAAATCGGAGAAGGCAAGACATGCTTGCCTGTGACTTCATTTGAAAGCTAATTAAAAAAAAGTATCTAGGTGATGAATCTAAATATTTCCATTTAGATGGGATGGTAGTCATCAGGTAAAGGCAATCATGGCGCATTCTGACATTTTAATTTCAGGTTCAAAATCAATTATTTATATAATTAAAGAGAGAAGTGTCCAGTCAGCCAAACTGTCTGATTTACACAGCTTGCCAGTGTACACAGTTTTTTAATAGATAAACCTATGCACCCCACTTAGAGAATGTAGAAATGAGGTGAAAAAATAGAAAGCTGCTTTGAAAGTTTGATCTTAGTCTTGTCTTCCTAATGATGAACTTGCTAGTATTAGTCATATGCACAGTAGTCATCAGGTTTATATATATTGTGGAGATTGGGCTCTGCCCAGTTTTCACATAGGTTGTTGTGGTACCTAGTTTAATTATTAATGTATTTCTGCATGCTTTCCCTGGTTCTTTGTTGTGATTTTGTTAGATGTGCTCTGAGAGAGTTTCAGTTTCAATACTTCTGGTGGAATGAACTGTCCTGGCCAAGGTTTTCCTGGACAACAAACTGACAAACTTGCAGAGAATGAAGCAGGCTGCTGTGTGGCAGATGCATCACTGAAATTTGGGCTACTATTTCCTAAGAGTGTATGTTTGATTTTGGTGTGTGGTCTGCACAGGGCTGTCTACCCAGCCTTGAGAGAGGTCCTCATACTGCCCCATCACATCTCCGTTATGTGGATTAAGGAATGATAACATTTTGCTTTGAAGGGAGCCCTTTTCAGTCTTGAGATGAAAGGACAGAAGGCAGGACGTGTTCTTCTGGATGAGAAGAAATGGGATGATGTGTATGTGGAGTGATCTGGAGGGAAGGAGAAATAAAATAGGCAATGCAAGCAAGCTATTGCTAAATGTAACAGTCACAGCGCTTTCCTTCAGAGCCAGCCACTGCACTGTTAGCATCTGTCGTAGCATCTAGCTCATTATGAAGTGCTTGGCTTTGCCTTGATTGTGAAGGGCATTCTATGAAACCCAATTCTATTCTGCTCTTAACAATAAGCTGACTACCCTCCCGTCCAGGCATGTCTAGCATCCATGCAAAACTCCTGAATGCACATGTGAAAGTAGGTAGAAGGGTTAGAATAGGTTCTTAAAATGTAGACCCATAATGTGAGTAAAGAAGATTGGAAGTATAAAAAAAGGTTTTACACCTGGAAGTTATTATAGTTATTTAGATTGAGCGAGAATAATAACCAATTGTTTTCTAAGATGTATGACACATTTATGAAAAACCTTGAAGGATAAATGGATCTTTTTAGTATGCTACTTCCACAAAGGACTCTATGAATAAAATAATAGTGAGAGAACTCTCAGTGGATGCTGAATACTGCTAATTGATGAAATTATTACTTATTACACTGCAACTGAACTCTGCTTAGAAATACTATTTTCTGTATGATTTTTTGAAAATGACAGCTGAAATGTAAGAGGCTTTGTATTGAAAGTGAATAGTGATAATTTCTTGATATCTTTGAAATGAAGGATATTTCAATGATGGTTAAAACTGAGAAAAGTGATTTTTGAATTTTTTTTTTTGAATTCTTTTGGCAAGTGCTCAGATCATGGTATATTACTATGGAAATAAAATGAAATTTTCCGAAATCAATAAAGTAGACAATGTGGATTTATGAGGCATTTAAAAATAATTGTAAGTATTCTTATTTATAATAAAGCAGTCAATTATTTCTGCTGGCAGTTTTCATACTACATCACACGTTAAGGTTAAAAATTCCATTTGTGAGATAGGGTGTAGCCATAGCATTTGAGTAAACTAATTGTAAATTAAATCAGTATTAGAGAGGTACTCCATGACTTACTGCTCAGGGCAAAAATGGGAGTGAGTACCAGGTTTGACTCTGATTTAGTACTGATGACATTAAATCCCACTGTCCTTGGTGTGTCATTTTTGGTCTATGTATTTAAGAAGTGTAATTGGTGCGGGGATCTTTGCACAAACTGTCATGTGTTGTGTATTGCTTTAGAAAGTAACTACAGGTCAATGCAAGGTCTGATTTCAGCCTTAACAAATATGTTTATCAGTATCAGAAGTATACCTCCCTCCTTGGTAATCTCGGCAGTCTTCAGAATCCGAGACACCAAGTAAACTTCTGCAAATCTACTCACACTCGTGTGTGGGTGTGTGTTCGTGCTAATGGCACAAACACGGGACGAGAGGTGTTTCCCAGACTTACTCCCCTTGCATTTTAAAGCTGTGTTTGATACTGCTCTTTTCCCACTTCCAATTGAAAATGCAAAATTTAAAAAACTGTAGGAAGCTCTTTAAAACAGATGGAAGTGAGAGAGTGACAAAAGATTTGGGAGGGAAAAAAACCCAAACAAGATAACCACAACAGAAGTTGTTCTAGAACATTAGTGACAAAATGCAGAAATGAAATGAATACAGAACAGAAAAAATGAAAATATTATCTCTTCTCTAAAATCCTAGTCTGAGTAAAATGTCAGCAGTAGGCAATACTATTGACTACTGAAGGACCACTCCCTTTTTGTTAGGGTGGGATTAAAAAAGTTTTGAGGAGGTTTTAGAATATTTGTTCTTAAAGCAGAGTAGCTTGCATGCTGCCAAACCTTGGCACCCAGTGAGGAGATAAGGTGAATTGGCTCAGGAATCCCAAGAAGTAGGTTTCTCAGAAGCGAAGTTAACTCATTTTTAGCTCCCAGCACAATGTTCTCTATGCACTTAATCAGTGATCCCTTGGAAAATATATAGGTAGTCTTGAGAGCTGGGTCAAAACTCTTAATGCTAGAGAAGTGTTCTCGTCATATTTATTCTCAATTTTGCTTTTGTAATCTTAGCTGAACAGCTCATCAGCCTGACTTCATCCAAGTTTACCTTGCATCCTGGTCAGTGGATGTCAGGAACATGGGATGAGTATCTTCTCTTTCTTTCCAGGGTGACTCAAAAAAACCAATAGACTCTTATGCAAAAGTGGCTGCTCTTGTAGTTTCCTGTGACTCTTCTGTCTTTTTCCCCATTTCAAACAGAAACTAGGAGACACGTACATTTGATTAGTGGCAAGCTTTTAACCTCGGAGTTGCAGGCTGAGACCCATCATCCTCCAAGAATGCCTGTGCAAAGGCTGCCAGTTGGTATGTAAGTCCGGGTGGCCATGTGGTTGTGTACCTCTTGTCTGGTGTTTTGACCCACCCAGCCTGGGTGTCCTGCTTGGCATGCTGGCAGCTATGAACCCCTTCCTCAGCTGCTGTAAGAGGAAACTGCCTTAAGACATGCAGCTTCCACTTCTGGAGTTAGACTGCCTTACTTGAAAAACGTACCTGTCTGTGAAGGTAGGCCTTTGCTCAGGAAAAAGTGGGCAAATGCTACCTAGAAGAATTGCTGACCAAGGTCTTCCAAGACAAGAGAGTCAAGCTTAAAGAGGTAAAGGTCAAATCCACAGTGGGTTATTGGTTCTTCTGGCGTATTTTGGAAACTCTCAGGTGTTGAAGAGCAGGAAGCTAGCTAAAGCCCTTAGGGACACGTACCTGGGTACTTTTCCTTTGCATTGTTTCTAGAGTAGTAAATACTGCTACAGCTGTTTCTGTTACTCTGCAGTGTTAGCTCCTGCTCATACCAAACCATAAAAAAAGGGATGCTGATCTGAGAGAAGTGTTTGTTAGTATTTTTGTCCTAATTGTAGTTTAGGGAAGAGAGCTTTGTCCTGAGGGTAAGACAGGAATTTTGTTTGTGCAGAAGTCCAATACTTCATCTTTTCTTCATCTTGGAATCCAAAGCTTTAGAATCGTTATAGCATGTTTGTATTTAACTACATTTTTTCAGAAAAACCTTACAAGTTATACATTAAAAAAAAATATTATTCCCTCTTCAGACATCTCATAGAGCAAATGCAATTTGGCTTAATAAGTGAAAGAGATGGAAAATAGTACTACTACATACAGCACCCTTTATGAAGTATTTTAAAAAGAAGTTTTCCATGTAAGCATGTGGCAAAGTGTGGTAGATCACAATCCAAGTATTTGTTGGCATGTTTTTGGATTGGGCAGCCTAATCTGATTATCCTATCTTTTTTAAGAGTATCACTGCTGCCTCCAGCCCACACATTCAGCAGTATTTTATGTCAATAAGATTTAAAAGTCAACGTTGTCAAATAAGAGCAAAGAACTCCAAGGAATTGCTTTGTATTCCCCATTATCAATATATATTCCTTTGTCACTTATAACATGTATGTTGCCTTATGTATTTATGGAATGTCACATTACTTAAAGGTGTCAGCATGGGATCACTGTGTGCTTCTGCAAAAGAAGACAATGACATGTTAAAAGGAAAAGGAAAAAATGGCAACAGTTTCATCTTCCCTTACTTGCACAGCCTGCCAAATTTTATTGCTTGAAAATTGGCCGTGTTACTTTTTTCAGTTATCAGACATTTAGTATGTGGCTTCACATATCAGACCTTACTGTTTATAGTATGTAATTAACAAATCCTTCACATTTCCTTTTCCTTCTACATGCTTATTTTATATTTTCCTTTTTGATTAGGATGCTCTGATGTATACACAAAGTTATTAGAAAATCACTAGTTCCATTGTGCCTTTTGTATTTCACCACTGTATTAAAAAATTGCTGCTGAAATTTTTATGGAAGTTTTCACATGAGTCCCAGATAGGTAACATTACTTGTTGCATTTTAATGTTGTGACAGACTTAGAAAGTCAGTACTGATAGCTGGCATGTTCTTGGAACGAATACAAATGTTCATGTGTGTTTCGAGCACTGAATGTACTAGATCTTTTGGATGTGTATTGTCACTCTCATCCATGCATTTCGGGTTCAGTTACTGGACTTTGACAAGCGCCTTTTAACAAAGTTTTCCGAACATGGCTTTGCTCAGCTAAAATTAGTTCCGCTGATTTTGCCAATGATTAAACTTAAAGCAGTAGTAACTTTTAATGCTAATTTTTCTCTTATGATCCAAAACTAGTAGAACATTCACTTTTCACTAACGGACATGTCTGTAATGAAAGGCTGGAGTTTGCTTAAGCAAACACCTGCAACAGAGGCTTCAGTTGAGAGGTTCAGTTTTGGGGATATGCTGGCCTATTTTTGGTTCTGGGACCTTTATTTCTGAAGGCTACTGAGGTTCCTTTCACTTTCAATCTCTTTGTTGTCTTGCAGAAGAGAAGTGAGATGTAAATCTATGTGTATGATAATGATCCTTTTTGCTGTGAGATATTCATTAAATGATTCTCCATATGAGTGAGCAGTTAAAAATGTTATTTAGTATTCCTCATGTAACAGAGCAATTTGATGTGCAAGTGATTTGAGGCATAGACAAGTATTATAGTGAGGTAACCAAAAACTTCATTATACTTGCGATACAAGCCTAAATATTTTCTGATGCTTGATTTGTAAAGAAGGAAGATCTTTTTATTAGGAAGATAGAAAAAGATCACTTTGAGTGTAGTCTGTTTCACAGACTGTGGAGACCATGCATGTGCTTGCTTTTGAAGTAACAGCAGTCATGGAGCTGAGAATCAAGGCTGCTCTGCTTTTTGTGTTGGTTTTATTAATTTTTTTTTCCACTTAGCCCATTGGTTGGCTGATTAAAGACTGTCCAGCTAGTGAGAAAATGTATTAAAATGTAAAATTTAAGCGTAGGATAGTGGCACCAAATTTTATACTTTTAAAAGCTGTAAATTAAATAATATTTTAATCAACAAAATGAATACATAATATTCAACTCTGAGTAAATCCATGAAAGCCATGCTCAGCTACTTCCTTCTCTGAATTTGCTACGTTAACCATAAGAGCTTTTGATGTTGTTTTGTTTATAGTGTGAAAATGTGATCTTATCACAGAGTGGGGTGTTCCTGGGGAAGCCTGAGATCTGAGAACTGTGTTATACACCACTGTGGAGTTTGAGCCTTCTTTAAGCTGTGTAGCTTTTAATGTATATGTGCTTGTGTTAAATATGTGAACAATTCCCTGAATGCTGTGATACTATTTAGATACTTAAGGATGGAGGGTAGCTATTCACTTCAGTTTTCCCTGTGAGGGTCAAGGTGCTTCTGCAGGTATCAGTTGTGTCAAGGAGGTAGCATGCAGAGTTCCCAGCAGCCTAATTTACCACCCAGACCTCTCCCAATAAGGAAGAGTGGTTAATATCTATGGGCAGCAAGTAGTACTTTTTGTTTTCTATTTTAATAAACTTTTTAGAATTTACAGTAAAACCTAGCACAGATGTATTGCTGAGGTAGAGAAATCAAGCTGCTAATCTGAAAGCTAACGTCATCAATAAAATTAGGTAACCCATGTTTAGGGTTGCATAATGTCTCTACTTTGTTAATCCGTCATGCATTAACTTGCTTACGTAAGGAAGTGTGTGAGGTGTAGCACACTTCTGTTAATGTAAACACAGCTGTAAGTAAGGCTTTCCTGACTTCTGGGGGGGATTTAGAAAACTGCTCATTTGGTTAAGAGGCACTATTTGCATAGTGTAGGGAAGTCTGGGGACTGTGAAAATAGGTAGTGGTAAAAGTGTTTTGGAAACTCCAATCCTAAGTATCTAGGACTACAGCTCTAGGATACTAGAGCTATGCTCTATGCGATGCTATGACATTATTACAAGATAAAGAATAGTCTTACTCGCACTAAATATTAGAGGCTCTATAAGGAGTGCAAGAAGCTGCAAGGTGTTTGTTGTGATATAGAAGTAGTCTGTTTTACAGGGATATCTAAAGCTACATGCAAATGTAAAGTTGAAGATGTAGTAAGTACTTAAGTGCTGCATCCATGTGAAAGGCAGTGACCTGTCAGTGCACTGCTAGAAGGTGCTCACCGTGAGATTATCACTGGCCTCAGAGTTCCTGCTCTTTTTTGAGTCTCAGCTTGTGTGGCTAAAAGAATAAAAAAGTCTTGTGATTAAAAGTCGAGTCTTTTCCCAGANACCACCCAGACCTCTCCCAATAAGGAAGAGTGGTTAATATCTATGGGCAGCAAGTAGTACTTTTTGTTTTCTATTTTAATAAACTTTTTAGAATTTACAGTAAAACCTAGCACAGATGCATTGCTGAGGTAGAGAAATCAAGCTGCTAATCTGAAAGCTAACGTCATCAATAAAATTAGGTAACCCATGTTTAGGGTTGCATAATGTCTCTACTTTGTTAATCCGTCATGCATTAACTTGCTTACGTAAGGAAGTGTGTGAGGTGTAGCACACTTCTGTTAATGTAAACACAGCTGTAAGTAAGGCTTTCCTGACTTATGGGGGGGATTTAGAAAACTGCTCATTTGGTTAAGAGGCACTATTTGCATAGTGTAGGGAAGTCTGGGGACTGTGAAAATAGGTAGTGGTAAAAGTGTTTTGGAAACTCCAATCCTAAGTATCTAGGACTACAGCTCTAGGATACTAGAGCTATGCTCTATGCGATGCTATGACATTATTACAAGATAAAGAATAGTCTTACTCGCACTAAATATTAGAGGCTCTATAAGGAGTGCAAGAAGCTGCAAAGGTGTTTGTTGTGATATAGAAGTAGTCTGTTTTACAGAGATATCTAAAGCTACATGCAAGTGTAAAGTTGAAGATGTAGTACTTAAGTGCTGCGTCCATGCGAAAGGCAGTGTGACCTGTCAGTGCACTGCTAGAAGGTGCTCACCGTGGTATTACCACTGGCCTCAGAGTTCCTGCTCTTTTTTTGAGTCTGAGCTTGCGTGGCTTAAAGAATAAAAAAGTCTTGTGATTAAAAGTCGAGTCTTTTCCCAGATGTGTTTGAGCACTACGCCCCCACCCCTCAATGTGCACACCAGGATTCAGGATTAGGGCCCAGTCCCTTGAGCCTGTTGGCTTCTTGGCCACTTTCTCTCAGGAGGCTGCAGTGCTGCTGCTGCTATGACGTGTTTCCTAGACACAGGCTGCCTGTCTGTACAGAAGTGGAGCCCCAACTTCAACTCTCTGGACCTTGAGGACTCTGATTTGAAGATATGATAATAATGTAAATTACTGGTTCTTGGGCATGGACACAGAAGGTCCCCGGAGAGTTTATCCTTGTTGAGGGAGATTAAAGATTTGTGGCTTGTCACACTATGATATACCATAATATAAATGGGTTCACAGTCAGCTTCTGACTTTGCTCACACGTGCAGCATTTGTCTTAGTAACAGAAAACATATCTACTAGTGACTCAAAATAATAATTTGGGGGTTTCCCTTCTGAATTCCATGCTATCTGGGATCTTTTCTGGTTCTAGACTGACCATACAATTCCTCTGGCATCTGTGGTCACTTCACATTTCACCAAGTTTTCTCTGGCCTTTGTCACCTCACAATTAAACCAGGCTTGAACTACAGTGAAAGCACAGTCTTTTCTTCTTTTTAAAATTTTTGGATGAATTACTAAGATCCTTTATCAGCCAGGTTCTGTAAATTGTTAGTAAAGATTATTATCAATTCAGATCTTTAGTAAGCAAATATATATTTGATACAAGTATTGATTTACGAGATGGTCTATCACAACTGTGAGGGAGATACTCACATTTTTCAATATTGTTTCAATAATGAAAAATAAAATAAAGCTAGCTTCTGGAAGATATGATACCATAGATATAAATACTTTTTTTTTAAAAATCTTTTTTATCTTTTAGTATTACAGACTCCTAGGACTAGAACTTGCTCTTGCTCATTTGGTAATGAAACTTTCACTTGTAATAGTGAGGGACCTTACATGGTGTTTGAAGTGCTCCATCTGTTAGTGCTTCATGTAGCTTTCCAAAGGGCGGAATAGATGTGAGAGGTAAGATATGATCTAGGCAATTCAAATAAGATATTAATAGGAAAAGTCCATACCTTATCTTTTCTTAACTGATAGGATTTTTTTAAACAACACTTACTATTCTGGGTCGTCTAATCTCATGAAAACAAATACTTCTAGCTTGAGTTCTTCGGTCTTTGACTAAAAATAATAAAATTAGTTTCATGTTTAGATATACTAGAATATATCAGGGAAAAAAAAAAACAGTAACTTGTTTCTGTCAGTGAATTAACACTTGCATAGCTTTGAAATTAATTGTTTAGTATGCTCATTACTCTTAGAAAAAATAAATATGTTCTCATTATGTTCACTTGGTGAACATATGTATCTTGCAATACATTTAATGTTACTTGCTGTGAGAGAGATTAAAACTCTTTTTAAGGAAATTGGGTAGATTAATGGAATGGGGTGGGTTAAATTGCTCTCCACATGCATTCCCTAGCATGTCTAGCCTACTCCTGAATTTTAATTGATATATATAAAAGAGCTTAGCTGAGGATGCTCTGTGAAGCAACTGGAGTAAACCAGGATATAAACTGTAATGCAGGGGTTGTGCTAGGTAAATGTGCTGTATGCTAAAACAAAGCAAATAACATGTAGGACTATGATGAATGCCTGTAATCATAGTCTGCAGGGGAACAGTTGCAGTTTCAGCAGCTCCATTGCACCCATGTGCATATTGATCTGTGGTGAACTTCAGCAGGTGTTTTGGGGATGTTCACAAGAAACTCCCAACATGCTAGAAAAAGTGGACAGAATCCACAAAGAGAACAAATTATTACTTTGTCTTAGAAAGAGGTCAATACAGTTTTAATACCACAGCCTGTGAAGAGGGTTTTTTTAATCTTTATTCTGGTTTTGGATTACCAGTAACAAAGATGAGGATTACTAAGGACTAAATATACCTGGTGCAATTCATTGGTTTCAGTAGGAGTTCTTCCAGAGGCAGAGTAATCTTAACTACTGAATTTTTACCAGATTTCCTGTTTTAAATGAGGTAAGGTCCACATAACCAAGACACCTTGCTAAGGTTGTTACTTCAGGGGGAAAAAAAAAACCTAAAAGCAAGCAACCAACCAACAACAACAAAACCAACCAACCAACAAAACCCACATTTAAAAAATCAAAAAGAACAACAAAACAAACAAAGCCCCCAAACAAACAAAAGAATGTTAAAACCTGAAGACTTAAAAGCTTTGTGTCATATACCTTCCACAAGACAATGCTTGGCTAACAGGAGCTTTTGATGACAGTCTTGAAGTTACCACAGTCCTGCCTATGATGGAAATTGTATATTTTTCTTAACAACATCCCCTCTCTGCTCCTCCTCCCTCCTCAGTTGGTGTTGGAGTATTCCTAATAAGCACAGCACTTCCATAACTTTATATTTTATTTTGCCAACTATGCATTTAATTAAAAATCATATTTAATTGCAGTAGCTTCTTCTGATTTCAGCTAAAAGTGTGGCTTTATGAGATGGGAATAAAATGGATGTAACACTTTTAATGAAATTATATCTGAAATTCAGTTTCTATGCTGGAATTTTATGTTTGAGCATATGCCAAACCTGTCTTGATTTACCTGAAAATGCTGTACCAGAAACAGGACTCGGAACTGCAGAATGTGTCCTGCCCAAATGACTGCCTTGAAATCACTTATTTGGAGTAATATGGATTCAGATTAATGATAAATTATTTACTGTAATATAACATGGTGTTTTAAAAATTTTACAGCCTTTTCATTAATAGATGATAGTAACGATTAGAGCTAGTACTTTTGTGTAGACTTCTTAATCATAGCCTTTAATGTAGAAGCTGAGCAATAAACATCTAATGAATAGCTTATGGCAAGTTTATTCTCAGAAGCTACGTTACTGTGTTGGCAAAGATCAACATAACCATTTATCACTAAATTCTCAAAATCTAAAAACTGTAGGTACCCCATATATATGCTAGTCATTCTCAAGGTACACTACAGATGAGTAGAGCATTTTAAGATAATTGCAACATAAAAATATGTATTAGTCATAATGAATACCTTCCCGTTTAGAAGACAGTGTATTAAGGCATTAAAATAATCTTAAATGTTTTTTAGGTTATAATAATATTTGTCTTTTAAAATATATAAAAAAAACCCCAAACATTGTCTTGGGTTATTATTAAGCGGAATTCCTTACGATAGTTGTATTTGAGAGAATCATCTGCAGAGTCATGAC